>JBAIAA010000140.1:2400000-3000000 GCA_037893245.1 Crossaster papposus | reverse complement strand
ACAGTGGAACGCTGCTAATAACGAACATCACAGGATCCACAGATTTCTTTTGGTATAACGATCGTTCAGTATAGCGATTTTCAGCCATCGGACCATCAGGTGCCATATTTCACATGAAGCACCAGTAGTTTGATGTTCAGGAATAAAAACAAACGCCTAAAAAGCATTCTATATACACCCAGAGGATTTTTAAAAATCTGTTGACATTATTTTAAACAACAATGATTGGACACAAAAACCTTGACTTTTGTTCAACAACAATGTTAGGTATTTTTGTGCACAAATGTTAGGAGCTAAAGATGGTGTTCGATAGCCGAAGGTTCGGTAAAGCAGTGTTTGGTATAGCAGCGTTCCACTGTAGTAAGAAAAGTAGGACTCGGAGCAAGCTGAAAAAAAAACTAGAGAAAAGTAGCAATAATTGAAAGCCTATTGAAATAAAGGAACAAGTTGCAAAGGTGAAAATGGGTCATGCTATTCATCTTACATACCCTTTCAATATTAAGACAATCTCTTGTTGTTTCTCCTTCCATTGTGATCAGTTTGCCTGCCTGGAAAATCAAACAAAGTAAAACATCATTGGTGAAATATTACAAGTTGACATTTCTGAAGAAAAAAAAGAAATACATTTTCAATATAAAGTTTTATAAACCAAGATTTTTCAAGGACTTTCCTGATGCCACGATGGTCAGTCATCACACAAATGTTAAAAAGACATGAATTTGGGAGTGGGACAGAAAAACATTTTCAATTTATGGTTAGCCTAACGAGAACATGGAAGTTTAACTGTTGAATAAATTGAAATTGAAAATGAAAATTTAATTTACTAGGCCTGCCCCTATAGACATTTTGCAAATTGTGCACAATCAAAAATGTGTGGCACTGGCATGTATACTATCTTTCCGAGCAAAAACTTACCGCAGTCATGTCCGGGTTTCTGTCCTTAAATCTTCTGCTGTTGCTCCCTATAGTGGGCTGAGATGCTTGCCTTGTGCTCGGCGCTGAATCCTCCATGTTTTTTGTACAAACTATTTTTTATTTTTTTTACAAATCTCGTTGCTGGCTCGACTCAAGTGTAAAATTAATTAATTAGTCAGTCACGTTAGAGGTAGTTAGTAGTACAAATACTAGTAGTTTGTTCTAACATCACATCGCATCACAACAATTAAACTTGCATGTGACAGTACAGTGCAGTAGGCCGCTGCTGCTGCTGCTGCTGCTTCTGCTATAGCTTTCGATTGTAAACACAGTGCAAAGTGCGCGCCGGCCGACCATGTGTAGTTGTTTACATAGCAACCGTAATGGATAGCAACTACCCCTAAATTATTAACAGTGACAAAACATTAGTATGGTAAGGGTTTTAGTTAATTTTAAAAGTAATACAGGTATATAAATATATAATATATGTTTTATAAAATAAGTTGATTGTAATAAATTATATTTTATATATAAAAACAAATTCTTTTAAGTGTTTACTGACACAATTTTTGAACATGGCCAGCTTACTTTGACCTTTGCACCAGGGGGGGGCGGAGGGGGGGCCCAACAAAGTGCGCCACCAACGTTGAAATGTATCTCATTCATTCTTCCACGCTCGCGAGCTGCACATCTCACACAGTAAATACGTATAGATCGCTACCGCGAAGCTCACCATTGAAACACGTACAAATTTGCTCCGTGTATCGCTCTCCGAATTCAGTGATTCATGCTACGTCCGCAAAGCCAGGTACACAGGCACGATCTACACGAATTTTTTGGGGGGCGATGTCATTTTCTGCCATTTTCGTTCGAAAACAACACGATAAAACGCAAGGGGTTCACAGGCAGATTTTTTTTAAAATTCAGTATATCACTGCTACATCCTTTTTTAACGTATCCATGGAAAAAAGTGAGTGGGTTCGAAGCACGATTTTTCACAATTTATCGATTATTATTGCCCTTTTTAGGGGAGGTATTTGTCAACGTCGTTTGAGTATTTGTGCACAATCTCCACGCGCATCAACGGTACGTCAACGCTTAATTTTTTCGACTGCTTTTTTCATTTTCAATACAATTTTTGTCATTGGATGATAAAAATTAAGGTAAATAACAACCTTTTACAACTACAAAAGACAAGATGTTAAGATTGGATGCCAAAAACTCTTTATTTTTCGCGTGAGAAAATTGTTCCCTCCTATTTTGAGAATGGACGGTACGTCAGCGTTGCGCAATCACAGTCTCGAAGGGCCCCCCCTCCGCCCCCCCCTGCTTTGCACCTAAATCGAATTCACGACCTTTTTATCGCAAACGAGACTTCGTCACGAGATTCAAGCGATGTCATCACCGTACGGGTTTCACGCCCTGATCTGCATGGTCAATATCTCTTCCTGTACTTTTTTATGGGATGTCGTCGCTTCGAAGAAGCAAATAAGTTATTTTTAAGTTTTGGACCACTTAGGTGAGAACATGTATGATTATTTTCAAAGGGAGGGGTCCGTAAAGTAAATAAACCCCCCTACAGATTAGTTTTTGTGGCATTTGAACTCCCCGTTGTAGCATCAGTTTAACTGCGATTGCGAATGTTGTCTGGAAATTGGCACATTATTTGTGCATACTGCATAGCCATAGCGTTCTATTCCTCCATCCCATGGTCAGTCTAGACTATGTACATGTACGTACCTGCTGCTAACGGTTAACACTATATATTCACTATCTAAACACAGTAACTCTTTTCGCGTTTTCGTTAAATACGATAATAAGTGAATGGGTATGAAATAACATGGAGGAATAAGAACGGAAATAGGTAGTGCCAGCAGTGGTTATTTGGCCGTGAACCTTAATTTTGACCCCACCAGAACTCGGCTCGGTGTACTGTTTCCTACCTCCACAGACAGTCCTGACAACTTGACCAACATTCATGACATATACATTGATCAAATATCACAATTAACTGTCCACCATAAACTGTTGTCTGTGTTTGTGTTTGACTATTTCTTCTTTCTTCCATGGTTTTACAGAGTGATATTGTAATTTGTATTCTCACGGTCGGACATCCGTGAATATTGTTTATCTTCCCATTGTTTATGCACTTTATGCACTAAAATTTGAGGTTTAACGCATGTTGTTATGGGTGGCTTGCCGCTTTGTGACGTCATGCCATATCTATTCTCGCGATCGGCATGATGTCACTAAGGGGGAGCTGTCCATTTTATGTTTCATTTGAATTGCTGTTCATTCTAGATTGCGTCACCAAGGATCGTCCATTTTCTTTTGAAGCCAGTAGCCCTGTGTTTATAATAATGTATTATCCTTATTGCTTTCCATGGCACAGTTGCAAAATACTTGACAACTTTACATGATACCACCTGGTAGCTGGCTGTGAAATCGTGGTCACATAACGTTTTTAAACCCTGTCACTCGATTGGATTGGAAATCAAGCTTTGATTGACGAATTACTTGCACTCAGAAATTCACTTTCTCATAATACAAATCTCTCAAAAACCATGTGAAGCATGCGAACTGTAGGCAATTAAACCACTATGCTTCGTCCTTCGGATGGGACGTAAAGCTGTAGGTCCCGTGCGTTGTGTAATGCAGGTAAAAGAACCCAGTAACACTCTTCGCTAAGAGAAGGGGTTTGCCCCGGTGTTCCTAGCAGCGCCTCGGAATAGGCAACTAGATAGATGGCGCTTTACAAATGCATGATCATCATCATCATCATAGGCACCCAGCTACAACTAGCTACATGATATAGCTACCTAGCTACATGTAGCTACCTTTGTAAATCGTCATTTTTACACAATATTTGAAAAATAACTTTGTTTTGCATCTCCTTCTTTTAGGATGTCAACTTGAAAGTGCCCGTCTTGTTTCTCTCGGATAGACTGTGAAACAAAAAAAGAGCTTTCTCTACTGCGAGAGTCAAGACGCGGATGAGTCAATTTCATATTGACTTGCATGTCCAGCTAAACAAATAACATTACTTCTAAAAAAAACAACCCCCAAAACACTGTGTTTGAGACATGGCAGCAAGAGGCGGTGCACAAAGACCAAATGGGACACAGGGGAAGATATGTCAGTTTAAATTGGTGTTACTGGGGGAGTCGGCCGTGGGCAAGTCTAGTCTAGTGCTACGGTTCGTCAAGGGTCAGTTCCACGAATACCAAGAGAGCACCATAGGAGGTGAGTGCAAAACTGCAAAGAGCTTTTTTTTTTCTACTTTCGCTCTTTGGTACTTTTGGATCCGGTTAATAATATTCAAGTAATGAATGTTTGTCGGTGCAATGGTAAGAATAATTTCACAAGGTGAAAGATAGGATTTGTCACCAAATGGAAATTAATTTTTCCCATTGCACCAGTGTGAAATGTGCATTATTTGTTTTATACGACACCCGAATAAATATTTGTCATCCGAGCACGACCATTGGTGTGACGATGCAATGGAAGTTTGATTTACCATTGAATAGAACTATTCTTTTTGCAGTGAAGGTGCACCGTGCGTTGGGACGAATAATTTAATGAGGTGGATCTTCAAAGCGATACGACATATTCCACATGCCTGCAAATGTAGAACCAGTTCGCGCCAGGATTATTTAAACATCACAGAGCCGAGGCGCGGGATTATTTTTAAGGAAACTCGATCCGAGGCGGATTCAGGCAGATGGTAGCGGGAAGCACACCCACGCATTTCCGGCCTTGCTCGCTGCTGACAGACATTTCCGGCCTTGCTGGTGACGTGTTTACGCATCATCCGTTTTGAATCTAAGAAAAACCTTGCGTGTATATATGTCCTCTGGCGCAAACTGGTTAACCAACTATGACAACAACATACCGTAATTTCCTGCGGATAAGGCGCTCGGCGGTTAAGGTGCAGGTTCCTAAAATCACCCAAAAAAATTCAAAAGCAAACAGATAAGGCGCACCGCCGAATAAGACGCATGCTTGAACGCACCCAGAAGAACACCAGGCGCCACAAAGGGGTCATTTTGTTGCCTTAGTTAGAACGATCCCACTATTCCAAGCAAGAATTAAACCGTAACTCCATGGGCTGGTCCAGGGTAAAAAAAAAAAAAATTATTTCGGGGGCTCCATTTTCCATTTCGGGGGCTACTCTTTAGGGGGCTACTTTTTTCCATTTTGGGGGCTACTTTTTCATTAATAAACAAAAGGATACAATTTGTTGAGTACTTGAGTTTATCTGGCACGCAAACAATGTATGAAAACTTCAAACCAGTACAGTCACAATATCGCACGAGGTTTACTTTGCCGATATCACTGCAGTATATACTGCATGCATACATGTACAGCACATGCAGCGATCGCGTGCCCAGAGAGGGGTATCCCTAATTGATTAATTGCGACACCCCCTAGTCTGTGTAGTTCGGATGGTGAATTGCATGAAACCGGAACGTCGCCGGCATGCAGCCGGAGATCCAGAGCGTGCGGTAAGTATAATTTGATATAAATTGTTGTCACAATTACATGCGCACCCGATTTTAAGCAACGACACACAGCCTGCGGTTAACGTACATAGTACATGTACATACTAGATTTAGCACTCAGCAGCGCGCGCTGCATGACGCGTACAACAGCGAAAAAAAGCTGGCCTGTACTATGTGGCTGTTTTCTAAAAGTTTTTTTTTGTCTACTTGTATCAAATTATACCTACCGCGCGCTCTGGATCTCCGGTCTGCATGCCCACGCGGCCGCTTAGCAGTGGCGCTAGAATCAGAGAGAGCGGCCGCTCGAAGTCGTGCGGCAAATATTACGAGGGCGATTTTGGACCATTTACTATTTTTAGGAAATGCATCGACACAATATCGTTAGAACTGGTATTGCGATTTTCGATTATACAAGTAAGGTGGTATCGCCCAAGCAAAGTGGCTGAAGCTGCGAAGTGGCTGAAGCTGCGAAGTGGCTGAAGCTGCGAAGTGGCTGAAGCTGCGAAGTGGCTGAAGCTGCGAAGTGGCTGAAGCTGCGAAGTAAGGCCGTACCCGGGTACCCGTAACCCGACCGCTGATTGCGGGTACCCGGCTCCAATTTATCGATTTTATTACCCGAAACTGCCTTTGTTGACACATTATTTCAGAAAGGCAAGCGTCTTTTATGTTCATTGCGTGCCGATAAATTGTTAGAAAACATCTGAGTAAAACGTCTCCATTTACCGACAATTTCCCGATGTCTAGATAGCAGCCTACCGGATGATTGTGCTTTCTTTGTAGTCATTGTGATAAAAAAATGCCTTTGAAGTCTATTTACCGACAATTCTGACAGCTGCTATAACTTGCGGCTGACATTGTATCAGTGTTTTGTTACAGTTGTCCTTTGAGTAAGTTTTTCCGAGGTTTACTTTTTGGAAAATGTGCTGAATTAATTCACGATCTCACGGACCCGTACCTGGAATGTGGTTTTGAAACCTGATACTGCAGGAGAGGTATTTGCTTCTATTGTATCAACTCTGCAGCCACCCGGCTTTTTTGCTACATTTCGTGTCAGCTCACTCAAACTTCAAAGGATTTAGTTCATTGAACCTTATTTATTTTGGAAAAAGACGTGCCACTGTAGGCGTGCAAAAATGGGGAGCTGCAAGTCAATTCATATACAAACATTTATTACAAGCTGAGAGTAAACTCCACGCAGTACGGGATCGCTGTTGACAATCTGGCTCTGAAAACCGCGCACTTAACTTATCTTCCCTTTTTTTTCACTGGACTGCCGGACTACTTAGAAAAGGGTTTTGACTAGACCGCCGCTGTTTTGACTAGAATTTGTTTGCGGACCAGCATTAAGGTCGAACCCTGAGTTGCAAAGTAGGCCCGTGCATTGTTTTAGTTGCGGAATGCAGGGGAAGTTAGCACGCCATGCCAGCGTGGCAGTCGCGCTGCAGCTTGTTAGTGGAGTGAGCGGGGATGTACATGCATGTGCCGACGCGGTGTATACTTCCGGGTTTTTGTTATGATTCTAATAATAGTCACAGGTACCCGTGTACCCAACCGTGACAGGAATAAGGTACCCGGGTCCCGTACTACCCGTAAACGCACACCCTTACTGCGAAGTGGCTGAAGCTGCTGTCATGGGCTCGTGTAGAATTTCAAGCCGTAGCCAAGTAATTTCGGACGGTGTTTTCAGTATTAGTCTGATACCAATTGCAGATTTGCCCCAATTCAGAATTGATTGTTTCTGTATTGGCTTCCCTTTTCTGCAAACAGAAACACTTTGCCTGACCGATTAACATTCAACTTAATTGTATAAGTGGCAGCGAGGTCAGGCTCAGTGACATAAACTACATAGATCATATACTTGTAGATGTACTTGTGAAACTTGTGTCCCTAAACGAAACTAAGAAAATGTAAAAATGAAAGCGGTAAAACAATCAGGAATAAGTTTATTGGATCAAGTTAGGGCTGCCCTTTTTTTCTTTTTTTACAATTTTAGTATTTGATTATTTGAATCTGTGCTTGAGTGAACATTTGAATATTTGAAACTCGCCAATCAAGTTTTAAGCACAGTTTGTTTACAAAGTGTGCCGGTTAAATTTGAACGCGGCGATCGATATTGTGGGAACCGCTGCAGAGTGTTTTGCTGCGAGTACTGTGTAACTGTCAAGGGACTTTACCCAGCTAATAGCTGTCAATAAGTAGCCGTCAACAAATAAGGTACCGTAGACGAAAAAGTGGCATATGACAATACGGCAGTCATATTTGCACCTGCACAGTTTTTCTTTGTGAGTATTTACAAAAAAGTTATTTGAAGAATCTGTTGATGCTTGACAAATTTCAATAATCGGGACAGTCGTACAACATCTAACTGTCGCTTCCATTAATTTAAACATGCATAGTATGTTTGTTTTTACTCGTTACGATACCAATCCGACAAAAAGGAGATTATTGTCCAAAATTCACACATTGTACACGCACCCTGTGTGCATATGTACATTTTCATGAGTCACTACATTACAATGGTAGGATGATTTGACGTTTTGTTCTTTATTTGTTTTCCCTGTGGTAATGAATTTCCAGAACAATTTCCACAGGCACATGTTGATGAGCACACAAAGGTAGCACATGCAAGCACAATGAAAATGAACATGTTTTAGTTGGGAAATGGAAGTAGGATGCCTTTATATCTCTCTTCATCTGCTTCCGGTTGCATGCCATTTAAAAATGGGGTACACCTGTACATGATGTAATCGAGATATAATCAAGATATAATAGGCCTAGATGTATCCCTTTTATCATATTTGCCATAATGGGGGAAAAATGAATTTAATTGAATCCTCCAAAATCCACCACCGTTTCATAAAATTGTTCAGTGGGAGGGTGAACATTGCCTCAAGCCTTCAAAATCCTCTAACAGTCGCTGTATTGGGTTAAGGCAGTGCCGATGACATTAAGAAGCAGTGCAGGGAGTGTTGAGCATAATGTAGATATAAATTATGCATGACTGAACATTAGAAATGCTGGGTACAACCTGACGCAATGCAAAATCCATTATACAAAACCAACCAACACATTTTGCCATTCAGCCTCTATCCTCCAAAATCATTTAAAAATGGGTATTTTTGAGGATTGATGAAGGTTGGGGTTATACTTGTTTGCGAAAGGAGGGTTTGGGTGAAATCTACTGAATCTAATGAAAAAGGTGCTACCGGTACATGTTGTACCTTTGTGATAGACTTTGTGGTAGACTGTGTGGTGAATATTATCATTATTTGATTCCAATGTTCATCTGTAATTCAAACAGTATTTGCTCTTTAACCCTAATGACCCGTCCTTCGTTGGTGAAGGTGTTATATCAGTGTCACATGTCGTATGTGGTTAACCAAAATTAGTAAAGCAATATTTATAAATACAAGAGTCGGTTTAGCTATTCGTTTTGGTCGGAACCCGTCACTCGGGTGGTTTTAAAGGCCGATCAAATACATGTACCAACCAGACCAGTTTTTAAACACTTTGTCCAGTGTCGCATGTAATTTAGACTTCTATGAAGTCTGGTTCCTTTTTCCTTTTTTATTGGTTAAACTCTCACATGACATGCACAATACTATCGACGATTGTGGAGGGTTTGGCAAGGTTAGAGCTAAAGTGATAAAACCTGTATTCTCGTCTTGTGAATGTACGGTACATCCAATAAGGCATATAGTTGAAAGGCATTCATCAGAACTAGCTGTACCTGATTCATTTAACACTAACTCCATACCCCATTTTTCTTAAACATAACCTGAATCCTGCAAAGTCCTCAAATAGTTGTTACTGGTGACCACTGCCTGAATCCTGCAAAATCCTGCAGTGGGTTTACCTGAATTGAGCAATAAAGCAGCCAAACATGGAACAAACAGCTGCTGAGTGCCCTACAAGGGTCTTCACACATGACCCTTAGTGTGCAAAGGTTTCCTATGCTTGACACATAACTTTAACCTTGACTCAGACTGAATGTGTTATTTGGAGAAATACCCAAGTACATGTAACCTCAATCCTGCAAAATTATGTAGCATTAGTTTAGGTCTTATGACCTGGATCTAGCATTTTCCTCCAGTGGCAAAAACCCCAAACACCCTCATCCTGCAAAATCTTGCATTTTTGCAAAAAGGATTAAGGAGGATTCGGGATGGTTAGGGTTAACAAAACAAAATGATGTTTTTATAATGTACAAATGTACATGTACATGTAAACGTGTGTATTTTACATTCCTGATATTATGTTTCACAAAATAATATGCAGTTTAACTACATACAGACGACTAATCAATATTAATATTCCATGCAGTTGAGCATCCTATTAAATGCAGGATACAGGTAGCCTATGCATAACATCCAATTCCCACTATTAAAGCCGGTACGTGTATACAATGTACTGACTGACTTTGCTTATTGTTTGCCAAACGTAATAAAATAAACCTGTGGAGGTAAAAAAATAATGTGATTAAATGCCATCACTACAACGAATTTGTATTTCACAAGAATGCAGATGCTATGAAAAACATGCAATGAAGCATTCAGAAAAAATGTAAAAAACATTAATTTTGTTTATCAATGCTGAACTGGCCATGTACATGTAGTACTCAGAATGATGAATATTTCTGTAATATGCCAAGCCATGCAGTTTAGACAATATCTAGAAAGAAATTGCATGGAAATCTGTCACGAAACTATAACCAAAATGCAAGTCAGTAGTCTTCGGTTGCTCGGTGTTTTGGGTAACATTTGGGCTACAAAGGGAAAAGAATGTGTTGTTAATGTGTGTGTTCACGAGTTGATTGCTGCCTCCCGACAGAGCAGGCAGGATGAAGCCTTGTCCCTGATCTGTATGGGAATTTGATTTAGGTCGGTGTAGTGAGAGATAAAAGAGAAGTTCTCTTCCATTACTATTTCTTTCCCTCTGGACTGTTTAGCCCCGCGAATCAAATTGGTCTCATATTGGTCTGGGTCAGCCTACAATTTAATAAGCTGACTGATATCACCACGTAGCTGTGTAGTTATCCAGTTTTTGCCACAGTGTCAATTATACAGACTACTGGGCGCTGGCCCAAAGTGTTCAGAGGCATATGTGTAGCCTGCATCACTAATGAAATGTCTCAGTTTCGTCAGTCAACTCTGTCACTCTGCTAATGTTAAGCCTGGCACAGACACAAACACCGAGGTACTACGTGCATACAGTACATGTACATACACGTAGTGCCTATCAGTGTATGATAATCACGGTTGTGAAAGTGAATCCCGGGTTTGAGATTGATAGTATCAGGAGAAAAACAGATGTGGCTCAGTTGAGTGGCGGTCTTCTGAGGAATCCGACGAAAACCACTGTACACATGATTGTGACATGAATGCATCTTGAGTGCGACAGAGCACACAATCATTTGCTGGGAGGGGGGGGGGGGGGGAGAATTGGGGCTTGTTTTTCTCCTCCTGTTTGCCTCAGCGTATTGGAAATTGCAAACTCCATTAGCCAATACGCACTCAACAGGGAGACTGCACGGGTATCCCGAGTATTCTGATTTTCCTAGGGGCAAGTGACTGGCAGAAACTAGACCAATAAATTTGTAGCCCGGCCCTTAGTACATGAAATGTGTATACACGATGACCATTTTAGGTGTAGATGTACATTTGCATACAGTGTACGGTGTACACTAGTGTGTTATTCATTTGTACTTTGGGTGTGATGTACATATACATGTACCCGGTATTTTCATCCGTTAGTGATAACCCCAAATTGTTTGCCATTCAAGCCATGAATATTAAGTACGGTATTATATCGTGCGTATCATGTATTTGTGGGCAGTCGATAAGAAATGACAATTTATCGGTGTTTACCAAAATTAACACAGAAGTCAAGGCCAAGCCAATAATGAGTCATAAAGTGATATTGTGCTAATGCATGGAATGAGTTCAGAAGTACAGATCATTGTGCGGATAAGTACAAATTTAAATAGGATATCAAATCTTGGTGGTATGAACCCTAACCGCCAGGGCATTTTTGTAAGGATTTATTTTCAGTCCTTCACAATCCCCCAAAAAGCCTGCAACTTCTACCATGAACAAGTTTGGTGCAGCCTCAAACCTCCAAAATCATTTCTTGACTCTCTTCAGTGGAGTCACCTTTGTGTTGGTCCTTTAAAATCCTCTAACATCAGTGTAATTACAGTGCGAGTGATTTTAAGTGTGGGATTGGCCTCACTTATGCGCTACAGACCATACAGGTACACGTACAACATGCAGGGTACAGCTTAACCAGTTCACGCCGAATGACGAATATAAACGCAAAGTTTTCCCCAGATTCAAAACGGATGACGCATAAACACGCCACGAGCAAGGCTAGGAATGTCTGTCAGCAGCAAGCAAGGCTGGAAATGCGTTTGTGTGCTTCCCGGTACTGGCGGCCTGAACCTGCTTCGGATCGAGTTTCGTTAAAAATAATCCCGCGTGTCGGCTCATTGATGTTAAAATAATCCCGGCGCGAACTGGTTAAGAGTGCTGTGGTCTAATGGTCACAGTGTTCGACTCTTGTGCGATGGTACGCTGGTTCGAACCCTGACGCAGACCCATGTGCAACACACATACATATGAGGCTGCACTCTCAAGGAGAGGAAGGAAAAAGACCTTGACACAATGCTTCTTTTAAAATCAACCCAATTGTTGTTTTACCCCCATCCTCCAAAAGACTTCCTAGTTGATTTTGGAAGGTGGAGGAGGGTTAGGAATAAAAACTTTCCCAAAAGGTGACAATCATATTTTGTAATTGATTTTTTTTGTCTTTCGTTTGTTTTTGTACAGCTGCATTTTTGACACAGACAGTCTGCTTAGACGATACGACAGTAAAGTTTGAGATCTGGGACACAGCGGGACAGGAGCGATACCACAGCCTAGCACCGATGTACTATCGGGGAGCCCAGGCAGCTATTGTAGTCTACGACATCACAAACCAGGTCAGGCTCAAATCTTTAAATTTTGGGTTTGGGGGAGGGTTGGAGAACAAACCTAACTACTGTTCTGTTTCGGGAATTCCCTACGGTCAAAAAATGCTTTTCAGGACTAGACAATAAATTGTGCAGATTTAATCATGTATTGGCTGTATACTTTGCATGTTAAAGTAAGCAGTTAAAGAGTAGCCCTTTTCTCAACCCCTTCCCCTCCAAACCCCCTCCCCTACCCCAACCCCTGCCCCTCCCCAACCTCTCTTCTCCCCAACCCAAACCCCTCCCAACCACAACCACTCCCCACTTTCTAAAAAGTATGGCTACCTTAAAATATTGGTGTTCATACTTCCGGCTATTGAACATTTGTAAATGTATTATTTTAAAATTGTGAAAAATATTATTATATAAATAATTACCTTCTTACAAGTATATGTCTATTTTGTATAGTTGTCCTACATATATACTGTGTACATATGTTTGTATGTAGGGGTGTTCGAACTGTATGTATGTAAAAGAAACAGTCATACTGGAAACACATACAAACTATGGATATAATTTGCATCTTGCATATCATGTACTCATATTTAAGTCAGTCCTTGGTTTTGGTTTGATAATTTAGGACACATTTGGACGGGCCAAGACATGGGTGAAGGAGCTACAAAGACAAGCGAGTCCCAACATAGTTATAGCATTATCTGGCAACAAAGCTGACTTGGCCAACAAGAGGATGGTAGAATATGAGGTGACAATATATATTTTGTTTTCATGGAGCTGCTAAGCACAAAAATGCTTAGCATGAAAATTCTTCCTTTGCAAAAACAGGGTTACCAACCAATTTTCTAGGTGATTTTTTTATTAATTTTTTTGTGACTGGTATTCAGCTTACCAAAGAGAACACCGTGTCTGGTAACCTGATTTTACTGAGCAAGATTTTGTGTGTGCTTAGCAGCTATATGAAATTGGCCCCTGATTGGCCCCATCGAGAGACTTCAGAATCAGTTGAATAGACTTCAGCTCTTGCTCTTGTTTATCCTCCAACGCACTTCAATATGCGCACCCAAAACAAACCTGTGTTCAATGCACAGCTGGAGTGAAATGGCATGTGCCACTGCCATGCAGTAAACTGCCCTCATAGAGAGAGGGTTAATGCCCTCTGCCCTGCCTTGCTCTGCTACAAATCATATTTGTAATTATTTTTGTTGAGATTTGTTTAACTTTTGTGTGTGTGTGTGTGTGTTTGTATGTGCCCTATTTTGTTCGTTTACAGGATGCCCAGTCGTATGCCGAGGAGAACAGTTTGCTGTTCATGGAGACATCGGCCAAAACGGCAATGAATGTAAACGACATATTCTTGGCAATCGGTGAGTTTGGCTTCAAAAGTTATTTTGCGTCAGTTTGCAGTTTAAGACCGGCGTCCCAAGTCGCACTGTCTAAAAAAAATTATTGGGAACCACCAAGAGAGGTTTAGGTTTGAGACAGGCCAACCACTTTTCCATTGCCTAGAATTCATTCTAAAAGTCTGAAAACAGTTCACCATTCATTACAGCGCTCCTATTAATCTGTCTTGCGTATTGAAATGTCTTGCGTATTGAAATGTCTCGTGCATTGAAATGTCTCGTGCACTTTCTGGAGAATTACAAATATAATTAAAATGTTTGGCAAAGATTCATGATTTTATGTGTGTATGCGTGTCAGTACAATGAAAGAATTTAAAAAGTACAAATCATTACCACTGTTTTTTTGTTTGTTTTTTTATTAAAGGGAAACTCCACCCATAGTTTATAATTGCATAATGTTAAAGAGTGTCAATTGCCATTGTGACTTGATTTTTATTTCATTTTTATCGGTTTCGGTAATCATATAAAACAGAGATTTTCTCGCACTGCGCTTACCGTCATGCGAGCCGCCATTTTGTTCTGGTTTATCGGTACATCCGAGATGTGTGACGTAGTGTCTGCACCATCAGTACTCGAAGCCCGATCGATAGCGGCCCTGTACGCTCAATGAGTGCAAGTGAACCTTTTTGTGTACGGTATAGTGTATACATAATGTGTACTGTACATGTGAAAGTGGGCTAAAAATCATACGGAGAAAGACCTGATGCAATAATTACTAGCTCACAGATTTTCTATTCTTCTCAAAAAATACAAAAATAAACGATAGTTTGTGGCGCGTCAAGTCGATATTCTGCACAGAAAAGCAATACATGTACTCGCAATGATCGGGTGCCGTACAACATACGTCTGCATAATGTAGTTGGCCGCGTCAAGGTGGGATACCAGTGCGAACAACAGGCAATAAACCGATGTGCATTGAGGTGCAGACACTACATCATAATTTCCCGGACGAGGCGGGAAATTTGAACAATATGGCCATGCCCTTGTACTCCTGAATGACAAGAAATCTTGAATATAATAGGCGCGTGTGTCGTTCTCGATAACAAATCAGAACAAATTCTCTGCGGAGTCAGTATGTTACCATATATTCTTTTAGACTAGGTAAAATATTATTGAGCCTGGAATTTCCCTTTAATATCTTCACGTACAGCCAAAAAGCTTCCCAAAAGTGAGCAGGCGGGCGGAGCTGGGGCGGCTCCAAGGCAAAGTGGGCGGGGCGTGGACCTGACGGAAAACCAACAACAGTCATCAGGTGGATGCTGCAAATGAAGGCTAACGCCACCATTCTACTATCTCCCTGTACAAATAACAAGAAATCACCGTCGGGGTTAGGAATAGTTAGATTGGGTTGGGGGGCCGGGGGGGGGGGGGGGGGGGGGGGGCAATGAAGATTTGGGGGGGGTTGTCGATGGCCGTTTTTGATTTGTCATGATCATGTATGTATATTACAATTTGGAAAATTTTTTTTTAGGGCGCACTCTGAGTAATTTTTTTACCAATCGCAGAATGGTCATTGCAATACTTTTTTTCTTTTTCACTGACACCTTTTCAAAGATTCTTTGAAATCAACCGTAAGGTTTTGTAGGATTGAAGTGTCGGCCACTATAACCGTGCGTACTTCTCCATGTGCATTGACAGTTTCAAGGTATTGTGTACCATTTGCCTTCATTTTATTGAAAATAACAGCATACCAGACCACAAATTTCACAGAATGTCGAAACTATTATGGCCTTTCAATGAAGTACACAATTTGTTATCTTTGCGTGCAAATGGTATACAAAATCTTTAAATTTAGCCCCAACAGTGCTGAATCCATCAATCATTTCAATAAGAATGTTCACAAGTCCTAGGGGTTAGGGTTAAATTACAAAAGAAAACCTGGTAGGTTTTTTGTGAATAACAGTGGATTTCGGAGGATTGAGAAAGAGAGGTTCCAGGAAACAAGGCCAAGGTAGGATGTATCGGTAGTCATTGATTTGCTAGTTGAGATTATCCAGTTCGTATTTGGGTTTAACGCTTTTCTCTTGGCTGTTTTCTTAGAAATGCATCGGTCAAAATGGATTTATGTCGATTCTGAATCGAGATATGTGTGGATTGGGATAATAATCTGGCCGTCTTTTTTTTAGTTAAAAAAAACCCACAGAGTTTGGAAAAAGAATGCATATCAACGTTGTGAAAATCACCATATAAATAACTCTTGCTTTACTGTAAAGTCTGTTTGATGCTGCTCAAAATCCTTTTAATTTTGTGGTTTTTACTTGATTTGCAGCATAGAATTACTCCAACTATTAAAAGTAACTAATGGGATAACTTATGAATCATGTGAATGGCTGTAAATAAAATGTGAGATTTCTTTTTTTTCTTTTGAGCATTTAAATCGAATCATTGTTTGCAATTCAACAGTTGCTTGATTGGCAGATGTTGAAGCCTTTGAATTTTTTTAATTTTTTATTTGGGCTACAGTTTAGTTCAACACATGTATAGACCTTACACGTAAGTTTGCATATAATATGTGACCCATTCCTGCGAAATGAGTCTTAAGGACTAGTTTTTAGTTTTTTAGTTGTTCACATGCATTTTAAAGCACATAATTTGCTCTTTGTTTTGGTGTATCACTCAGGTTGACACCTTATAATGTACAGTTGCTATTTGGGTGAAAGGGTTGACTGTTTCCATTGATTTATGTTGTGGAGGACACTGTTAACCAGTTCGCGCCGGATGACGTATATAAACGCAAAGTTTTCCCCAAATTCAAAACAGGTGACGCGTAAACCACCAAGTTCAAGTTCGGAAATCTGTCGGCAGCAAGCAAGGCCGGAAATGCGTGGGTGTGCTTTCCGGCACTATCGGCCTGAACACGCTTCGGATCAAGTTTCGTTAAAAATAATCCTGCCCCTCGGCTCGGTGATGTTAAAATAATCCCGGCGCCAACTGGTTAAAAAGTCCTACCTCCATGCTCAAAGGTAGTTCTGGCGACTTGCAACTCATTTCGCAGGGTTGGGTCATGTATGCTAGCCGTCATTTATTGCATACAAGCACACGTTTCAGCTTTGGATAGTTTTGTGGAACTTTGAAATGAGATTTTAAAATATAGAATTGCTCAGAGTGTGCCGTTTCTATTTTTTACATCGCTCTAAAGCACCAATGCTTTCTTGAACGCTTTCCGGACATCAAATCACATATATGAGAAGAGAGAAATCGACACTTCTCTGGCCACACAAGGTGTACTTGACACTATCTCCCACGAAACCCGGACAAAGTTGCAGAAGAAGTTGTTTTTTTGTCCGTATAGCATGCAAAGTGATTTTGGTGTGGAACTGACCATTTTTCAGTAACTATACATTTTACAACTTCTGTGAGAAAATTATAATATGGGTTTACTCGTGCTTTTATATCACTGAGGAACGAAAACCTGTTTTTAATTCAGAGGTTTAATCCAGGTTTTAACCAAGCATCAGTCACGATTCAAAAATATGTCATAAAATATTTCAAAAAGGGCAATGTTTTAAAAAACGTTTTCAAAGAGAAAACCTCAATTTTTGGTTATTTTTCTCAGAATAAAATTGCCCCAAAATGAAAAACGCACCTACATAGAAGTACACACATAGTGCTTCTTTTGCGAAGCAGATAACGAAAGTCTTTGAATTCCTCCGATAGAATCATTTGGGCAAAAGATCTGTGACTAACATCTCAAAACGGGACAGGAAGGGGACTTGCATCCAAAGGTCTGTCATTTGCACGCTGACGACTGCCGTAGGGGAAGGAAATGTGACTAAACCTTTGTCACCTGGCAATTAAAGTGGTTGCAGTTGGTATGAATTTAAGTTTAGCAGGGACAGTGTTTCGGCCATTAGTGACAGGGAGATTATTATGGTATTTTTCATGTAAATGACATTGTTAGAGAGGCCACATTATAATAATCATCGTTTCGGACTCGAACACTTTTCTGCATTGTATTTGTAAGGTCTCTGGGGCTTATACATTTGTATGCATTCTGTCAAGAACACAGTACGCATCTTTCCTTCTTTTTTTCTTTGTTATTGTTGAAACGAAGGCTTTTCTGTGGTATGGCTTTAGGTTTCTAAAAAGCTCTTGTATCCAAGGAGCCGATATCATGGTTGTGTTGTGTGGAGTAATGCTATCGCATTCAACTAGTCAGTTGAATTCAGGGGGTTGGCACTGGGACTCGTACTCTTCACGGGCTATGTAAAGTGTTATTCGCGAAACAGAAGTTGGCGCAGACCACAGAGAGGGATGTCCTGTGTACTTCATGCTACAAACGTGTGAACCAGTACGCACACGCAGTGTATTTCCTTAACAGCTGTCGACAGTAGTCAAAAAGTGCCCTCTGGTATATTTTTTTGTTGCAAACGGAGCCCATGAAATGAAATATTTTAAAGGTCATGTACATTACCTTTCGGAAAAAATTGAATCGCCTGTCTGTTATGGTCATTTATGATGAAATGCATTGGAACTTAAAGGTGTGCTATGTCCTGGAATTGCCTAATTGGGCTACAAAACATCTTTTGAACAAAATGATGTTAATCGGAAAGAGCATTTAAAAGTAAAATATAAACATTCACACAACTTATTTAAACACATTGGCGTTTTTGTGTTTTAAGTTTTTGGGGTCACTTTTCTGACCACCAAAACTCGAGCTGTCCGTACCTGCGGCGATGCTACTATCTCGCAGACATGTACTACAGTAGCATGGTACCTAAATTACCAATGTGATATCAGTCATGTATTTAATGCACAGTTTGCGGCACAGGTCTGATGCTGTCGATCACCGCGCCAATTATACGAGATACAGCCTAGAGTTTTACAACGACTGGAAATGGGTATACGAATACCCTAAAATGTCAGCCGCGTCAAATGTAAACGTGGGTTTTCTTTACTTTCTCGGGAACAGTAAGACATTAGGTTGGTTTTCTTTCAACCATATGTTTGAAATAGGATAAGTAAACAATTTCAGAATTTCAGGATTTTAGAACATAGTGCCCCTTTAAGAAAACTAAGATGTAATGATTCCCGCAAAACATTTTATCAATTTGATGAAAACTGTACAGATCGTTTATAACACTTGCAAAAAAGCAGACTTGTTTGTACGTAGTGGGTAGAAAAATCGGCATTTAATATATATTTGTGTATTGACTGTTCAGATTTTTTTTTCTTTTTTCCCTGTAAATGTTTTTGTTTTATTTTGATCATGAGTAATTGCCATTCCTTGACTAAAAAACTGGAATGGCTGGCACGTGTAAAGGCAAAATGAAAGCCGGCCTGTAGTATCTTTTATATAGTATTCATGAAATGTATGGTTTAATGCTAAGCTTGAGAATGTATCAATATATGCAGTAGCACCAGATTGAATGGGCTACTAATGATATAGGTGCACTCCCCCGTAGAATATAATGATTTCCCCCTAAAATTGTGACGTAGCAGTTGTCCATAGATCATTACATTAAGATTGAGAGGGATGGTGAACGGGGGAATGCTGTATTGTAATTTAAAGATTATACTTGTCTCAACTGAGAGAACACAGATTTTTGCATACTTGTAAATTGTATTACTTAGTTAAATTAATATTCTAGAACTCCCCCCCCCCCCTAAATATATATATATGTAGATTCACCATAATATTTGATGAGTGGGTTATTCCACTCTCTCAAGGGTGGACCACTGGGGGAAAATTGAGTAGAATTTGGTAGTTTCTATCAAAATTTAAATGTGAATTATGTTGTACACACAAAATTCTCGCCACAAAGATAAAATTCTTGCATTTCGTGTGAAAAAATGTATGTACAAATCTCTAATGTTTATACATACACTGTAATATCAAGTATTAAAACAAAGACGACCCAAATTGATTTGTAACTATTATTTGTTTTGATTTGGGGGGGGGGGGGTTGGGTTGATGTATTTGTTTATTTAGGTTATCAGTGCATAATCATTATTTGCACCTTATTTCGAAAGGGGGTTATAGTCTTTTAGATGACAAAAATGCATAAAACCTATCAAGATGCATTACTTTCAATAAGTAAGAATGTTGAATGAGAAGACACCAAATAGACCCAATGATTTAATGGCTTTGTTTACGCATAAGATTTTGTATAGGAGTTCGGACATATCACCTAGGAAACGCACACGTAAACAAAGTGTGACATCTTGGGTTTATTCCAAAGTTATTGTTGTGTAACTTTTTTTGTTTTAATTGTGTGCATGTTTATTTAAAAGGTAGGATACACCATTTGCAGATATAAAAAAGAAATATCCTACTTATTTGAAAGTATAGAATGATTGTGCCAGATGGCCTGTAATTCCGAAAAATATAATTTTATAAAAGAAAAATCCCAAAAGCCGGACGGCAATCACGAAAAAACAAGAACTGTCTGACGCCGGTTGAAAACAAACGCCGTTTTTCTTGCTTTTTTCTCAGCATCCATGATTGTAAAACTTCGGACAAGTCCATTAAATAAACGATATTTACTATAAAAAAACAACCCCCCAAATCCACCCATTCCTGATAATTCAAGCAATTACCAATGATGTATACTACCTTTAACCATTATCCTGTAACCCGTTTCATAGGAAGCAAGTTCTATTGCACATACATGTATATCCTCCAAATCTCGACTGTCCCAGTAACCTTTTTAAATGATCACTGTGAATTCACTTGTATGTCCATCACAAACAAAACACTCACTTTGTCTCATTTAAATTCGGATTGGACCAAGTTTGATCTTGCAGACTTTTTTGTAGGAGCGCATATATTGTGTTTATAGATTTGTGTATTTTTTCCCCCTATATCTGCCAGTTGTTTAATAAAATGATGGTGTTTGGCTGTATATTATCTTGCGATGGTAAGTAGGCAAATAGATTTGTACCAAAAAAAGTAAACAGGAAGGGAAAGTTACTGTTCCAGTCTGAATTTATAAACAAATCTGATCTACATATTACCATAATATCCCTAATGACTTATGAATGTGTACAGGTTTATTATTTGAGTAATTGCTTGGAAGAAAAAAAAACACTGCTAATATTGGAATATCGTTGCAATGAAAAAAAATAAACAAATAACTGTAATGTATTAAAGACTATTAATTATTAAATATTTTACTTGTTATGGACTCTTTTCTGTAGTTAGCTAAATAATTCAATTGTAGGGTTTGTCATTTTTTGTTTAATGGTAGTTTCAGCAATAACGCAACCTCTAACAAAAACTAGTACATGTAATGGTTTAGCCCCAAAAGTCCTGAATCAATTTTTTTTTTTTGTATCTTTCTTAAACGACTTCAAAGCAACAGTGCCCCCTGTTGTCCGGAAAAAGCATGGCCAATTTTAGAGTTTTAAGAAGTGCACTTCTGAATATTATTATCCAACCAGGGATGTCAAAAAGTGTTGGAACATCTAGGCGAAATACAGAAAGTTGGACAAATTCATTGCTTTTAAATTTACAACTCTTTGTGTCAATGTAACATACCAACAAATTATTGAAAACTTAAATTTGTACCAAACAGATACAACAGTTTTGTTAACCAGTTTGCGCCGGCAGACGTATATACACGCAAAGTTTTCCCTAGATTCAAAATGGATGGCGCATAAACACGTCACGAGCAAGGCCGGAAATGCGTGGGTGTGCTTCTCGGTACCATCAGCCTGAACCTGCCTCTGATCGATTTTCGTTAAAAATAATCCCGGCACGAACTGGTTAAGGTTTACAGATGTTACGCTAGATGCACATAAGCATTAACATGTGACGTGATCGACATGTATGAAACTACATACTGGCCTTCAGGATTTTGCGCTGTCTATACATCCATGGAATAATCAGACACTTAATTGACAGTCAATTCTTATCGAGTTAGTGGATTTTAAGTCACAAGCTATTCAAATGAGCTAGGGGGATTGAATACGGTCCTTTTACAACGTTATAAGTCTACTCAAATAGAACTTTGTTTTAGACAACGCTTTGTACAAATTTCCATTGATTGCACTCCGGTGTCATCTTAAACGACTGGTCATTCTGATTGTTTCTGAAGTTGACCAATCCTTGATTCATAGTCAAGTTGAAAGATCAGGTCCCAAACCTTAACATTTGTTGTTTTCTCACAAGCTTAAAACTCTACATTTTTTATTTCAATATCTGCATCCAGGCAGCAGGATGACCATGACGGTGACATTGTCCTTGGAGCCGGCCAAGAGGGCGCTCTGTACAAGCCGCTCGCTCATCTGTTGGGCCAAGCTGCGGTACATCTCCTGTTGAGTCTGCCGTCCCTGCTCCACCTCCAGGAGACGGGACTGAGCATAGATGGTGTGAAGCTCTGTCAGCGTCTCTACGTCTGCTTCGTTCCCGTCGTCATTCTCCATCATCAACGCCGAGAGCATGCTCTCAAAATCTGTTTGCTCGCTGACGTTGTCATAACCCTCGTCCTGTGGAGCACTGCCTACAGAGAGGTGGTCTTGCTCTAGTAGCTGGGGAGTATTGTTTCGGTTTAAAGTGCTCTCCGATGCTGGTAAATGTCTTTCCGGTTTGGGTTGCGCCACACTCGTATCTTTGGCGTTGTTCATTTGGGGACTGCCATTTTCACCCTGTGTACTCTTTTGCCCGGATAGCACATCATTTTCCAAATTTGTTTTGGCGCTTTGGTCCACATGGTCTGCATCCATGTTCTGGTCGTCCGAAGTGAGAGAGGGTACCAGATCCAAGCCCTCAACCCTGTACAGGTCTCTCAGGGGATCGTCGCGGCACAGCTGCAGCCTTGGGGAGACCTCCTGGCCGGGCATGAGCTGCTGGACCAATGAGACGGCTTCTTGCTCGGACAGGACTTCCCAGACACCATGCGAAGCAAGAATGAGGAATTCCGATTGGCTGTCGATGGTGACACTGAGCGTGTGTGGCTCGGCCAGCACAGCCGCTTTCAGTAATGGATCGCCGTGGTTGCCCAACCCCCTGGTTGTGTCCAGTACACCATTGACTCGACCTCCGTGGGCACCATCCTTGATGGAACCGCCAGCTCTCAGAACACGAGCTCTTTCGTGGGAGGATTGTGGTGTGTGTTTGCGAGTCAATCGCACAGCCTTTCCATTCTGGCAAAGTACAGCATGCGAGTTTCCTGCATTTGAAATAGATAACCAGGGTTTGGTATTTGTTTTCACTACTAATTTGTATTTACTTTTTCTTGAGGTGAAAATTAAGTGGACTCCGAGTGTATTCACATAATAATTTCACCCAAGAATATTAACACAAACAACAATTGAGAGCAAAGTATTGGCAGAAATTTTGAAAAATGTACGTTATGTCTATAATAACAACTTTAATTTGCTTCATCATTATTAACTTCAAAATAATAATTGCAGTTCTTAGAAAAACCAGGGTGTCAAATTTGACAGTTGTTCAGTATGACTTTATAATAAAGTCTTCATAAAGTTACAAACTTCATTACCTGCATTTGCAACATACAGTACACCCAGTTCTTTGATCTCTGTTTCTTTATTTGTTTCTGTGTGTTTAGCTTCATCATTCCCTATCTCAATCCCATCCAGCTCCTGATTTCCATCCTCCTCCATGTCTCCTTTACTATGTATGACGCACGTCAACGCCGAGCACCCACTCCAGCGCACGCGAGACTGTTCGTCAATTCCATACGACAGAATGTAATCCACCAGCTGATACGCATTCCGGAACGCGAACTCCATCTTTTCTGCGAAGGGATCGCTCTCGCGTTTGTTGGGAATCTTCGACTTGGATCCTTTTTGGGACGGTTGGTTGTTGGTTTTAATTTCCAGCTTGGACACGTTCTCCTTGCACGTGTGCATGATCTGTTGGATGATGTTACGGCTCTCTTCGTGGAGTAGATGTCGGATGCTGTCTTTGCGGATGACTGGTTTTGGCCGCTCCAGTTTGTAACTGATGAGATCGTTGTGCTCAGCCATGTTCAGGGTGCAGGTGCAGGATGTTGCAGAGTCAAACTTGGTTATCTCGTTTAGGAGAAAGTGGTGAAGGTCATTGGCAGCGATGTCGGCTGCAAATCTGCCATTGTGGCCATCGTAGATGGCAAAGAAGCACTTGTTCTTGTCATTGCCAAAGTAGTCCTGAAAGACGCGAGTGTCCTCCATGCTGCACTTCCAACGCTGGTTGTCGTGGGAACAGATGCCCATCGCCCGGGCACATTTTGCGCTGCACGTCAGAGCCAGTCCATGGCACTCTGGGTAAACCATCTCCCGCGTCTGAATCAGATCCTCGTACGTTTCTTCCAAGTACGACTTCAGGAGCTCGTATGCGTCGTTGATATTTTGCATTGTCGACATGGAGAGTGGTCTGTTCTCCTTGGTCATTCGCCGGGTCATTTTGGCCAAGACTGCCTGTCGGCGCCTTAAAAGGGCCTCGGCACTCTCTGGCCGTTGTCGCTGCGATTCCTTGTACTCCAACATGGCGAGGGCGCTGTGGTACTTGCGGTGCTCCTGCAGTAGGCGCAGTAAGATAAAAGAGCCGCATTTGTGGCAGAAGAGGGTAATGTCTGGCTGTTGGGGGTGCTCGGTGATGTCGTTGTCTGGGGTGGAGACATGGGGCTCAAAGTTGCGACTTCGAAGCTGTGCCTCTGTGATGCGGCCCTGATGCTCCGACACTGATGATGTATCACTACTCATTGTGGTTGAATATGCTGCGTAAAACTAACCGCAAACAACTCATCTGCACTGAAGAAAAGGACAACACACAACACTAACAAATCACGCATTTAAATGGAAAGAAGTTTGCATCCTGACACCACTTTTGTCATCATATAGCTAACGTTACTCGTTAGTATTAATTAACTATTATTCATTGTGAATCTCGGACAAAAAAAACAATTTTTTTCAAATTTCGTTAGAGAATACTTTGAAAATGTTACACTAAAAATAAAATACTGGATACTACATTCTCTCTGAAAAGAATGTGGTAACGCCACACTAATAGTACAGTGATTGTGTAAAAAGTATAACCCAGACTGATTATTAAATACACAATTGTAAATGTTTTGGGACCATCGGCCCCAGCTTGAGTAACTCCAGCTTTAAATAAATTCATGACATTGGGAGATTTGCATTTAGAGCTGGAGCAACATCGTATAATTACTGCAACGTATGCATACGGTAATTTGAAATCGAATAATCAAGAATACAAAAAACTGCTGCAACTGCAAGAGTCAATTAAGCGCATGATCATGAATCATGACATGATGATGTACCGGTAGCGACCCAAAAAGGCAACACGATTGTCACGTTTTTGTTGGACTTCACCTTTTTTTATTGAATTTCTTGGAAACAGAAGGTGCTGTATTTGCGGAATTTGGTGTAAAACTAGTAGTAAAACTAGCATGAGTAAGCAAGTAATTAATAATAGGAAAATGATAACAAATCTTGCTGTCAATGGACATGGTCATGGTGTCTTTTATCGATCAATTTGTTGTGTTCAACCATGGTCATGGAGGTGTATTATAACGCCACGTCCACGGGTCTTTTATTCAAGCTAGTTAAAGTTCGTACACACAATAAAAAAAATAAAAACTAAATTTTATTTAATGTAATCTTAAGAAGGTAGTCAATTTTAGTTAACAAACTAAAAGTAAAACTGCTTTCCGAAGGAGCCCTCTAACATGTCTAAAGAATTGGCGTCTGGATTCGCTAATTTTCACTAAACCAACTCTGTAAGTTACGTACTTACTAAGAATACGGTTAGGTTGGCACTTCCAGCATTACTACGTGCCCGGCTTTGTGCCAATCTTTCTAAATTCTACGATCTCTGCTTTTATAGCTTTCCACAATCCCAAGTTGCACACGCTGCCATTGCATTTTGCGATTGCCCACAAACGAGGATGGTTCCCTGACCTGACAATAATTATGTTTATGATATGCCAAGACCTCTCCGGAAACCAGACTACCCACAAACATGATAGAGGGCGCTATTTTATGTTGCTATGGCGACAAGCCTAACAAACCGGCCATTTTAGCTTTAAAGGCCAACATTTTTTAATTTATTAGGATCCTTTTCGAAACCGTTGCTTCGTCTTTGGCTTTGGCTTCGCCTCCGAATTCCGAATTACTGAGAAGCAAATAGAAATGGAAGAAAATTGAAATAGTCTAACTTTTGGGTTCACATAACTTGAGTGAATGTTTCTGAAGCACAACAGGCACAGAATATGGCTGGAGATCTTGCAGTTTGGAGTCAAAAATCGCCTTAAGCCAAAGACGAAGACGAAGCCAGGGATTCGAAAAGGCTCTAGATGGATTACGAACCCGCTGACTCTGAATCAATACAAAAAAATCCAACGCGTGATTTTTAAAAGGTTTTAAAAAAAAAAAAAAAGTAAATAGACTATATTTTGAGTAAATTTTGATTTTTTTTTGCAGGAGCACACCCTGGATTTAACTTAACATTTTGACAAATTTGCAATTTATAAAAATTGTCTAAAAACGAAAATTGCCTCGATAATTTGAGTTTGAATACCTGCTTAACTTTTGGGGAAAATATATATTGCATTGAATTAAAACCCCGTCCATAGCTTGGTTGTAATATGACCGTGAAATGTATTGAATATCGAAAATTATGGTCAAACAATAAAAACAATATAGTCAATAATAACCTCAAAATGTTTTCGTTCAATAGAGGGCGCGCTACACAAATTCTCCCGGTCGGATCAGACATCCGGGGCTTTAGCTTAATTGATATCAAAGGTTTGCCCTTTGTGACGTCATGCCGACTGCAAGACAAGCGGTTAACGGTTGAACCCTTATAAATGTGGTATACTGTCCTGTGGTAATTCCTGTGGTAATATTACCACACAGATTCCTGTGTTTTTTTGGGACATTTACCACAGGCCCTGTGGTAATGTCCCCCAAAAACACAGGAATCTGTGTGGTAATATCCTATGGTATTAAATACCACAGGACATTTGTGTAACCCTGCAGGTTTCGCCAGATTTGCCATTAAAAACGGGAATGACCGTACTTCTCCTGTACAGTTTTGTATATTACTCGTATGGGGCCAATTTCATAAAACGTGTAGCACTAAAATTTGCTTAGCATGAAAAATGTTCCTTGAAATAAAACAGGATTACCAACCAAATTTTCAGGTGAGGTATATTGTTTGTGACTGGTATTCAGCTGGTTTGTTTGTTTTGCTTTGAATAAAAAGCATGTGAAGTTTTTGCCGATAACCTGTTTTTACTGAGCAAGAATTTGTTTGTGCTAAGCAAATTTGTGTGCTTGCATGTTTTATGAAATTGGCCCCGGATGGAGTGTAAATGTTATAAATAAAATAATGTTGGTTAAGCAAATTTAAAATCAGTGTGCTCTATTTTAGTTTGTAAAAATTGTTACAAAATAACAGCTGTAGCCAAATGATGACAAACACTTGATTAAATTCTAAGATCTGTGTCAGTTGTGCTAAAGAACTAGAGTCTAGAATAAGAACTGTTCAACTATAAAATGTAATATGTGTTAAAACATGGGGCAAACTAAGCTAATTATGGTGGCCAATCTAATTTTTTACAACCAGTCCAACACCCCTGTTGAAAATTCCAGTTGAAACCAGTTAAACTGGACCAGTTGGAAACAGTTAAAACCAGTCGAACTGGTCTCAACTGGTCCAGTTCAACTGGGAATTGGTGACTGGTACTACTGGTTGACATGGTATTGAACTGGTTGAACTGGTATTGAACTGGTATTGAACTGGTTTAACTGGTATTGAACTGGTTTAACTGGTTTTGCAACCAAAACAGTCAAATGAACGTTCTTAACTTGTTTTTTCAACTTGTTTTTTCAACTTGTTTTTTCAACTTGTTTTTGCAACTTGTTTTTGCAACTGGTCTTTGCAACTGGTCTTTGTAACTGGTCTTTGCAACTGGTATTGCGGAAGTGTTGATAATGTTGGGGATGTAATTAGACTTTTTAAAAATGTTTTATTTGGTTCCTGTTCACTTGACCAGTTTGGTACATGTAACTGGTTTCAACAATTGGTTTCAACTGGTTATTGTTAATAAGACCAGTTGGTAACTGGTTCCTTCAACTGGGTTGAACTGTTTCCTATTTTACCACAAGAATGACCAGTTGGTAACTGGTTCCTTCAACTGGTTTAAACTGTTTCCTATTGTCGCCACAAGATTGACCAGTTGGTAAATGTTCCTTCAACTGGTTTCAACTGGTTCCTATTGCCACCACACAAAGTACCAGTTGGTAACTGGTTCTTTCAACTGCTTACAACTGGTTTCAACTGGTTTCAACTGGTTTTTGTTGAATCCAATTGAGCTACCAGTTGATGCCAGTTGATTCTACCACGTACCAGTTGGATACCAGTTAATTCCAGTTCAAAACAGTTGAAGCCAGTTGGAAGTTTAACTAGTTTCAACTGGAATTTTCACCTGGGATCCCCTTTAGTATTGAATCAGTAAACTGTTTCAAAAGAGGCATAATTATAGTCTCTTTTTCTAGACATTTCGGGTTGAGTTCCATAGTCGATCGCCACATATTCATCAAACTTCCAAAAATTGAACATTACCTTGTTCCTTGAAGAGAGTGCAAGCATATTAGGTTTGTAAAACCTAAAATCATTCCAAGTAAAGATGGAGTTTCTAGGCCATTTTTGGTACAACTATCGTTCGAAATTGCGCACGGTGCGGATACGAATAAACAAACATCAGGGTTCGACCATTTGCGTGGGGTCCGATAATGTAAAATGTGAGTAATTAAGGTGATAGAAAAAGTGCAAAGTGCAAACAAGTTGCAAACAATAAGATACCGAAACCCCTTCAATATACACGTAGATCAACCTGAATGTTTAAATATTTAATTATTCATTTGACCTTCCTTGACCTCGCCTTCATGATGTTTAAACACATCAAATCAACTCTTGTGGTAGCAATTTGCCAGCTAAATCGGTGAGGACGCTGCATGCCATAAAGTCTGGTCTGCATAACCTTGTGCAAGGCGTTTGTCGTTATCCGTCCGAAATCCACGCCCGCGCTAGTCTAGCAATAGCATTGCAAAAATACAGCACGAACAGCGACACCACGCGGCCACTATTTATGCAAATATATTTATTTAATTAATTACTCGCAGTCTGCCGATTTGTATCGTGCGATGTCTCATTCGAAAGCTCATATAGCAATATAAAATGCTAGAAAATTACCAATTCAATTTGAAAATCTATTTTTCAGGGTGCAACCCCCTTAAAGCACGGACACACCAACTTGAAATACCACCACTGAAAGTAGTCCTGCATGCAGTGCATCGCCATTTAGAAAAAAATAGATTTAGGGCCCAAATTCATCCTAGATTGTGGGCATGCAATGCATAAACAATTGTGTACGGTTTGGCTGGCGTTGTTAATTTGGGGCATATTTACTGGCAACCGCATGCAGAGAATAAAACAGAATGTCAAGGATGATACACTATAGTGTACAGTGCACTACTCGTTCCAAGCTGAAAACGCCTCATGTCAATCACTATCCTACATCAGATATAGGCATATCGTCCATGATAGTTTATCGTGTTTTTAGTCTGACAGCTGTCTTTTTCCAATTCGATGCACTCGATTTCATCTTCTCAGTTGCCATCTCTGCCTCTCCTAGCTTCTCCCTTCTGATGTGGGCAGCCTAGGGAGACAAAACATTCCAGTTTCAATTGTTAGCAGGTCCAGCGCAGGAGCAGGTTCAGCGCAACGCGAGGATAATATAGTGCGCCCAAAGGGTCCGGCGCGAAAACCAAACTTTAGTCTGGTTTCCCACACCTACAGATTTTGAGTTTTCAATATTACGTAATATAATCCCCTCCGTTTTTGTAAATTTTTCAAATTTTTCCACTTTATACCGGCACCCAAAAAAGTATTCGTTAACTTAATTAATACAATACACTAATTCAAATTTATACTTGGGCCTATATCGTTTGGCGCATGAATATCGACCCTTTCCCAAACAAGCCTCTCAAGGGTAAACTGTATTGTACGAGGAAAAAACTCAGATTTGGAAGGTGGAGAAAAATGAAAACAAAACAGAAGCCGCATATCTTTGTCTTAGTGGGCCCCGTCGAAAGAAATACAGCTTTTCGGATACAAATCAGAATACTTTGGATAGTTTTATATAATAAAATGCGCCATAAACGTCAAATCAGATTGTTTTTATTTCTGATGTGGCAGGAATAATAAATAATTATGCCCGAGGAGGAATCAGAACATCTTAAAATCTTTCCTTGTTATATAAGGCCCACACGAGTATTTTTTAAATGATTCTTGTTTTAATCTACAGTTCACAAGCAGCACAGTTCACAGGCAGCTTCCCAGCAAACCTACCTCTCTTGGGTCAGTTATTGCACCGTGCCCGGCCGCTTTTGGCCGGTCATTATTCTTCTCTTTAGCAGTGGGTAGCAATGATCGGCGTTCCTCTTTAGTTTTGGACAAAAATCAAGTTTTCACTATTTGATGAGTTTATAGTTTCGAGTATAGTTTAACGATACACATAAGCTGTCAATACGTACCTCTGAGGTACCTGCTGTGTGCCTGGTCTGAAGTAATTAGACCCCGTCTGTCTGCAGAATCTGGATAACAATTTAGGATCCGCTTGGTATAATGTCGCCAATTCCTGCTTTAGTTTGTAACAACAACAAAAATCATGATCCTAAAACAGGTGAGATTGACACACTTGGTCAAAATCTTCCGAACCTCACTTTTACCTCGCTTTATATTTTCTCTCAGTCTTTGATTGAGACGCTTTATCTCCTTTTACTCAATACTTATTCTCTAATAATTATTATTATTGCAGTCACGATTGTAAGCTTCACGCTCTTGGTTTAATCACAATCACCAATTGTTCTCCAGTCAATATACATTATAGCACACCTCTTGCTATTTCTGTATTCTGGTTGGCTGAAACACGGTCACTACTAATAGCCTAGTGCATGAGATTTGCGCCACCATGAATGTGGGGGAAATAGTTCCAGAAGCGGGCAATAGACTTAAATGTTTTGACTGGTTGCAGCGCCCTCAAGAGGTTTGCCAGGCTCATCTAAATGAGAAAAATAGCCGCGTCTGGATCTTTTGGACCGAGACCGAGGTGTGTTATAAAACACATATGGACTGGCATGATTCGGTCACTAGAGCACGTCTACCCCCCCCCCCCCTCCCTGGGTCTGTGAGTGGCCACAAGGGGGACCTATTTCCCTCGCTTTCAGCCTCGGGAAATCGGTCTATAATAATTATGTGTATAATAAATCCCCGTCATTTGATTGGTGCACGGAGGTATTGCAACTTAAATTCAGCTCAGAAATGGTTTATTAATACGTGTTACGGCCGGCAAAACATCAAAGGCGAAGCCAACCCTGAATCAGCGAGTCCAGTACCCTGTACTGTTTGTGTACATACTCTATGATAAATATATTGAGCACCATGCCATTTGTTTCTTATCCTGTATAAACGCGTGTATGGTATAGGTTCTTGACTGCTGTTAATTAATCGTGTTCCGCAGAATCCAAACAAATACTAAAATTACATCTTTTATAACACAAAATGAAGAATATTCAATTGTGTTTTTGTTTCAAGTCAGAGTATAACCTTTTTAAAGGTATGCTACTCTAGGTATTTCATCTTGTACATTTTGTGTTTTAATTAAAGTTTTTCTTTCCCCCGGAAACTAACTGATACGACTGACGTCTAGTGTGGCGTCGAAAATGTGACTCGGTAACATTTTTGGTTTGGTAAAACATCTGTCTTCTTTGAACAAAGTATTGTTATTCTAACGCCAACGGTTAGAAAATTAACATATTAAAAAAACATATTAATACCTCGTTTTAACGATGCTGGTGCAGGATGATTGTTTTAGTTTTAACAATGTTCGTGTCTCATATTATTATGTCGCAAATCAAGGATTTTACACATCTCGGAGAATTGTTGAGGTCCACATTTTCTCCATAATTTTTGCACAGAAAGGCTTTCTCTAATTTGTACACTTGGAATTTAAATGATTAACAAACTGTAGTGAAATAGATCGACTTCAAGCCAACCCAAGGATATAGATTACCTTCTCTACTCTGTTTCTCCTCTGCATCGCCTTCATTGCTGCAGCAGCTACCCACCCTCAAGTTCATGCATGGCTATGGTCTGTCAAAATCGGGGGCAATGATCTTCTGTTCAATACACAGAAGACAGTAAAACTGTGTTTGAGATATTTTGCAACCAAGCTAGATTTTCTAAAACTCGAAGTTGATCGAGGATAATCCTGGCCGGTTACGCCTGTTTTGAAGGCTTATAGGTTTTTTTTTGCATTAATTTATCCGAAAGTAACCTATAGTGTTGGTATACATGATAAACACTGTGAAATTACTCTGTGTGTCTTTCTGTACTTTAAATGATCGTGATTTTGATTGATTTTAGGATATGCTATTGACAAAGTCGCGTTTCTTCAATAGGTTGTACCGTGGTTGTTTACGGTTTTCTTCAAAAGCCACCGAGGCTGAAAGAAACCTCTACATCTTAGGTATACCTACTTCTTTGGATTTTGAGTGGTTATTATTGAAAACGAACAAAAACGTATGAAAAGCAACGAATGGTCCCATTTAGCCGATTCAGACGCGACATGAGCAATCATCTTGGTTGACATTAGCATTCTGATCGTGGAAGGACGCCCGCTTGTGGCCACTACTTTTTAGTTTATGTTTATATGCGGATGTTTGTTGGACATGTTTTATTTACCATGCATGCAACATTGCACTTTTAACTAGAGCATATTATTCATCATTTAAATAATGCACCGGTCCTTTCATATAGGGCAGGGTATTGTCTGACAAGTCTGGCTACGTGAATGAACAATGAAATACCGGTACGCCTTGTACTATAATTGTATTTATGCTTATAAATTCATGTAAAATGTTGTTTTGGCGGTTCTTTTATAGCCCGTTGAATTGGTAGCTTCTTAGCTTCTAGGAAATGTAGGCCTACTTCATATATTAATACTTTTCTTCAAGACAACTAATTAGTTCTCGTTTTGTGCATTTTAGATAAGTCAAACAAACTAACGTGCTAACGTTTTATCATTATAATAGCTCGTGATGGGAAAACAAACCCTGTACATTAGTTCACAAACTTTGAAAATGATATCGCCCCTGTTTATTTGGCTCATATCTACCATAGAAAAAAACGGCCCCATAACAAACGCTGTTCTTGTTTCAAGCGTAAATGGCAATTCCCATAACTGCTGGGAATATAATTTTACATATTTGATGCATGTTTGCTGTATACATATACAGTCAGACTCGGACGTCAAAAAACGAACTTTGTATATGAACTTCTATTAATCATTTTAGTTCACAAGGGTGTTATTTGTTACTGAATACATGTAATAATATTTATATCCTCACCATGCAGCTGATAGTCGACGATTATGACCGTATAAAGTCGTACGTGAGCAGTTCAGTTGAATGCTAGCCGGCATAATTTGACTCGATCTAGTAACGGAACATCCCGCAATATTAAACTCCGTTTTAAATACGATTGTGTCAATAATAATTGTACACGTAGTTCAATTCCAATATGCGACGTTCAAACTTCAATGGATACCGGTTAAGGAACTGACTCCGAAATGCACGTTGTTAATGGGTCACAGTATACGGCAATTTTTGTTTGATAAAAATTACACTCGGAAATGCCCGTCTATATAGCTACGAAAAAAAATTGTATTCGGAGAACTTCGAACATGTTCGGAGACAGGTAGGATGGTCACGTGACAGTACTGCCAACTTGAACTAAGATTCGCATTACAGTATGAATGTGGTAACCTTTAACAGGTCAATGTGATATATTTATTCAATAGGCCTAACTCTTCCATTTTCGAAAAATACAGCAAACGCAAAATGTCGGTGCACCCCCAACATTGAATAAGGCCGTGTCCGATACGTATACGGTCTACATCTACGTCTACAGCTACGTCTATATAGAGGCATTTCGGCTTAGACCGTGTCCAAATCGCTGGCTTTGACTTCGACCGTTGCTAAGCTGTTGCTATAGGCGGCCATTGTCTACCCTTAGCAACAACTTAGCAATAGCCGAAGCCACAGCCAAAACTAAGAATTCGAACATGGCCTATAAGAACAATTGGAATTCGGATGTAGCTATACGGCGAAGGCTCCGGCTATGGCTATAGTTATTGCCCCCTCAAGCGATTGCCCCCTCAAAACAATCCATGTACATCGATACTACCGAATCTTTCTTTTTTCCCGTTTTTTGGTGTTTTTTTTGGCAGCAGCTCAGCACCCCCCCCCCCCCCCTCCACCCGCCACTGTTATACGCTATACTCGGTCATGGTTGTGTTTCCAAAGCGACTTATTTGGGCATGCTTTAATTAACCATTTTCCTCATCGTGCTCGTACTTCACGCCAGCGTCGAGACCCGAAACACCTGATGAGCTGAGGCGCGCGCACATGCCTGGCACTCCCTATTTGCAATCCGCGAAGAGCATCGCGCGCTTTCAGTGTGGTTGTCATTTCTGACTCGGGTGGTACTGGATTTCGGACTCTTGGTCAATCACTGTCACCAAAATTATATTTTTGTAAGCAAGCTTTTGGAGAGCAAGAATCCATTTGTTTGGTTAATTAAACGACGAACAAAAACTCACTGTTAGTGTATGCGTTTTGTTGACAATGTTTAGGATGCTACCATTTCTGCTGTTATCGTGTTTAATTCTACACACGAGCAGCCAAATTGCTTGTCCCTCAGGATGGACCCAACACGCTGAGTACTGCTACTTGATGATCATCACGCCTAAAATGTCTTGGACAGAGGCCACTGGTCGCTGCCGAGCGGCTGGCGGTGAATTGGCCCTGCCCGTAACGAAGGAAGATGCACGTTTCCTTTGGACTATGTTCCAAGCCCAAAATCTGAGCGAGGCCCAGCTGCAACCCTATCCGGGGATGTGGCTAGGTTGTCGGCGGGCAGCTGGGGTGTGGAGCTGCTCAAACACCGCCGTCCTGGATTTTGCCCCGTGGAGTGGGGGTCACCCCGACGGCAGTGGCGACTGTGTGACAATGTGGTACCACAGGGCCAAGTGGTCCGACGTCATATGCGAGAAGACGATGTCCACCGCGTGTCAGCGGCGAAGCCGGGGGGAGTGTGCGCGGCATGGCCGGTGCCATCAGCGGGGAGGCCCGGGGCACCAAATTCACGGCTGCCTGCTGAACCACGTCCTGAAAGAAGTCCAAGTCCGTGATCCCGCCATATGCTGCATCAAGTGTGTCGACGACCCACGATGCCGCTCGTTCAACCTCTTTGGGAGTACATGTCAACTCAACACAGCCCAGCACTCTGACGTCAACTTCAGCGGTGAGACTGCAACCAACGAGACTTGCTTTTATTACGAGATTGACTAGATGTTATTGAGAGGACTGGCAAATTTCTTTCTTGAAAAACAACAGGGTTTATTGTTTCAAATTCGGTACTAAATACAGCAGTGAAAACGTGTTTTTAATACGACCTATGACTGAGAGCGGCAAGAATACGACTTTGCAAGAATGCAATGATTGACCATCGGACTCGAATTTGTTCTCTTTTCTTTTACTATTAACTCAATCGTTGTCAAATGACTTTACCGCAGATTGAGTTCTTCGATATAATATTCGCACAGTTATCTTTATCATTATCTTTATTTCATTTTCCGGGATATACAAAATCACTGAAATAGACAACCATTACAAATAACAAACACTGAGCAAGAAACATAACAACAAACATAACAGAAGACAATACCCAAATAGCTCCTGCAGGATTACCCAAAAGAAACAAGTTTCTGTCGAGGGGCGCTCCGAACTAATTGGATAATACATTTAAAGATAAATAGATTAGATATAAAGGGAGCAATAAATAATAAAAATGAAAAAGATATATGTATATATATATAATAAGAAAAAAAAAAAAATTACAAAATACAACATTATTAGTAGATTGTATTTGTTCTTGATAAGTTGTAGTTATTATGTGTGTCGTGTGAACTATAAGAAGTTGTAGAAAACAGCCTGTATATTCCATTGCCTCTGTTGCAAGCCTTGATTCAATGCACTATCAAACACATAACGCATTGTGATTCTCTATAGCTGCATGTACATCATAATTAAAAAATAATAAATATTGTTTGGAGGCAATATAAACGTATTGTGAGTTGTGTATCTACGTTAGGAAACCTGCTATTTTGGGGCCGCATTATAAAAAAATCATCCAACCCCCCCACCCCCCAACCCCATTATAGAAAAATCATCCAACCCCCCCCCCCCCCCCCCCCAACCACTACACCCCCCCCCCCCCCCCCAACCCCCTGAGCAAAAGCTTGATCTTTCTATGCCCTTTACAATAGACCTTTATTGCGAAATATATACCCCCTTGAAGTATTAATATTTAAAGGGATTGTATAAGGTGCAATTTTGAGATATTGCCGAAAATCTGGAGCGGTTTTGTCCACGCAGGAAGAATAATCTGCATTGGAATACACACTTTGAGAAACGTCACTGCAGTAACGCTTCTCAGATTCAAATTTTTGGAGATAAAAAGTGATATCTTTTTCCATAACCGCAGTACTTGGAAGTGAAAAGTTTCTAAAAATGCATTATACTATTCAAAGATGCTCTACTTCTAACCGAGTAGGTTTTGATTGCCATTAATTTTTGGAGTAATTACTAAACGTATACGATCCCTTTAATATGATGCTGGAAACATCTGATACATTATTTAAGTACACTTAGCACACGAGGTCGAGAAACTATTTTTGATAGAGTACCGGTCAAGGCGTCATCTTTTGTCTGTTGCCAATGCAAACAGCCTGCCTTCCAAAAGCTTGATCTTTCTCTGCCCTTTACAATAGGACCTTTATTGCAAAACATAAACCCCGTTGAGGTATTAGTATTTAATATGGTGCATGGAAGCATCTATAATACATTATTAAAGTATATACTTAGCACACGAGGTCGTGAAACGATTTTTAATAATAGAGTACCGGTCGAGGCGTCACCTTCATTTTGTTGCCAAGGCAAACACAGCCTGCATTTTAAAAGTTTGATCTTTCTCTGCCCTTTACAATAGAACCTTTATTGCAAAATATACACCCTGTTGAAATATTAGTATTTAATACGACGCTAGAAGCATCTGTAATACATTATTAAAGTACACTTAGCACACGAGGTCGAGAAACGATTTTTGATAGAGTACCGGTCAAGGCGTAATTCGTCTGTTGCCAAGGCAAACAGCCTGCCTTCCAAAAGCTTGATCTTTCTCTGCCCTTTACAATAGGACCTTCATTGCAAAATATAAACCCTGTTGAAAGCCGCTTAAGCATAACAATATTGCTTAAGCACAAAACATTCTTGCGTATTAAAACCAGCTTACCAGCCACAACTCCATGTGGTGTATATTAATAGTTGTGATTGGTATACTTGGCTGTTGTTAGCTTAGCATAACAATCGCATGGAATGGTGGCTGCTTACCTGATTTATTAAGCAAGGGTTTTTAGGTGACAAAGCAAGGTGACACTGTACTAATTAATGACTGGAAGTCTTATGCTGCAGCTAAAAGCTAATTACAAAAAGTTTACAATAATTATAAGCTAGTTCAGTCACGCATGAAGTTTCATTTTCATCATTTTAAAGTACACTTAGCACACGAGGTCGAGAAACGATTTTGATAGACTACCGGTCAAGGCGTCACCTTCATTTTGTTGCCAAGGCAAACAGCCTGCATTTCAAAAGCTTGATCTTTTTCTGCCCTTTACAATCGGACCTTTGCTGTAATTTTGATTATTCTCATCAGGGATGCATTATTTATGCATAAAGTGGTTATCAGTTCGTCACCGTTTTCGAGAAGAGGCAATTAGCCTCTTACGGTCTGAACAAACTTTCGAGAAAATCGCTTGTAAAGTGGGTCCTTTTTTTCGTTTGAAACATAAAGATCCATAGAATATACAAGATTAAGGTATCATGGGAAAGAAGAGATTCCAATCTTCTTAAATATAGCAAACGTTAAGAAAAATAGGTGATTAATCAATTATTATAATTGCCTCTTCGTGAAAACGAAAAAACGCTAAAAGCCAGTATACGCGCTAATTTGCCCAATTTGCCTCTTCGTAAAAACGCTAAAGTCAATACGCGCACCAAAGTGCCCCTTCATAAACACGTTAAAGTCAACGCTATTTCAAATTTGCCTCTTCGTGAAAACGCAAAACGGCACTCGAGGATCAATTCGCCCATTCGTTAATTAGGTTAATTGGGATTTTAAGGATTTTGTGAATACATGCATATAACTTTACCAGGTTATGATATTGCAATATTTAATCGCCAGTTTTCATAAAAAAATGGAAATCGATAAATAGAAGATTTTTTATGAAATTTGCCCCTTTGTGAAAACGGTGACGCACCATACTTTAATACTGGATGCCTTTTACATTCTCTTTACTGCATATACTGCATGTGAATTCATCATGGACTCATCTTAGTTCAATCCTAGATTTTGCCCTCTTCATATATACGGTTCGGCCCGAAAACGTAAATTCGGTGGTACATTTGATCGTGCTTACATGTATTTCTTAATTCTTTCCCTTCAAGTCTTTTAAACATAAAAATGCCATTATGGAAACTTGCGCGCATATCTCTGGTAATTGTTTTGGTTTAGGCTATAGCTTTGAGTATTCGTTTACGAGGCAATTTATCACGGGGCCGTTTGATTAATACTAGCTTCCAAGGTCCCCTATAGTAGCGTATAATTAATGGGACGTGTGCGTTATTGTGATTATAATCACTTGCTTGGTACATGTAGTACCATCGCATACAAAGTTACCCCTTCCCTGGAGAACCCTGTGAATAGGATTAACGTGCAGAAATGGTATTTTCGAAATAAATACTAGCATATTAGTTTATGGAGTAAATCACCTGATCACCATGACGTGAAAGATAAATATCGTGCTGAACATTGACGTTGGCACTTCATAAACATTATTATTATTTTGTTTACGCGCACAACGGGAGAAGACATATTATGCTTATTTGTTGGAACAACTCAAGTCAGGCTGCGACACGCAGCCTCGGAGCTCGAGCGTCTTCCGTAGAATCATAGTTTCGAAAAGATCCGACTTCTGTAGCCAAATGTACCTTCACAGTCGTGCCGATCTCGTTAAGATGTTTCTCCAGGGACCTGGCCCAGGGCCCCCACAACAACTAGAATGGTGCTCACTTTGATTTTCCACAACTTGCGAAGTTCACTCGCCAAATCTTGGTACTTTAACACCTTCTTTTCTTTCCTTGAAAACCCTGGTATCGCCGGGCACTGCCAAATCTATGAGGTGGCACATCTTCGCATTCTTATCTATAGGACAACAACATCCAGCCGCCTATGTTCTACACTTCGTTACTTACGGAAAGTTGTAAAATTTCAAATTTAGCCCAACAAACATTAGTCAGAGTAAATCTTTTGTGATTTATTGGCACATACCCCAAAATAAAAGCGTCACTTCGAGGTTTACGTATATAGTCTGAACTCGCGTTTCAGTGATAAAGAAAAATAACCTGCAAGTTGGGCATAGGCCTACCCTGTACTTAATACTCCACCCTACGTTTTTGGTTAACAAAAAGTAGTTACGGGCACCAACAATTAGAAAAGATTATTTAAATGAAAACAAAATAACCCTCAGGGTCTTGGGAAATACGAAGAAAGTGAAAAATTTAGCTTGATTCTCATTTACTAAGATGAGAGTTAGGCCATGTTCGAATTGTTGGCTTTGGCTGTGACTTCGGCCGGCCGTTGCTATGCTGTTGCTAAAGGCGGACAGTGACCACCTACATGTACAGCAACAGCTTAGCAACAGCCGAATCACAGCCAAAGCCAGCAATTCGCACACGGCATATTATTTGTTTCCAGTTGAGCAATAATTACGTGGTCCGGATTGATCGACCGACAGAGGGCGCCGTCTCTAGTTAACGGTGGCTTGTGTACCAGAGGATAAGTATATAATTTAAGTTTATATTTGTTTAGGGGGGTTTGAAACCTTCAAAATAAACATTTTCCCCATTTCAACTAACACCCCTAATTATCTACAATTATATAGATCGTTATGACATAACCTTGAAATGGCGAATGAAAATGATTTCTATATTTTTTATCATGTAGAAAAATGTAGAGAGAAGACAATGTTTTACTGTTTTAAAGACTAAGTTAGAATAAATAAACAATCCAGATAAAAACAATCTCGGGAAAATCCAAGGGACTCAACCCAATCTACACGGACACTTGGGCCACAGTAGTGGAATGCAGTCGGAGAAAGAACCGCTGCGCAAATTACCCATTATACATAGCTATAAGCTATATGTCAGTTGCTCTGTTTACTTTAAAATATGTTGAATTTATCCCGACAGAAATGTAAGTATATCTTTTGTGATTTATTGGCACATACTCCAAAATAAAAGCGCCACTTTGGGGTTATAGTATATTATACGTATGTTAAAGTATGTTATACGTATAGTCTGAACTCAACGGGGCTAATGTGCGAGTGATCAAATCAAATAACCTGCAAGTCGGGCATAGGCCTACTGTTTTTAAACTTTCTTCGATACTCCACCGTACGTTTCTGGTAAAAGAAAATAGTTTGGGCACCAAAAATAAATAGATATTCTTTAAAAGGAAAAATAAAATAAAAAACCTGTTGGCAATACGAATAAAAAGTGAAAAGGAAACGTATTTCGTCGAATGTTCGGCCCGATGAGAGTTAGATTTGTCCGGTTAAGTGATACATGGTCCGCATTATTGGACCGACAGAGGGCGCAGTCTCTATTTAACGGTGGTTTTTCACTGACCTCTACACCTGGACGGACCATTGTCCATATTCTGCTGTGCTAACACTTGAAGTCGGCGCGAACTGGAAGTGCAACATGGCGGACCCGAGACGTCACTGCTGTGAGCCAATGAAATGTCCAGGTGTGGAGGTCAGCGGATTTATTCTGTACATTTTGTATTTATAAACATTACGTAATACGTATCGTACCAACACCTGGACATTTCAATGGCTCACAGAGTCACGTCGTGGGTCCGCCATGTTGCACTTCTCCGCATGCCGACTTCAAAATGAAACAATGATGATCTGTCCATGTATAGAGGTCAGTGTGGTTTTTATATCCAGACAACCACTCAGTTAATTTGCGTGTCAGTGACGTGAAAAAACAATGTGCGCCCCGTGTCTGACAAGTAGAGCAACTGCCAATCAAAACGCACAAAATAATACGAGCCACACAAAGCGCGCGGGATGCAAGAATTTGGCCCGCGCGCACGTTCACCTGGTACAGACGCGCGATAGGGGCCAATCAGGGACCTAGAAATTTGCGACAGGTGTCCGATCGCGAGAAGGACCAAGTTACCAAACTGTCAATCCAACCATGGAGATTTCTCAATGAGAGCCAGACACATCCGCGTTGTCAATAGACGATCTAGACAAAAGCGAGTCTAGAAGAAGGCAAGCGAGACCAGCCAGAAATATGTCATTCAAATATTCTAATTAAGATTACAAATCGTCGACATTCAGTTATGGTACATGTATATTCACTTATTCCTGGCCTGTACATATGTGTTGTTATTATTACCCATACTTTGAGACCAGACTAGCTGACTACTGATGCCATTGATCTCCATTATATAATGGTTATCAATTACTGATGCCCACAGTGCATAGCAACGCGCTAGCACTACTAGTAACAGACAAAACGCGCATTTTGAAAAATGCAGCGCGATAGATACAACTTCGTTCTATGTCACTAGCTGTACACAATATGGAGGCATAAACTAGATTATTGCTCCATGGTGTACATTAGCGCGCAGTATCAATGTTTGACGCGTCCTTGTTACAAGTTATCGTAAAACTGTTGCATTCGGCCAATCTTTGGCTTACACGATGCTTGATTAATGCTGGTTCAAGCATTTGTTCAGGGGACATTTATTTATTTGCTTCTTTTTGAAAGCCGGGCGATTACAATACACATATAGTAGGCAGTTCCATCAAGTTGATTTCGCGTGTACCAACACACACACACACAGCCCCCCCCCCCCCCTAAAAAAAAAAAAAAAAATATTAAATCATAACTCACGTTTTGTACAATTCACAACTATGACACTTTACAACAGGCAGGAACATTCTCTTTTCTTACTTACATTTCAAAAAATATAAAAATCGGATGAATAGTTTCGGAGATATCGTAAAAAATAAAGAGCAATGACAGATACCGGTTGCATGGCCTTGCGTGCAGTGTCCATTCGTTTGTGCATGACGTCACATATGAATCCCGTGGACGACGGATTTCGAAAATCTTCGGAAATCGCCCGAAGAAGCCCGAAGAAGTTTTTTTGCGATGAGGGAACGCTTGTTTACACAAAGTGAGATAACGATTACATCATCTTGTAGCTGAAAATTTTCCGCACATGGTACATCCAATCGCATTGCTTTTAACGTGAAAACCTTTTTTTGTCGGCGTTAACCGTTATTTGAATCAAGATTTCATCCCGAGATAATCATCAACATGGAATGCGATCTTGTAAATAGTAATGCTGATACTTTTAAGTTTAATTTGTGAAAATTTGGTGTCATATTATCAAGTATTCTTCTACCTCCAAGAGGTTTTGTTCAACCATTTCTTGCAAAGTTGTCCTAACTAAGTCACGAATGTACTTCGTACATCTTCGTGTTTCCGCCACGATACACCACAAGAGGGCGTGTGTTGAAAGTTTGCCGTTACTATTTTACTCACAATGCATTTTTTAGTGAACTTCTTTTAGTTTGATTTGTTGACTTTTACGTTTAACTTGTAGTATTTTTATGAAGAAAAATTGCTTTTAAGTCAGCAGTGCCATTCACTGTACAGTCCACCACGCAGGGAACACTCGACGGCGGCATGGTGGTCCAAGCCGTGGGTGTTACTAATTCCTTTCCCCTTTATTGTAGTAAAACGAAAACTTGATTGTATTAATGTAGCTCCAATTAGTTTTCAGAATTTGTCTTTGTATAACAAAAATCATCGCTGTACCTCGCCTTTATCCTCAAGTTTTTATTAATGATTGTGGTGTATGGGCTTGGGTCTAAACTTGTATTGTATTAATACTACAAATGTTACATTTAAATTCAAGGATCAATCTAAAATTAAAGAAAAATGTGCAGTCATAAACACTTTAATTTCTTCCATTCTGGTACATTTAATTTGAAACATAAACAAATCTAATTTGTATCTGTTAACATTTTCCCCCACGTTGCCGCTCCTCAGTGTTGATTCCACTGACCTCAACACCTGGACGGATCATTGTCCATATTCTGCTGTGCTAACACTTGAAGTCGGCGCGAACTGGAAGTGCAACATGGCGTCACTGCTGTGAGCCAATGAAATGTCCAGTTGTAGAGGTCAGTGGATTTACCAACCAACTGAACTCTACACCTGGACATTTCATTGGCTCACAGAGTGACTTCGTGGGTCCGCCATGTTGCACTTCTCTGCATGCCGACTTCAAAATGAAACAATGGATGATCTGTCCATGTATAGAGGTCAGTGGTTGATTCACAATAATTTGCCCTGAATTTGCCGTTCATAAAAATCCTATGCGCAGCAGTTTGTAAACCCCTCCAGCAGTAGAGGGCGCCCGTCATATAGTGCGCCCTCTGTTGCCATAGGCTGTGTATTAAACTTGGCCGTAGCTGAAATAAAGAAAAACATAAGAATTAAACTTAAACTCAGGTACGTTTTTTTTACGACCCATGCTCATTAAAAACGATATATCTCTGCAACCAAACATCCGATCTCAACATTTTAAATTGATTTTTACTTCTTAGATTACACCTTATCAGACCTCATCTTGTCAGAGAAAAAATCACCTGAATTAAATTTCACTGAAACTGCCTACATATAGACTGGCAATGAGGTCGACTATGCGTCTTTTCCCCCGAGGGACTGAGTGACCAGAAGGGGACCTAAATATTTCCCGAGGCCGAAGGCCGAGAAAAATAGGTCCTCCTTCTGTCGATGTCACTCATAGGCCCGAGGGAGGATAGACGTGCTCTAGTGACCGAATCATGCCAGTCCATATTTGTTTTACACACCTCGGTCGAAAAGATCCAGACGCCGCCGCCATTTTTCATATTAAGGTGAGCCTGGCAAACCTCTTGAGGGCGCTGTAACCAGTAAAAATGTTAAGTCTATTGCCCGCTTCGGAAACTATTTCCCGCAAATTCACAGTGGCGCAAATCTAATAGCCTATATTACTAGTTAACCCCACTTGACCGTGTTTAAGCCAACCCGAATACAGAACTAGCAAGAGGTGGGTTATAATACTATTTAATATGATGCTGAAAGCATCTGAATTAAGTACACTTAAGCGCACAAGGTCGAGAAACGCGTCATTTTTTGTCAGTTGCCAAGGCAATTAGCTCCACACAACAGTTTCTCAATCGTTTCACGGTACCTTTGCAATGGACGTTTCAGTATAGTCAATGTCCGAGAACTGTAAAACCTGGAATGCATATAATTCAAAAGAGGGCAGCTGCAACATTAACTGTGATCCCTGCCGCGGCTACAGTACGTGTGACCCGTCTCAATATAGCCAACCCTTCCACAACCACACTTTGAATTGAAGCTCGCCATACCCAACGAAATATGCTCCACAGAATGTTCACGACTCAAGCTGCAGACTTGCTACATCTTTTCCTTTGAGACATTGAGATTAGTATTTTTGTATTAGTCCAAACCTCCCACTAAAATAAACAAAAAAAGAGTCCAGTCCAGTAGGCCTACCTCCAAATTTTGAACACACGCGCTTATTTTTTGCTGACAGTAGCCGACGGGTGAGTGATGAGGCTAGGTATTAATTTTACACGAAAAGTCGAGATGAGTGCTCATACGCGGCTGGGTTTTCTCACCAAATAAAACGAAACTAAATATTTTCAACACTGTTTCGATTCACCGTAAACTTTGTATATTGCGTTCACAACAAAAATTACCAGATATTTTGTTACTCTGGCCAAAACACTGAATCAGTGCGACAATTTTTTTGTAAACGAGAAATTAAAATATGACTTGCGGAGTTGGTCACGCGCGCACTGAGTACTCGGCGAGTGCTGAAATTGACACAAGTGCTTGGCCGTTTTCCAAACCTCAGCTTCGTCTCCATTTTGGCTTCATTCGTGCAGTTTGGCAACGGTGATTTTGAGCATGTTTGTGCTTCAAATAATATAAATGCACAACCGACACAAAAATGATCTACATGCATGTATTATGTTCCCTTATTACAGTAATAAACTTCGCCTTTATTGTAGTTCGGCTGAAAACATGGGTAAGGTTTTCTGACAAAAATGCAATATAAAGAGACTTTTTTATCTCAAATAAGGGTTTGCAGGGCCTATATCTTGTAAACAAAGCATAGTATTTTACTTTAATATCACAATCTTGCAGATTGGATACTATATCCCACCTTATTATACCCATTTTAAGTAAAATATGCATTATTTTTAGAGATCGCCGATCATGATTACATGTGAGTCCCCAAAATGTCAAAAAATATGCAACTACAGTATACACAATGTAATTAGCGGGCGGGCGGGATAGTTTTTTTCCAGGGGGTCCAGGCCGCGATTTTTCCCCCGTACCACTAACGCGTCAATTTGCCCGTTTCATTCGAATTGGGCGACTTGAATGGAGACCAAAGCGCGCGCTTCAATACGAATCGATTTTGATACGCGCGGAACGTATGAAGACCAACGGCGTTGACAGCCATAATTCACCAAAATTAATGGATACAGTCCCTAGTTAATTGTATACAGTCCCTAGTTTTTCGTATACACGACTATTATACCTTTTTCTATTAACCCAAATTATTGGGTAATAATCTCATCTAGATAGGGTCTTATAGAAAAAATTATAAAAGTCTCTATTCAAGTCGCCCCATTCCAATGAAACGGACAAATTGACGCGTTAGTGGTACGGAAAGAAAAATCGCGTCCAGGCCCGTACGCAGGGGGGGGGGGGGGGGGGGTGGGGGGGGGGGGGGGGGGGGGGGGGGGGGTGCGACGGGTGCGTACGCACCCCCCCCCCCCCCCCCTCCCTCCAAATTACCAAAAGGTCCACATTTTCCGGATAAATAATGGTATTTTGATGTAAAAATAACTGTACTGCACACGACAAACTAGTTGGTCCCATTTTTGGTCCCATCAGTACAAATTCGCCCCTCAAATTACCAAAAGGTCCACATTTTCCGGGGTAAATAATGGTATTTTGATGTAGAAATAACGCCGGGTACTACTACTGGCCAAGAAATTGTTGGTTTCATTTTTGGTCCCATCAGTACAAATTCGCACCCCCCATAAAAAAAACCTGCGTACGGGCCTGGGGTCATACCTCAGAAACGTGCGTGTTCATGATATTAAATGCTAAATGGTATTTTTTATAATTTTGGCACAAAATATTTACGTAAAAAGTGTACCAATGGTATAAACACTGATCTCTACAAACAGTGGGTATAAACGACATGAACACAAGTCTAACACCATAATACGCACGCGCAAAGTAAAATAATGCGCTTATAATAATGTGGGCGTTAACAACGTGTATGTTTGCTATGGATGGTATGGATGTGTACATGCCAGGTACATGTATTTGCAACGAAATCCACCAAACTATTTTTGGCAGTTTGGTGAACAGCGACGTGAGAAATATTGATTCATGATGCTTTTTTCACTGCTTTCTGGGGTATAAGATGACTTGGCCGATCTGTAGCGTTTACTAGTTGGGACAGAAGGCGAACTAGTTAACGGTGAGTATAAAAACAACAATATTAACCATACATTTTCATGCACACATTTCCGCACAGGTCTAGCCCAAATTCCGGACGTGATTATCGCAATGTAGATTACCGATTTAGGCTAGTAATTGTTGTTGGCATGTTAGCTAGCCCATATACATGCGGCTCAAATACTGGACTTCCTCCGTATATATTATTGTATTTGTAAGCCCATGGTCAGATTATCTAGGTAGGTATGTGACAAAACATTTGCTTTAGAATAACCATTATTATAATAATATTAATTTGTAGGTATAACTAGGTTGTTTCACGTTCCGCGGCCATCTTGGATTCAGCGCAAAAAGGGGTACCCAACTTACCCGGATGATAGCGTGTTTCTATGGGTGTTCCCCTAGGCTCTTCCTACATGTAGTAGGCCTACAGAGGGCGCTCTACTGAGCATGCGCAACTGGAACGTGAAACAACCTTATTGGTACAGGCTATTGTTGAACGAAGTGCAGTAGAAAAAGCCATAGTGAGAGCTTCCTACTCCTAGTAGTACATGTTCTACTATTGGTAGGCCTACCCATCTTCTTTCTACATCAATAACATAGATTTTCTGGTTATTTACATGTAGTCCGAGTAACTTGGACCCAAAAATCACCTTTTTCAACATTTGGACATGGTCGGGTGATATTACTACTTTTATTAGGGTCCAAGCAAGACCCGTTTCGTGCACTGTGCTGCAGTGGATGGCATAGAGCACATTGTACGGAACAGGTAACAGCCGTTGGCTTTGCTCAACAATGGCTACGTGCATTTGAATCGGCGAACATTGCTCCACATTTTGAGGCCCGATTTTCTCACTTTTTAGAAAGGTAAGAATACACCGATAGTGTTAGTGTCTTCCTTGATCCTTAGTGCCTAATGGGGATAAGCAGCATTTTTGTAAGTGGCCGTTTTCCGTAACATTTTTGGGGAAAAGTGTGGGAGGTCATGAGAAATCGATGTGCAGACATTTCGTACAATAATGCCAACGGGTCTTGCTTGGACCCTAATATCACCTGACCATGTCCAAATGTTGAAAAAGGTGGTTTTTGGGTCCAAGTTACTCGGACTAATTTACATGTAGATCTGAATTTTGATGATAATCCAGTGATGTGTGTTTGAATGGAAGCAGTAGCAAAACTTTACCATTTTGTAAAATCTTTAACAAAACTCATCGAAACCTGAACATTAATGGAGTTCTTTAGTGGTACTTTACAATGGTGCACATAACTACATGTACAATGAAAGAAGGTTTTATATATAAGTATTTGACTAATCATTTCATAATTTTAAAACTAGGCTCGCTTCTTTCTCGTAAACCACCCATTGGTAGTGAGTTCAGTGGTTTTTACTTGTATTTACCCAACCATGACAAGATTGGTATCAAGAAGAGCATAGAAAAAGAAAACCAATGGTACATAAATTAGCTCTACATACCCTTAAGTATAGTCTGCAAATTTACCCCTTGCTGGTATTAAAGGGGAGTGTGATTCATGTCATCATACTATTCTATACTACAGGGTTAGCATAGAATTCTTCTGCTAGTGCGGTTAGCAGGATTTATGTGGTTAGTTAGCAGAGCCATACAATAAGCCATTTGCGCGTGACCCCGAGTTAAATTTAAATAATATCTGGTACACTGACTTGTTCACACAGCTTGGCACAGTTTAACTTTAAATTCTTCAGACCAAAGACACTGTTGCTATATCACGTGATTCGGGGCAAGCTTTTGCATAGTTACGTAAGAGACGCTCAGCACCAATACATTGTTTACACTGGGTGAGAATGGCAAAAAGACACCAGACCATTCCAGAGCTGGGGGTTGCTAGTGTATGACGCGTAAGGCTTGCCCCGAATCACGTGATATAGCAACAGCGTCTTTGGTCTGGAGAATTTAAAGTTAAACTGTGCCAAGCTGTGTGAGCAAGTCAGTGTACCAGATGTTATTCAAATTTAGCTCGGGGTCACGCGCAAATGGCTTATTGGCCCAGGTATATGTCGTAGATAAAGGGAATTTGGCAAAATTGATTCAAACTAAACTTTATAAAACCCAGATTCTTTTTCTTTTATTTTTTCTTCAGATTTCTCGGCTGACGTAATTGAAGTAAGACAATGAGCATCACCAGTGGTTTGAGTCATTCCAAACGTCTTCTTCTGGGTGTCTTGGTGTTGCTGACTGTAGATGCCATCTGGGTAGCCTCATCGGAGCTCACGAGGGTAAGGCCTGGTCCTTCATTCTGAAAAAAACCCAATCATCTGGGAGAGCTAATATTTCTGAAGATTAGAAGAACAAAACGATGAATTTCAATGCAATTGTTTAATTAAAGATAGGATATGCCATTTGCAGATATCGACAATGTTTACTACCAAATTATTAAGAAATATCTAACTTATTTGAAAGTAAAGAATGATTACAGGCATCAAGCCGATGATTACGCTAGATATCCGGAAATTGCTCCGAAAAAGTAAAATCTTATACACAAAAATTCACGATTGCCAGATGGTGATCGCGAAAAAAACAAGAACAACATAAGAACCAGTGCACGACGCCGGTTGAAAACGAACGCCGTTTTTCTTGCTTTTTTTAGCATCCTTGATTTTAAAACTTCGGGCAGGTCGGTTAAACAATATTTAGTAAAAAATACAACCCCCTCCAAATCCACCCAATGGTGTATCCTACCTCCCAACTCCCAAGGGTGTGTGAAAATATTTGAATTGATGGATTCAGTAGGGTTCATCTATAAAAACCCCAAGGCCCTTTTGGCCAATGTAGTAGGATCATGCAAAATCCTCCAATTGCCACCATAGGATGATCCTAGCGTTTAAATGCATAACGCTAGGAAACACTCTCTCAGCAAAAATTGCCCCTTTCATCTTTTTCGACTCTAAACATTTTTTTGTAACCGCTTTTCCTTATTTGTATGTGTATTTTATACAGAATATGCTTGCTAAGCATTAATATATTTAAGGGTTCACACAACTTTGTTGTTGACAATTTGATTTCGTTTTTATTGATAAATTGTGTTTAGTGTCGGCTCTTATCTCGGGTCAAAGTTTCTATCAGTATCCAGATTGTAAAATTGAGATACCTTTGTAATATAACAGTATTGTAGTTGACCTTTGGTATACTTTAGATATGAAAGTACGAAAGTTTTTAATTCATGGGCATTGCTAGGTTTTTTTTGGGGGGGGGGGGGGGGGGGGGTGGTGGAGATTTGTGTCCAACCTTTAATTGAAGCAAATACCATGTTTGTTCCTTTGACAGTACATATTCAAAGATAAGGGCTACGACAAGCCCTTTTTCAGCACATACCTGAAGTCGTCCATGTTTATGCTGTATCTCCTGGGCTTTATCTTCTGGAAACCATGGCAACGGATGTGCTCAATCTGCATTGGAAAGCCAACAACACTTGTGAGTTAACTGAAGAAAAAAAAACACACTAAAATATGAATTATGAAGTTTTGAAGAGAATCAAAAACAACTTGCGTAACATTGCATTCAGATAATGTGTAGTGGTGGTAACAGTAAAATTTTATATTTTGTTTGGAATCTTTTAACCATAACCCTCCAGGGTATTTTGGCTAGAAACCCTGCCAGACGCATCAGATTGCATACTTTGTCACATTGACTTGTGTGCAGAGTGCAGCAAGGTTAAGCAGTCACCACAGATGCACTGTGCTGGATCTGGCTTATTTTTGTTATTTATTTCTGGTAATGAAAACAAGAATCCCTCCAAAGCGTCTCGGCACTGTAGCTCATAGGCCTGAAGAAACCTGTAGAGAGAAGACAATGGGAAGAGGGTACAGGTTTTTTTTTTAGTGGTGGAAGGAAAACCCCAGAAGAATATCCTGGGGGAAACCCAAGGAGTCAGGCAGGGACTGAAAACCCAATCCACATATTGGCCCAGGCCTAGATTCGAACCCGGGTCATACGCCAACTTGAATCAACCTGAATCATGCGGAAGCATACATTCCAAACTATGCATTTGATGCCTAATTACCGGCTTAGCGCATAACTTCAGTGCTCAACCTGTAAGCACAAAGTGCTGATCAAAAGTGCAGAATTCCGTGGTTAGCAGAGGCATGAACTTACACCAACATAATTAACAGTGAGATTTTTTTCCAAACGATTCTTTGTTTTGTTATCAACAGCCGACTGATGTCCAGAGTACAGTGCAGATCATTCAACAGGAGAAACAAGATTTGTTGGTGAGAAATAGTCAAATTCATTTCCATATTTTTAGGTTTGGGCGACTCCGGCATTTTTGAAGTCAATTCAAAGTCTGTCCGGGAATTTTGAAGGATTGGAAAGTTAGGGTAAGCTTAGTTAATTAATACCTAAGCTGGATTCTCATTTTCCATGCAATATATGATTGACATTATTTCATTTCTGATTTCAAATATTATATTTGTGAGGATTTTCTTGACCAAAATTAGGCGTCTTTGGATCATTTTGTCTATAGAGTGAACCCCTTTACGTTCCCGTCAAATTCACTGACAGTGACAAGGAAAGCATAGACAGTAGACATAGCAGCATCAGCGAGCCATGCGACTCACGTAAGTTGCAATTTTTTCCAAATGAAGTTGAAAAATTTGACAATTGTTATTTGTTAACGGCCTTTCACACTATCCCTATTCATCGTGTTTTGACTAAAAAACATCAGAAACCCCTCTCACAGTACCATAAATAAATGCCAAAAATAGTGTTTAAAAGACTTTAAACTCCCTGTGAAATGATCCCTTCTGGCATGCTATCATCTTGAAAAAGAAAATAATAAAAGAATGTCATTTCCAAAGATGCGTCTCAGGGAAGTATATTTGGAAAATTCATCATAATCCATCAACATGTATCCACCTTGGACCTGCAGGACCAGGGGGGGGCGGAGGGGGGGCCCAACAAAGTGCGCCACCAACGTTGAAATGTATCTCATTCGTTCTTCCACGCTCATGAGTCGCACATCTCATACAGTAAATACGTATAGATCGCTACCGCGAAGCGCACCATTGAAACACGTACAAATTTGCTCCGCGCTCGCTCTCCGAATTCAGTGATTCATATAACGTCCGCAAAGCCAGGTACACAGGCACGATCTACACGAATTTGTTTTGGGGCGATGTCATTTTCTGCCATTTTCGTTCGAAAACAACACGATAAAACGCAAGGGGTTCACAGGCAGATTTTTTTTAAAATTCAGTATATCACTGCTACATCCTTTTTAAACGTATCCATGGAAAAAAGTGAGTGGGTTCGAAGCACGATTTTTCACAATTTATCGATTATTATTGCCCTTTTTAGGGGAGGTATTTGTCAACGTCGTTTTAGTATTTGTGCACAATCTCTACGTGCATCAATGGTACGTCAACGCTTAATTGTTTCGACTGTTTTTTTTTATTTTCAATACAATTGTTGTCATTGGATGATAAAAATTAAGGTAAATAACAATCTTTTACAACTACAAAAGACAAGATGTTAAGATTGGATGCCAAAAACTCTTTATTTTTCGCGTGAGAAAATTGTTCCCCCCTATTTTGAGAATGGACGGTACGTCAGCGTTGCGCAATCACAGTCTCGAAGGGCCCCCCCTCCGCCCCCCCCCTGTGCAGGACCAAGTCTTCTAAAATCACTGGATGGATTTTAATAGATTTGTAAAGGTTGAGAGTTTAACGAAATTCAAAGAAATTCAAAGTGTGCCGTGACAGCCATGTATTGTTACATATTTTTCCTTGTTGGTATTTTATCTCTTTGAAGCTTTGTTACTTCTCGCGTTTCCCCCTTGATAACATTTTTATTATTATTTCGATCCAATATTTCCTTTCCTGTCTGCTAATATGATTTAGCGTTTCTTAGTTTGTTTATTTGAACATTATTGTTTCTGTTTTCGATTTTGCAGCTGTCAAAATTGGTCAAGTGAGATTCAGCAATCTGATGGAAGTCAGGCAGCTGTCTGGTGAGTAGCCAAACTTCAGCTATCGAGATGAAAAGTTGTGCTCCTCTTGTACTGAGCAGAATTGTAATGAGTCACTTATTATTGTGACTCGAGTCGAGTACATTTTAATGAAGTGACTCGAATCAAGTCATCTGATTATTGTGGAGTGTCGTGGCCGGGTGGTTAAGAACTCGGTTTTCTGTTCCGCAGAGCGTGGGTTCGAGTCCCGGTGTCGACACGTGTGTCCTTAAGCAAGGAAATTAAACCACTATTGCTTCGTCCTTCGGATGGGACGTAAAGCTGGAGGTCCCGTGCGTTGTGTAATGCACGTAAAAGAACCCAGTAACACTCATCGCTAAGAGAAGGGGTTCGCCCCGGTGTTCCTGGCAGCGCCTCGGAATAGGCAACTAGATAGATGGCGCTTTACAAATGCATGATCATCATCATCATCATCATCTGGTCAAGTATTCGCGTCGCGTCGCGTCGCGTCGCGTCGCATCGCATCGCATCGCATCGCTTCGCATCGCGTCACATCGCGTCGAGTTGAGTGGAATATTTCAATTCAATTTGAGTCACGAATATTTTGTCCTAACTATAGTTGTATTGAGTCACTGATTTTTTGTTTTGTTGCCAAAGTCCTACTTTTGACCTACATTTGACCTACTTTAACCAGTTTGCGCCGGAGGACGTATATACACGCAAAGTTTTTCCGAGATTCAAAATGGATGACGCATAAACACGCCACGAGCAAGGCTGGAAATGCCTGTCAGCAATGAGCAAGGCTCAAATAATCCTGCGCCTCGGCTCGGTAAATGTTACAATAATCCCGGCGCGAATTGGTTGAACAAAATTGAATCTGCTTAAACTGTTTAACCTGGGTCTGCTTAAAAGCCTAGATGTTTGATACTTGGACTGGGTGAAGAAGAGCAATGGCTAATTTGTTGTTGTTTGTGTCATCCACAGAGTGCCAAGGTCAGGATGCCATGCTGTCCAGAATGCCCTACAATGCTAGCCAGCGTAACAGCCTGATCCCACCACCGCCCGAAGGCCAGAAACTCCCCCTGACTCAAGTCATCAAAATCAGCCTCTCCTTCTGTGTCGTGGTGAGTTTTAAACATCAGTCACTCGCACAGTGAACATTCTTTGATCGTGATTCCTTTGAGTGTTTCTCTTCCTTTTGTTTCTCCGGATAACCCTCGCCTCATTTTGCCTCTAAAGCCCTTTTTCAGAGAGGGGGGAAACCTTATGTGGACTTGGGCAAGTCCGGACATTTAAGCTGAACGGTAGCAGCCGCTCGCTCCTTCAGGGAGAACCAGCTTGACAACCTTGAATCAAGGCTAATGTAATGCTTGTACACATATGGGGCAACGTACACACAATTTATTCTGTTGTGAATATGCGCAAAACCTGTCGATACTTGGCAATACGTTTGAATGCCCCTCTCATTGGTTTCTCCCACTCTCCCTTTGTAAATCTTAGTTAATATGTACACGTCTTTCATCTTTTTTCAGTGGTTTATAGCAAACTTCTCCTACCAAGAGGCCCTGAACGATACACAAATGGCAATCGTCAACACTCTTTCCTCGACTTCAGGTAATTTTCTCCAGCATTTTGGCAAATTTTAGTAGTAGCAGTAATAATAAGAATAATTGCCAGGCTTATCTAGTGATTTCCTTCTTATCGGCGATCTCAAAGTGCTTTACAGATATTAATTGTTATTAATTATTAACTAGTGTTCAGAGTTGTTTTGTATGTTTGTTTTGTAATACGCATTGTTGACTCAATTTGTGCATCAATTTACTCGTATTGTTTTTTTAATATAAAAGATTAAAATGCTTGAATTCTGACTAGCAAGAATCTTTCTTGGCATTTTTGTTAGATTTCAAACAGAATTTTAGTTCACATTTTGTGTAGTGAACAAATGGAAATTGGCAATTTGGAAAACAAAAATAGCGATCATCTTGTGGTCTACGATGATATTTTGTTTTGTTTCAGGTGTGTTCACCATGATTCTTGCTTCTGTGTTTCCTAGCTCCTCCGGGGACAAATTTACTCTGACAAAATTAGTCAGCGTGCTCTTCAGGTAAATCGGTTAGCAGTGTTTAAAGCTAAACATTTTGAGCCATTTTTCATCCACATTACGGTTCCGAAAATCTACCTACCACAGACTCCGAGGCAGTTTGGTCAATTTCAATCCATAGCTAAGCTGCTAAGCACACAAATGTACGCATCACAAAAAAGTTCTGCTTAAACATGTTACCTGTCAAAACTCCATGTACTTTTCATGCTTGGCAAAAACCAGCTGAATATTAACCAGTCGCACACAAAAAATACATCACTTGAAAATTTGTGACCGGCTCCACAAAAATGTGCATTATCATGTAATGGCTCGCTCAACGTTGAGAGGGTGAACATTTCATCAAAAAGGGATTTTAATTTGTTGTCATAAATGACATCATTATTACCTAAATTGTTAGGTTTCATTCACAGAAATGTTGATTTTGATGAATAAAGTGGAATAAAACTACAATTTTTTGTGCACCGTTCTGGTGTTCTGTAGAACAACAGAACGAAGCCTTTGAACTCCAAGTAAGTAATCAATATGCAAACAGAGCCAACTATTTCAAAGCCTGTTTTTGACATACGTTGTTTTCAGTGCAGTTTCTAGTCAAAATACCCTCAGGGTTAGAGGTAACATTTAAAGCTTGTTTGATCATTGTCATCTCATTGGTACCAAATTTAATCGTGTTCCTAACACTTTTTTCTGTTTAGTGTTGGCGGTATTGCCATGGTGAGTTTCACCACGACGGACCATGCCCATGAAGAGGTCAAGGTGGGGTCGTTGTGGGCCCTGGGCGGGGCGTTCCTCTACGCTGTGTACCTGGTGATGCTGAAGCGCAGAGTGGACAATGAAAATGCTCTGGACATTCCGATGTTCTTTGGTAAGTTGTAGCTAGCAATATATGGCGGAGCAACCGGCTTACAGCGAGCGAGGCCAGAAATATCAGGGTGTGCTACCCACAGATGGCCGGCCTGAACCTGTCTCAGACCGATGTTCGTGAAAAAAACAATTCTGCCCCTGGGTTCAGTCAATGTCAAAATAATCCCGGCGTGAACTGGTTAAGGCTTCCTAGCTTCATCTCCAATTTGTTTTTCATATTTTGGTATATTTATTATTTTTGGTATTATTATATATATTTTTTAATGTTTGCAAAAGTTGTTCATAACCTTTAAAAGCCAACAAATGTGTCAAATCGAGCTCGTAGTGTATATGTAGACTTTCAGAGAATAAGCATATTAAATAGAATTCAATAGTGTTTGGGACCAGCGTTACAAGTCCTGCTTTGTCTTCATTTGTATTCGTCAGGTTTTGTTGGTCTGTTCAACTTCCTTCTGATCTGGCCCGGTCTAATCATTCTTCATTTCTCCAACTGGGAGACGTTGGAGATGCCATCGGCCAAGGTAGTCTTGTACCTGGCACTGAATGGAATCATCGGCACGGTCATCTCAGAGTTTCTCTGGCTGTGGTGAGTCCCACACTCATCAGGGGCAAGTTCGATCATAGGACTACAGTTAAATGAGATTTAAAGCTACGCATGGTGGAGACTAGACTTAGAAAGATTTGCGGTAACATCATGTAAGGGAAAACTTTTGAGAAGAGGTAGTGTGGTTCTGATAAGAACCGGTGTGTTAAACCACCAGTTCTTATCAGAACTACCCTACCTCTTCTCAAACGAGATCCTTTCACATGGTGTTACCGCAAATCATTCTAAGGACTACAGTTAAAACATAGTTCGACTAACTCTGATCGAATGTGGGATGTGCATTTGTTTTTTATGAGGGGTTCTGGAAAAATAAGACGGAACTGGGCAGAGGTTGAAATGAGGGTTTTTAGGTATTAGAAAAGAGGATATAATTCTCCTTACAGGGCTGTTTGTTGCACTTCAATCGGACATTACATTAACAAGTTATAGCTGTTCAAAGTTTGCATATATCAACAGGTCCAAAAATAAAATGTTGAGAAAAAGTTTTGTACATGTTATATGGAAGTATTACACACTTTCATTCTATTTCTTAGCAAAATAAAGTCAGTAAGCATCCTAAAGAATATCAATAAATCCTAAAGTTTAAACAATCTCCCATTATTGTTACTTTTGCAGTTTTCTCCTCTATGTCCTGTGCCCAGTTCCGTCTCATTTTGCCAGAACGCCTCACAAATGATTTTATTTGTTTGTTTGTAGGGGTTGTTTTCTGACGTCCTCCCTCATTGCAACGCTAGCTCTCAGCCTCACCATTCCAATCTCAATTTTCCTGGATATGTACCTCAGCAGAGTAAGTACCCCCCCCCCCCCCCCCCTACAAAAAAACTACAAAAATCCACTAAGCTTGTCAAATAAGGGACGCTATCCCAATTGGGAATGTTCGAGAAGTAAGATATTTGCAAACGGTGTATCTTACCTTTCATCACCATGTGTGAATTTACAGCCCGATTGTGGTGGACGTTCAAAATTTGGTTCTCGTAAGACCCAAGTCAATGTGGTAAAAAAAAAGTTGCTGTGGGAAAAACCCACGACATTAGTTGTTGAACTTAATTGCATTATGGTTCTTTTCATCCCAGGTGCATTTTTCACAGCTATTCTTCGTGGGTGCTGTGCCGATCTTTCTCTCTTTTTTCCTGGTCTCGATACTGAACCAGTACAACGACTGGGACCCTCTCTGGGTGGGCATACGGCGCCTCTACGGCATGTTGAGACCTTGCTTGACGGCCTGCTCTTGGTGCAATAGAAGACGGAAACACTTGCTGAGGTAATGGCACCTACTGGTGGGATCAATTTTTTTTTAAATATTTGGTTTTAAACAGTTTTGCGCTGGGATTATTTTAACATCACCGAGCCAAGGCGCGGGATTATTTTTAGAGAAACTTGATCCGAGGCGGGTTCAGCCCGATTGGTACCGGGAAGCACACCCATGCATTTCCGGCCTTGCTCGCTGCTGACAGACATTTCTGGCCTTGCTGGTGACGTTTCTATGCGTCATCCGTTTTGAATCCTGGAAAACTTTGCGTGTATATACGTCCTCCAGCGCAAACTGGTTAAGAAAACAACTGCAACATCTTCCAATTTGCTCCACGGTCTCTGATTGTAACTGCATTCACTTGCTATTCATTTGACTTATCAAAGAGTTCCAATTTGTTCACCTTGTCTCAATTTTACAGAGTTTCTGAAGACAAGGAGCAATCAGAAGGTCTCATGGCAGATGGGATAGATTCGGATGAAACCGAGGCCAGTAGAGACGGTGAAAGTTGCTGATTTCTGAAGAAAAAAAACCTGCCAAACTTTTCAAAACGTTTGCTTCTCCGGTGTCCAATCTGGAAAATTTAGCTCCCGACTTTAGAGACTCCAGCTCAGAATGGACCCCTGCAAGAACACCAGTTGTGCTTTGTGACCAGTTGCAACAGCTCCCGGTAGTAGAGTCAGGGAACCAGACTACAAGAACAGCATTTGTTTTCTTGGGTTTTTGTTTTCTCTCCTGGTATCCATGTACACAAAACCTTAAACAGGTCAGTTTAACGAAATTTGCTATTTTACAAATGAATGTTTGTGAGTGCGATGGTAAGAATATTTTCATTTCGCGACATATGTGATGTTCTAGTCCAAGTTAAGAGACGAACCCGAGTGGAATGAAACATGCCGTCTGTCACCGAATGAAATCATTCTTCGTCGCGTGAACGTGAAACATTCATTATTTGTTTTATACAACGCCTAAATGAAGCCTTGTCCTCCGATTGGTCAGAGCGCGACCGTGCAATGGAAGTTCTATTCGCCGTTGAATAAAACTCTTTTGAAACCATGTAAGGAAGTATTTGTGCAATGAGATCATAATGTAGGGCCACGGTTCAGATTACATGTATATAGTTTTGACATCAAGGGCTTAGAATAATTCTGGTGAAACCACACTGGTGACAGAGCCATAGTTTTAAAAATGCCCCGAGTGTAAATATATTCAGCATTTGTGAGGAAAATAATAGATAAATATTGATAAAGAAAATATACATTTTTTTCTTTTTTGATTTATCATTTTGTTAGTTTTATAGAGAGGTGTTTCATGTCAAGATGTGTATTGTGGTGTAAAAGACAACATTTTGGTCATAGTTTAGAATGTAGAGGGTGAAATGAATGGATGAGACTAATTTAAATAGTATAAGGATTAAATATTAATTACATCAAATGTGACCTGTTCCAACGAAACCCGGACAAAGTCGCACAATGTGTTTTGTCACAATGTACTCCTGAAGTAATTTCGGGATGAATTTTACCATTTTGAGGTTTTAGGTTTTCCTAAGTCACTCACTATTAATCTACAATCTCCTCAAATTTGAACAAAATCCGTCTACCAGAAGTGTGTTTTGTTGTCAATTTTGTGAAACATTTGTGTATAGAAATAATACGCTTTTCTGAACTTCAAAGCTGTTTATCTCATAATTAGGTTTTCAGGGTTTTATCACTAAATCCAGACCCCAGGGAAGATAGGGTGGGGGTACATATGTAAATGATACATCATTTTAAAGCTTAGAACCTAGAGAATTTGAAAAAAAGCTAAATCTGAAAAACTAAAAAGTCGACTTTGTCCGGGTTTCGTTGGAACAGGTCACAAATTATGTTTTCATGATGAAATTGACGATTGATTTATATTAAATGCAATCTCTCCCTACATGAGATTGGCCTCTGGTCATACAAGCTGCATATGTTTAGCCTTATTCTCCGATATTCATTAGCAGTATTCGGGTTTATTGGGATCTTCACTAAAATGCCTTAAATGATTTATTTGTGTGACTACAGTGTGCCAAGAATGCAAAACAGACATGTACATCAGCATTTATGCATGAAGTTGCAATGTTTGCAAAATCATGCTCCGTGCAGTGTTTTTTGCATAGTAAATTATTTTGCAATATAATATGTGTAAATAATATTATAAATAAGTATCCAAAAAGTATTAGGGAGTAACTATATAATGCAGGGCCACTCAACTACTCTCGGCGTTATTTACCCTAGGACATAGAATGTAGTGGCCCTGTATTCTAGTTGTACCCCAATACCCATAGAATACAGGGCCACTCCATTCTATGTCCTAGGGTAAATAAAGCCAAGAGTAGTTGAGTGGCCTTGCATTCTAGTCTTCTTCCGGTTAGCTTAATGTCAACTAAAGGACCTTTTCGAATCCCTGGCTTTGTCTTCGTCTTGGCTTAGGGTGATTTTAAGCTCCCAACTTTGAGAACTCCAGCCACATTCTGGTGCCTGTTTGTGCTTCAGAAACATTCAGAATATTCATTCCTCCATGGTCTGTTGACATGAACCCAAAAGTTAAAATATTTCCGTTTGCTTCTACAAGTATTTTGATTTGCTTCTCAGTGATTCAGAATTTGGAGGCGAAGCTAAAGCCGACGACGAAGCAAAGGTGTAAACAAAAAACTAAATGTATCTAGGATATTAGTGGCCAAGTATTTTTCAACCTCTACAGATTCTGTTTTCTGATTGGTCAATAACCTGTCACATGATGGTATTTTTGTACCATATATTCAAAACCCTGTTTAAATCTAGAAAAACAAAGTAAAATATTCATAACAATTAGTGTAATCATAGTTGGGCTAGCTTGTTTTTTTTCCAGCCTTTTTTTTAGAATTAGAAATAAAAACACTGCAATGTTTTATTATCCTTGTGGATTCAGGTGCTTTACTGAGAACAAAATTGTCAAATTGTACATAGTTATAGTAAACAACAATAAAATATAGTGGAAATGAAATGAGGTGTGAATTGGAAAAAACGTTAATTATGGGGTAATGATGGCAATCGACTGAAACCTTCGTGACAATAAATTAAAGGTTAAAGACAAAGGTATCAGCCTCCATTCAATCCCAAGAAAATAATCAAAAAAGTGAATTTGCCCAAATAAGGACTTAGGAAAGAAACATCAAATTTTAATCCCTTGCAAATTTTAATTTTCAAGACCAATAATTTGTTTGCAAATTTTGAAATTTTTCCTTTATAAGAAATATCAAATGTCCAATTTTAATTAAAAATCAAGGTTAACCCCTTATAATTTTTAATTTCTGAGAACAAATTATTGTTGGTCAATATTAATTAAAAGCAAGGTTAACACCTAACAAATATTAATTTAAAAGAAAAATCTAATTTTGGCAAATTTTAAATAAAAGCAAGGTTAACCCCTTATTAATAAATACCTAGGAGAGTTGATGGCTTCTGATTGGTCGAGACTCGATCACGCGGAGTGGATTATCAGGTAGTAATATCATGGGTTTCAAGAAGAAGCGAATAAATTTTCCCTGAACCAGCATTAATCAAGCATCATGTAAGCCGATGATTGGCCGAATGCAACAGTTCTACGGTAACTTGTAACAAGGACGCGTCAAATCTTGATACTGCGCGCTATAAAATGTACGCGTAGAACGTTTGTATCTATACGCGCGGCATTTTTTCAAAATGCGCGTGTCGTCTGCTAACACTAGCGCGTTGCTATGCACGTGGGCATCAGTGGTCAGCTAGTCTGGTCTCAAAGTATTGGTTATAATAACAACACATATTGAAGAGACTGGGTACCATGTATAAGCTAAAACATGGCCCATAAACATGAACACAAAACGGTAGAAATGTCGCAGAAAGGAAAGTCACGAAATTTAGAACATTTTCACTATTTTTCTCGTTTAAAAGGTATTTATTAAAGGTAATAACAGTGCGAGGACCCGGTTATTACTGCGTGATAATGACCGGGTTTGGGGATGACCGCTGGTAATGGATCGACCAGTTTGTATCATGGACATTATTTCCTGTCCCATAAATAACAACATATTCTGCAAAGATATTGCAAGTACTAAATTTCACATTTTGTGTAATGTCATTAATAAAAATAATAAACAATATAGGACCTAGTACACTCCCCTGTGGAACCCCAACAGTAAGAGTTAGATAAATTATCATGGCAACTCACAACTTGTTTTCTATTTAAGATGTAACTCGTAAACCAGTTATGTTCATTACCTGACACACCCTACTTACCCAGTTTGAAAAGTAAGAGATCATGATCAATGGTATCAAAACATTTGAATATATCAAGAAAACAAGAGCCAACGACCTCATGTTAATTAAAAGCTTAATAAAAATCCTCAATTACACGGTGCAAGCTAAATTGAGTTTTTTAAATTTAGTTTTTTTCACAACCTTTGCCTTTATAGATTGGTGTAGTTCGAGCAAACTTCCAATCATCTGCAACAAAACCAGTCACGAGGGACATAGTAACAATATGACAAAGAGACTTATGAATATAAGGAGTAAATCTCAGCAATTTGGTTTCAAAATCAAGAACATCTAAATTGCTGTCACTGATAAGATGAGATAAAGCGTTAACAGTTGTATTAACTGGTACAGTATTAAAAGTAAGTTTATGATCGCATTTAGGATTCTTCCAATTCAGAGGGTTCTGTGAAAGAATCAGAAATGTCTTTACCAACATTAGTAATTATTTATATCATCACAATTTGGATCAGGTTGGATACTCTTCACATACTTGCTATTACCAGTAACTTTATGAATTTATTTCCATAATTGTTTAGGGGAATTTTGGTACTTTGTGGACACCTGATCAAAATAATCAAGTTTAGATTTCCTATTAGGAGATGTGAAAAGATTTCTGGCCTTCTTATACTTGGCTAATGAATTAAAGGGATCGTATACGTTTGGTAATTACTCCCAACAATTAATGGCAATACAAACTTACTTGGTAGGAAGTACAGCAGCTTTGGATAATGTAGTTAAAGTGTTTCCTAACATGGGAGACTTGAACAAGTTCAAGAAAATCCCCAAAATACATGTTAACGTAGATTAGGATTATTGTAAGCAACACAAATCTTTAATTGGGGGGGGGGGGTTTCCTTGAATTTGTTTAAGTCTCTCACCTTAGGCAACCCTTCACTTATCTTTTAGCCCAATTTATGGACACACCATTTTCCCCCAGTTTTTGTTTGCTGGGCTAAATATCACAAGGTTAATATTGTTCATATGATTTTCCATAAGGTTTTTATATGATAACTGTGCCAGTAAGCAACTTGGTGAATTTGAAGCTCACCAATACTGACTACTTGATGATATCTGGAGACAGTGTAATGTGCGCACATTTATGGGTTCACGAAGTTGTCATTTTGGATAATTACTATGTTCACATAATTATTCAGTCACTTATATGCTTTAGAAAATGTAATTGAAGTAAGGATATGTAAGTAGAATCACCAAAATAAACTTTATAAAATAATAATAATAATATACCCAAATATAGGAATAAATATATTACGCGTCAGGGATAAACGATTTATGAAAATTATTCATATTTCCACCACTTGGATTTGTTGAGATTTTTAGTATGTCATTCTAGGGACCTTATACTTATAGAAGTGCACTGTGGTGAAAATTTTTCTATTGCAATTTGTGTGAGGTCAAAACTTATTTTCCCTGGACTACTACTGTGGCCCAAGTTTGATTCCTGTCCTGGTCCGTGTAGATTAGGTTGAGTCCCTTGAATTTTCCCAAGATTTTTTTTATCTGGATTGTTTATTTCTTCTAAGTCTCTATAACAGTAAAACATTGTCTTCTCTTAGACCGAGTTACTGGCCTCTTGTTATCGCTTTTTTAACATTTGGGCATTATCTTGCGCTACTAGAGGCCGAGCCAAAAGATATCGAAATCTAGAAAGCTCTAGAAAAGTGGTTCAAAATGTCGCAAAAATCCACACAAATACTTGACAAAATACCTCTAAATCGTCTAAATAGCCTTCCATATGTGTCCATGCAGAACCTGACTGGCTTGGGGGTACTCACGATCAATTCTTGACGTGCAAATTAAGGAAATTCGATGGCAGTTTCCCTGCGACTAAAACTTAACTTGCTGTAGCCATCTTGAATTGAAGTTGCATTGTGGGATGCCTGTGACGTCACAGGCCAAAGTCTATCGATCGTACCGTGTCGTACTCGTAGTCGTACTCGTAAACAAGCGCGCGGCCGGGTTGCAGCAACGACTGTTTCATGACATGGTACAAGCTGTGTGTACTAGTGGCTGCGTGCTGAGGAGACCCACTCGCTCTGCGCTAGCCTTTTGTCAAGGCCTTCGTGGCTGCGATCCCAAGCGACCGGAACGGAGACCACGCACGCGAGTGGCGAAGCCACGAGGGCCTTTTCCAACTTGTTTGCGGTTTCTTATGTGTTTCTTTATAATCTCGATTTTTGCTACCCAAAACGGTAGCAAAAGTCCAAACCAATCAGAAGCGACGGGGGTCAGCGGGTCAGCATACATTAACAAATTATGATTGGTTAATCGTTCAGCACTTTACTTGTTTGCATACAAGTAATGAATAATGCATGTATCATACTCTATGAATAATTCATCAAAACAAACCGCAAACAAGTTGGAAAAGGCCCTCGTGGCTTCGCCACTCGACTCGCGCGCGTGGTCTCCCTTTCCAGTCGCTTGGGATCCCAGCCACGAAGGCCTTGACAAAAGGCTAGCTCTGCGCTGGCGCACAACGTTTGCATTCGAGCGCAGCGTTGCCCACAATATAAAGTGTACAGTCGAGTGGGAAATGATATGAACTTACTTTTAATGATGATAGTCTCTGCACTCTACAAAAACTGATGTAGGCCTATATATTTAGCTTTATGCTAAAAACATGTTGGAGCAGAAGAAAATAATTTATGACGCCACCAGCCTGAGACCAGAAGTTATAATAAAAATCCCATCACATTTTTAAATATTGCTGAAAAATCAACCGCAAGAGATTTTTTTTTTTCAATTTTCCGTTGGATAAAATTAAATGAAATTTTTTTAATAAATGAAAATTTGACAAATGAAATCGTAAATAAAATAAATTGCAAAAAAGTCATATGCTCTGTTCCTTGAACAAACATATTTCTAGTTATAATTATAAATATATTTATATTTGTAAATAGAATACAAATTATAAATATAATTCAAATTATTTTGCATTACCATTGTTGCAGCTGCGCTGCCTGTCTTGCGAGAGGGCGCGCTTCATTTTCGTGCATTCGCTTGAGGGCGCACTTTCTGCCGCGAGCGCATGGCTGACTCCACCGCTACAAGTGGTTTTCAGGGTTCAAAACCAGCATTTAAATACTCAAATAGGGTTCAGAGATACTCGGTTGGGTAAGTGATTATTCCGTAAATTGTTACTTGACTGAGGGATATAGATTTGGGGGCGTAAATGTACTTTTTGGGTAAAACATGGGGACTTTTAGATGGGCTTTCCCGCATGTTTTGATACAGTTTGTTATTAAACAAGTTTATTGTAGGGACATCGAATGTCGGTCATTTCGTACCCAAGTCATTTCGTACCCAAGTCATTTCGTACCCAAGTCATTTCGTACCCAAGTCACTTCGTACCCAAGTCATTTCGTACCCAAGTCACTTCGTACCCAAGTCATTTCGTACCCAAGTCAATTCGTACCCACGATTATTGTGACATAAAACAAGTAAATTGAGTTTGTAATTTCCTCGTATTGATGAGTGATTAATGGGGTTTCTTTGTGTTTTTTTCTTGTAGGACGAGTCGCAAGGATATAACAAGATCTTGAGCACTGTTTTCATTTGAATTGTTTCCCCTTATCCGTCGACGTATCCCCTTTCAAAAACCCGGAGGTGCCCTCTATTTAATATTTATTAAACAAAATATTGGATGTGGTTTTTATATTAAATAAAATAATAATAAAAATATTCATAGTTGTCAAAACCTATTGTGTTTTCCCATTATTGCAATTGTTTTTCCCTTTTTATTGCTTCTTGTGTATTGTTATTAATTTATATAATTTTGTTCTCCCATTAATTATTTATTAATTATTTGATTTCATATTAAATATCAGAACAATTTTGTCTTCCTTTATTTTTTCTTCCTTTATTATTTTTATTTTTTGGGGGGTACATGGCCTGATATTTATCTCTTTTGTAGTTTTGTTGGTCCTGAAAAGGACCGTTTGGTTTATGGTGTGCCTCTTACAGGCATGGTCCTGAAAAGGACCGTTTGGTTTGTTACAAACATGGCCCGGTGAGATGTTTGCAGGCTCCCAGTAGGTTGGATGTGGTCAGACGTCGGGCTTCGTACTCGTCCCAAAGCCGAAACACCTTGCCTTGTATCTGCCGATACATCTTCCGTTGGTTTCGGCACAGCCTGGACTCCTTCACCAGCTTCAGCTGCACTGTGACAAATCTGGACTCTGTGTGTAGCAGCCTCACCACATTGTAAAATTGGACGGTGTGACGACCTGCCCGTCCGTTAAGTCGCCGATGCCACCCTTCCACATCGTTGTTTGTGCGGATGCTCCGCATAAACACGGACCAGTCACTGGGATGCCAGGTGGTGCTCTCCAGCCACGTTGTCCTGATGTAACTGCAGAGGTCCTTGATGATTGGTTGTCCTGCTGCCCGGATGTTGAGCTCTTCAAAGGCTGGTTGGATGTGCTCATGAGGTAGGAATGGAAGTGACATGAGCTGGCCGATGAAGTCTCGTACTCCGTCATTGGTAACATAGGCCACTGCCAAACCGAGTGCCTGACACTTTCTCCAGACTGCCTGCGTCCAATGAAACAGGCAGCCCTTCACAGAAATGTCAGGAAAAACGGTTCGGAGAGCGGCCCACATCCCAACTTCGAAGTCGACTACTACCTCACGAACGTTGGCAGCACGGGATGGTAACCTCTTTCGCAGGGCCTTAAGGACTTTCCGGTAATCTTTCTTCCTTCGCCGGGACATCAACACGAAAGCTAGTGGCACCTGTTTCAGTCCGCCGGTTTCCCCCTTGACAAAAGCGTGGACGGAAAACAGTTGCACGAACGGCTGCTTCACCAACTTGAAGGTCCCGTCTAGGTACCATGTCTTGGCGCCATCCAGCACACTCAGCTGCTCCGAAGTGCAAAACATCACGTGACGGGCACCGTCGAGGCGGATGTCTTTCTGTAGAAAATCTTCCGGTAGGAAATTTTCGTCCAAGACAAAGTCAATGTCACGAGGCTCTGCAGGGCGCTGACTCTGGCGGTGACGGTTTGCAGCTCGGGCTAGGTAAGACGGATTGGGGCAGCTTGCAGCGGGTGCTTCAGGTGCGATTAGGGTGCCAATTACGTCCTCCACGATAGCACCTGCCGACTTGAAGACGTCATCCTTGGCCTTGGTCTTGACTTCGGCTTTTACCTCGACTGCAAGTCCTGCTCCGGGATGCGCTGGGTGTGAATGGGTGGAATGAAGCCCTGCCTTGAATACGTTGCCGTCTTGGTGGACAGAAACAGCACACCGGTGCAACTTGCCCCGGACACTGCATAGCCATGTGATTTTGGAAGAAGTGGAGCCCGCCTTCTTCCACTTCTTCGTGTAGGAGTATCCATGACTGTCCACCAAGACGACCTTCCCCCGTGTAGTGCCGGCCTCCACTGTTTTGTAGGTTGTGATGTCCTCATCCCCAATGCTAGGAATAACATCGGGGATGGCAGCGTCAGGGAGGGGGTTTTCAGCTGCTTCGATTGGTACATCGAAGTTGATCTCGATGTTGAAACCCGCAGCCAGGACGTCTCCGTTCTCCATGATGTCTTGGTCCATGTCTTGGTCTTGATCTTCGTTCTCCTCGATCTCCATCATGTCTTGCTCTTGGTGCAGGGTGCAGGGTTCACACATCCAAACCTCCAGCCTGGATGGGTCCTCACGGATCTCAAGGTACTCCTGGTGGGTAAAACCCGACCGACAACCAACATGCTGCCATACCTGACAACGGTCGCACTGGAACGCATGCTGATTCGAACGAACAGCCTTCTTGCAGATGAGACAGGGAAACTGGATAGGCATATTGGAACAGAACTGGAATAATGACTTGACTAGACTAGAATCTTGTCTTCAATGGTTTTAATCGGTACGCAGACACCTTTTATACAGATCAGAAGGATTCTGAGTAAATATTTATCAACCAATCAGGTCTCCAGTTCAACCAATTACCCCCCCCCCCCCCCCCAAGTGTTCTATCAAAGACGCCGCCAAAATAAGGAAAGCCCGTACACCGCAACTTGATTGTGATACATCTCTAGTGATGTCGCCGACATCCGGCGTCACCGGCGTGCATCACAGGCACGCGTCGGTTGCCTGATTAGTCCTATTGTTGTTCCAAAGGCCTAGTTAATTTTGACGCCGTACTTAATTTACAACACAATTGTCCACCAAGAAAGAATGATTGAGTACGAAATTACTTCTATATAAATTAATAATAATACAAAAGAAGCACTAACAAGAAGATTTGTCTGATATTTAATATAAAAATCAAATACAATAACTTGTTTAATAAATATTAAATAGACACCTCCCTTCCGATCCCTTATCATTGTTTTCAAAAGTTCGGGCGATCAACGGGGAAACAATTCAAATGAAAACAGTGCTCAAGATCTTGCGACCCGTCAGAACCCGTCCTACAAGAAAAAGAGAACAAAATAACTATTAACATCAATCACTCATGAATACGAGGAAATTACAAACATGTAATTGATTTCGTTGGACTTGGGTACGAAGTGACTTGGGTACGAAATGACTTGGGTACGAAGTGACTTGGGTACGAAATGACTTGGGTACGAAATGACTTGGGTACGAAATTTTGGGTACGAAATGACTTGGGTACGAAATGACTTGGGTACGAAATGACCTGTTTCCGGGACATCGACTCATCTGATCGCCACTATGACCTGGATCTCATTTGTGCATGTGTGTTTCATCTTGCTTATATGCTAATTAGTGGATGATAATTATGGCAATTACTCTTGATGACCTCATTGTTTATTCTCCCTATATGTTTCCCTTTCTATTTAAAGCTCACAGTAAAAGGGAGGGATAATCACCGGAACTGTTCAAGGTGTTATCGGGAGGGTGTTTGCAATCGTTTACAAGTGTGTACAACTGTTCGTGTTTACAACCGTTTTCAAGTGTGTATAACTGTTTGTGCGTACAACTGTGCACAACTGTTCAGCTGTTTTACTACAACCTTTGTCTTCAAGTTTAACTACAAAGTTCCGTATTCAACTGTACAAATGTAACCAGACTCCGTTAGTGTAACTACTATCCAGTGTGTAACCAGATCAACCAGTAAACTGTACTGTTAATTCATCTTCATGCCCACTGGTGCCCATATACATGTACAGTGTTTGCACACTGAATTCTTGTGCTTGGAAATAAAACATTAAAAGGTGAGCAACCATACAAATTGGATTGAGTCTACAGAAAATTGGTCCTTCGAGCCGGATTCGAACCAGCGACCTATGGATCCTGGCCGACCTCCCTCCATTCGCAGTGGGATCTCACGCAACTCCTCAGTTCGATCGTCCAAGTCGGAGATCGTGAAACGTCTTGCAGAACAGGAGTCACGCAGGAAACTCGAGGAGCTCAGGAGAAAAGCGAATGAGGAGCGAGGAAAAGTCCACTTCCAGGCCATGCAGAGGGAAATTCAGATTGACTCAGACTTTAGGCAGGGAGAGATTCAAGTAGAGACTGAGAGACTGCAACAAGAACTTGATGTTGTTGAACAAGAAGAACAAAATCAAATGGAGTCAGGTCATAACTTGCCGGGTCTGGATGAGTCAGTCAAAAATAGAACAAGTGCATGGGTAAACAATGGGGTAAGTATCTCTGAGCCCACCGTGTTTACGTCGGCTGGTACTAATGCCTCAGTGAATCCTTGCACATATATGCCAGTGTCAGCGCCATTGCTGCAGCCCAGCATTGCCACCCCCATGACAAGTTACGTTTCTCACGGGGCGGCGAGCGCGCAAGTAACAAGTTCCTTGCCACATTCCTTTAACCCAAATCTTCCCGCATTTTTTCCTAACACCAGGTTAGTTCAGTCTTTGCCCACAGTTCGTTTGTTCAATGGTGTACCAGTGGCACAGTTCCCGTCTGCCAGTGGTGCACCAACAACAGAAGGATTGGCTGGTCAGTGCTCAACGCAACGTGGTCCTACTAGTCAGCAGCCCGCAGGAAACGATAAGGGTCCGGAACCGCCAACCAGTAGAGCAGGCATCTCCAGTTGTGAAGAGCAGAGTGAACCAAGTTCCTCGGGTGATGATGACCCATCAGACAGTGACAAAGGTAACAAGCATTCATGCTGTCCTAAGGGATCTTCCAAAGCGACGGACAAGCCCCTAACTCCTGTTAGTAACAGTAACAGTCCTGTGACAGCTTTCACAGGACCATACGGCTGTGGCTTTGGAATTTGGGACAGTCTCCCTAAGCTGGACATCCCTAAGTTTGACAGTGAGCATGATGTTAGGCAGTACGTTACCTTTAGGACATTGTGGGACAGCATCATGAAGGGCCCTATGTGCCACCTACCAGAGGCCACCAAGTTCACCTACCTGCGAAGTCACCTTGGAGGGCGTCCACTTGCTATTGCCGACCGCAACCTCATCTTGGGAGATGGAGCATATGCAGCCACAATGAAGCAGTTTCACAAGGCATATGGAGATCCAGCACGAATAATCCAAGGCCTACTCGATCAGCTAGAGTCTCGTCTTGTCCTGGCTCACAATGATTGGTCTGGACTCCGTGACTTCTCTGATGAGCTAGCTACTGCAGTAGAGACAGCGGAAAAATTCGACTTTGGCTATGAACTTAAGCATCATCGATATGCCACTGAACTGGTAAAGAAATTACCTGAAAGGCTGCATTCAGAATTCCTATCCAAAATGTGGAATCAAGACCAAGGTATGAAATACACAGTACACCATCTCAGCGAGTGGTTAAAGAAGAAGACCGGTCCTGCTGGTTTGATCCTTCTAGAAAGGGCAAGCAAGTCGAAGTCCACTAGGGAGTCCTCACCATGGAAGAGTCAAGGGCAGAAGAGGTTTTCTGGAAGCCAACCACAACCATCGAGGTCTTACATGGCCCAAGCTGGTCCTCAATCTGCAGCAACTACGCCAACAATCAAGAATAAGAGGGGCAACAGGGAGGCCAAGGCCCGAAGTCCAAGTAACACATCTGCAATGCCTCCTGAGAGGATTACTTGTCTGTACTGCAAAGTACGAGAAACAGGCCATTACTTGGAGACTTGCGAAAAGTTCAAGGGACTGAAACGGGACCAGAAGCTCCAGTGGTTGACAACCAACCAGCGCTGCAGAAAATGTGCTAAGAAGCACGAAAAGGAATGTCTGTATCCTAAAAAGTGTGAAGAATGCCAAGCTGACCATCGCACCAGTCTTCACGAACTCCATGAGCCGACAGTTAAAGAAGCTGTATTGTGCTCAGGAGTTGGGCCCAGTCCTAGAGTTGACTACAACCGTGATGTGCTTATCAAAGTTGTACCTCTCACCGTCCATGGACCTGAAGGTAGCATCGACACCTTCGGTGTGCTGGACGAATGCGCCGAGAGGACCATGGTTCTCCAGTCAGTTGTCGACCAGTTGCATATTTCAGGCCGCGAAGAGAATCTTTGCATCACCACAGTGATGGGCGACACCAAATGGAAGGGAAAATGTGTCAACTTTCAGGTCTCGGCTCGTGGAGACAGTGAGAAGTATGCTATACAGTGTGCGTTCACTGCCCCAGATGTTCAACTGGTCGATTACAGTGTGTCGGCTGAACAGCTACAATACAAGTGGCCCCACTTAAGAGGGCTAGCCTTGTTTTCTGCCCATAGAGTTCGACCGTCCGTGCTAATCGGTGCAGACCATGTTGAACTCACGCTTTCATCTGAAGCCCGCTCTGGTCCAAAGTCTAGTTCACCTGTGGCGGTGAACACCTTATTTGGCTGGACTGTTCTTGGTCACCAAGGTCTGCAGATCCCTGGCAAAATTTTGGAGGGCCAAAGGGTTTTGTTCACTTCATGCGCCTCAGAGCAACCAGACCAGAAGCTGCACCAGATGATGGAGCAATTTATGACAGTTGACAAGTTGCCGCAAGTTAATGAGAAACAAGCAACCCGCTCAAGGAATGACAAGTTGGCCATTAACATCTTGGAGGAGAACACCAAGGAAGTTGAAGTTGATGGTGTGAAACGACTAGAGACCCCACTTTTGTGGAAACCTAACCACAGGAGACCTTCCAATCTCCCACAAGCAGTACTGGCATTGGCCCGCTCAAACCAGAGGAAAATTGAACGGAACCCACATTTGTCTGATTATTGTCGCTCGTACATTCAGAAGCTCCAAGACCAGGGACAAGTGAGGAACCTTGGACCTGTGGATGATTTGTCGGCGGACCAGCAACAGGGTTGGTACATTCCATGTCATGTTGTGCACAGCAGTGGAAAAAACCGTCTCGTTTTCAATTGCTCGTTTGAGTATGATGGACAGAGCCTCAACCATGAATTGCTTGCTGGCCCAACTTTAGGTCCATCGCTCTTGGATGTTCTCTTGCGTTTTCGTCAGGGTCGGGTGGCGGTGTTGGGCGATATTACCGCCATGTTTCACCAAGTCAGACTTCTTCCTGAAGAACGGCGAATGTTCAGATTCCTTTGGAAAGATGACCAGCTTGACAAGTGGGTTGTCTTCGAGTGGATGGTGCTGCCGTTCGGAGCTGCATGCAGTCCCTGCTGTGCCGCATTCGCCCTTCAGAAAGCTGCTGGGGACCGGGTGGAGCAGTATCCGCAGGTTCAGGATACGGTAGAGAAGGAGACGTATGTGGACAACCAGTTGGCCAGCAGAGACAGTGTACAAGAGGCAACCAAACTTGTTCTGGGCACCCGCAAATGCCTACAGGAAGTAGGATTTCAGATGGTGAAATATGCAAGCAGTCACCCCGAAACACTTCAGGATCTTCCGGTGGAGGCATGCTCAACTCGTCAGGTGCAGTCCTTGTCACTGGGCCTACAAGAAGGCGATCCAGAACCGGCTTTGGGATTATGTTGGGACTGGAAGAGTGATGAGTTGCATCACCCCGCTAAGGTTCCAGACAACAAGGTGCTGACTAAGCGCATAGCTCTCAGGGTTCTTGCCAGTCAATTTGAACCACTGGGAGATATTGCACCCTTCACTGCAAGAGCCAAGTTGTTGATTCGTGACTTGTGGTTGGAAAAGTTGGATTGGGATAAGAGGGTGACAGACACCGGTTTGACCCAGAGGTGGGAGGAGTGGTGCTCCGAGTTGGAACACATCCCACAGATGCGGTTGCCGCGATGTTACACACCGCCATCGGTCGACCCAGCCACAGCAAAGAGGTCTCTGCATATATTTTGTGATGCCTCAGAGAAGTTGTACGGAGCAGTTGCCTACCTGCGTACAGTTGACAGCCAAGAGGAGGTCCATATGAGCTTTGTGTTAGCCAAATGCCGGGTTGCACCGAAGCGCTTGCTATCTATGCCCCGTCTTGAGCTGATGGCAGCTCTCCTTGGTGCCCAACTTTGTCAAGTTGTTCTGGAAGCCCTGACAGTTGAGATCCAGTACACTCTGATGTGGAGTGACTCCACTACAGTGCTCAGCTGGATTCAGTCAGAGTCATGCCGTTTCAAGGTATTTGTTGGAACCCGCATAGCTGAGATACAAACCTTGACTGATGGCATTGAGTGGCGCTACGTCCGGAGTGAGGACAATCCTGCTGATGATATAAGCCGCGGCTTACCGGTTTGCAAGCTGGGAGAAGGCTCAAGGTGGACTGAGGGTCCAAAGTGGCTTCTGGATCCACAAGAGGAATGGCAGAAAGACAGTGCAAGTGTCTTGGCCCAAACTCGTGTCAACTCATCAGTAGAACAGAATGAAATAAGGAGTGTCTTCTGTGGACTCACAGTTCCTACTTCAGAGGTAGATGTTGATTTCAAAGCCTTTCCCAGTTGGGGAGAGTTAGTAAGTGCGGTTGGTAAGCAGCGCTACCCAGATGACCAGTTGCTAGATGGTACCCTAACTCCAGATCAACACCGTGAGATTGAGATCTTGCTTCTACGGCAGGCACAGAACGACACCTACAAGGAGGAAGTCACTGCACTTTCATCCAATAAGGAGCTTTCTCGAAATAGTCGTCTGCTGGAATTGGCGCCTGAACTTGACCCCGCTGACAAATTGATCAGAGTTGGAGGTCGGCTTAGAAGGGCAGCCAAGACCGACTCAATTTCGATTGAGCCCCATCCAGTTGTACTTGACCAACATCATCCTGTGACAAAACTCCTGATAAAGGACGCTGATGCCTATTTCAGTCATCAAGCTGGCACTGAACAGGTGTTTGCCCATTTGCGACGCCGATTTTGGATCCTGAGGGGACGCAGTGTGGTCAAGGGAATCTTGCATGCTTGTCCCGGATGCCGTCGCTGGCGAGGAACACCCAAGGTCCCACGTATGGGTGATCTTCCAGAGTGCAAGTTGCGTTTGGGGAAACCACCTTTCTACTCTACAGGAATGGACTGTTTTGGGCCCATGAAAGTTAAAATTGGGCGAAGACAGGAAAAAAGGTGGGGGTTGCTCTTTAAGTGCATGACAACTCGTGCCGTGCATCTCGATCTTCTGGAGAGCCTGGATGTAGATCACTTCTTGATGGCCTACAGGCGCTTTGCCTCCCGCAGAGGAGTTCCGTCTGAACTTCTTAGTGACTGTGGAACCAATTTCAAGGGGGCCAATACAGAAGTCGAGCAGACCTTGAAGGCAATGGAACCAGATATTGTCCAGCGACTAGCCAAGTATCGAGTCAAGTTCAAATTCAATCCCCCCAACGCACCTCATTTTGGGGGTACCTGGGAGCGGGAGGTCAGGTCAGCCAAAGGGGCACTGAAGGCTGTACTTGGAGATAGAACAGTAACCGATGCTGTGTTACCCACCGTGCTAGTGGAGGCCGAAGGCATCCTAAATTCAAAACCTCTTGGATACGCTTCATCTGAGATTGCCGACGTGGATCCGGTTACTCCAAATATGCTCCTAATGGGACGACGGGATCCAGCGCTACCAATGGTAGTCTATGACGAGAGCGAACTGAGGGGTCGCAGGAGTTGGCGGCACAGCCAAGTGCTAGCCGATCAATTTTGGCGTCACTTCATAAGGTCCTATCTTCCTACCCTACAAACCCGCCAGAAGTGGCAAAGGGAAGAGGAGAACCTGTCAGAGGGAAATGTTGTTATGATAGCAGAACCTCAGCTTTCAAGGTCGCAGTGGCCAGTGGGTACTGTTACTCAAGTCTTTCCCAGTGACGACAAACGAGTAAGGGTGGTCAACGTTCAAGTGAACAACAGAGTCTACAAGCGTCCAGTTGCCCGGCTCATAAAACTGGCCAAGTATGACGAAGGTGATACTCCCGGTTTGACCAAGCTTTTACTCACCCAGATCCCCATTTCCTTTAGGCTCTGTGGCATTAGGAACTGAGTGTGTGCGTAAGAGTAGCAAACCTGTTGTTTCGTGTTGACCGCATTTTCCAGTGTTTAGAGTTAAACTAAAAGTTTTGAAGTTTTTGCAATTGCAATACCAGTTTGCAAATTTCTTGTTGAAATTTGGGGGCGGCTGTGTTGCAGCTGCGCTGCCTGTCTTGCGAGAGGGCGCGCTTCATTTTCGTGCATTCGCTTGAGGGCGCACTTTCTGCCGCGAGCGCATGGCTGACTCCACCGCTACAAGTGGTTTTCAGGGTTCAAAACCAGCATTTAAATACTCAAATAGGGTTCAGAGATACTCGGTTGGGTAAGTGATTATTCCGTAAATTGTTACTTGACTGAGGGATATAGATTTGGGGGCGTAAATGTACTTTTTGGGTAAAACATGGGGACTTTTAGATGGGCTTTCCCGCATGTTTTGATACAGTTTGTTATTAAACAAGTTTATTGTAGGGACATCGACTCATCTGATCGCCACTATGACCTGGATCTCATTTGTGCATGTGTGTTTCATCTTGCTTATATGCTAATTAGTGGATGATAATTATGGCAATTACTCTTGATGACCTCATTGTTTATTCTCCCTATATGTTTCCCTTTCTATTTAAAGCTCACAGTAAAAGGGAGGGATAATCACCGGAACTGTTCAAGGTGTTATCGGGAGGGTGTTTGCAATCGTTTACAAGTGTGTACAACTGTTCGTGTTTACAACCGTTTTCAAGTGTGTATAACTGTTTGTGCGTACAACTGTGCACAACTGTTCAGCTGTTTTACTACAACCTTTGTCTTCAAGTTTAACTACAAAGTTCCGTATTCAACTGTACAAATGTAACCAGACTCCGTTAGTGTAACTACTATCCAGTGTGTAACCAGATCAACCAGTAAACTGTACTGTTAATTCATCTTCATGCCCACTGGTGCCCATATACATGTACAGTGTTTGCACACTGAATTCTTGTGCTTGGAAATAAAACATTAAAAGGTGAGCAACCATACAAATTGGATTGAGTCTACAACCATACTCCTCGGTCCTCGCGAAAAAGGTACATGCACAACGTAGGCTGTTTTCGCGATATACAAACGAGTACTTAAACGCGTGTATTTCAGACAGGAAAGTGTTAAATTTTGCCGTATTTCTCATCCAAATTACAAATCGCCTGCCGAATCGGCATAGATGTTTAGTGGTACGGTTCGGAAGCGTAACTCTTAACCTTTGTATTACAAACGAAAAATGTTGGTTTGAACTTTCCCGAATCAGTCAGGGTCACTTAAAACGTACAGGTGGTATCGATAAAGTTTAAGTTTTATACCTAATTTCAAACGGCTAAGTAATAACCTAAAATCTTAAATAATCCTTCAAAATGTGTATTAATCGACGCAGTAATTAGCAAAGTTTCACTCAATGTTCCATTTTATCTTGAAACCACTACTTAAGAGATTTTATGTCAGTTTTTCGAAGGGCACTACCGAACTCTCGTCAAAACTTCGTGAATTCTCGAACGACCGAGACTGCCAATACATGTATTAAACTCGTACTCGACCGTACACTTTATATTGTGGGCAACGCTGCGCTCGAATGCAAACGTAGGGCGCTGGCGCAGAGCGAGTGGGTCTCCTCAGCACGCAGCCACTAGTACACACAGCTTGTACCATGTCATGAAACAGTCGTTGCTGCAACCCGGCCGCGCGCTTGTTTACGAGTACGACTACGAGTACGACACGGTACGATCGATAGACTTTGGCCTGTGACGTCACAGGCATCCCACAATGCAACTTCAATTCAAGATGGCTACAGCAAGTTAAGTTTTAGTCGCAGGGAAACTGCCATCGAATTTCCTTAATTTGCACGTCAAGAATTGATCGTGAGTACCCCCAAGCCAGTCAGGTTCTGCATGGACACATATGGAAGGCTATTTAGACGATTTAGAGGTATTTTGTCAAGTATTTGTGTGGATTTTTGCGACATTTTGAACCACTTTTCTAGAGCTTTCTAGATTTCGATATCTTTTGGCTCGGCCTCTAGTAGCGCAAGATAATGCCCAAATGTTAAAGCGATAACAAGAGGCCAGTAACTCGGTCTAGTCTTCTCTATACATGTTACTACATGATACAAATATAGAAATTAGTTTCATTCGCCAGTTCAAGATTATTTCATAACGATCTATATAATTGTAGATAATTAGGAGTGTTACTTGAAATGGGGAAAATGTTTATTTTGAAGGTTTCAAATCCCCCTAAAAAAATATAAACTTAAAATATAAACTTAAGTATATTTTATACTTATCCTCTGGTACACAAACCACCGTTAACTAGAGACGGCGCCCTCTGTCGGTCCATCAATCCGGACCACGTAATTATTACTCAACCGGAAACAAATAATAGGCCGTGTCAGAATTGCTGGCTTTGGCTGTGACTTTGGCTGTTGCTACCCAGTGGGCATTTTACCCGATATTACCCGGGTTGTAACGAGTAATAACGCTAGTTATTACTGGGTAACATACCGATATTACCCGGGTTGTAACGAGTAATAACGCGTTATTACGGGTAATATCACCGAGTAATAACGGGGAAATAGTAGACGAACATTTCCCCGTTATTACCAGCCGATATTACCACATTTACCCACTGTTACCCGGGAGAATGTTACCGATATTTCTGGCATTGCACGTTATTACCACCCGATATTTCCCCATTTACCCGATATTGCCAGGGAGATTACCGATATTTCTGGCATTGCATTGTTATTACCACCCGATATTACCCCATTTACCCGATATTTCTGGCATTGCATTGTTATTACCACCCGATATTACCTCTTTTACCCGATATTTCTGGCATTGCATTGTTATTACCACCCGATATTACCCCATTTACCCGATATTTCTGGCATTGCATTGTTATTACTAGCCGATATTACCCGATATTTCTGACATTGCATTGTTATTACCACCCGATATTTCTGGTATTGCATTGTTATTACCACCCGATATTACCCGATATTTCTGGCATTGCATTGTTATTACTAGCCGATATTACCTATTTTACCCGATATTTCTGGCATTGCATCGTTATTACTACCCGATATTACCCCATTTACCCAATATTGGCTAATTTGTTGGTTAATTGGTTAATTATATTGGTTAATACTAATATTACGATACTACCGGAACAATACTACAATGTATACACATATAAACATCAATGACTCTTCTGAGCCTACAATCTTAGCGTGTACTTAAATGCTATATATGTGCCCGATATCACCGCTGTCTGTAATCACAGCTAGTTTGCAATTAATTTGTTGTTAATTTATTTGTGTGTTGGTTTTTTGGCAAATTTGTTTCTTTGAGACTTGGAATAAATAAATATTACACAATTATCTCTACGAAAACACCCTAAACGTATCGCTATTTCGCAAAACATAACGTTCATGTAGAAAAAAAGTGACAAAATTGTTTCACCAAGGTTTATCACGCCCACTTGGGGTCAACATGTAAATTGAGGTCACCCGATATTACCCTATTTACCCAATATCAGAGAATGTAACTGATATTTCTGGCATTGCCGTGTTATTACCACCTGATATTACCCCATTTACCAAATATTACCAGGGAGAATGTAACCGATATTTCTGGCATTTTCATGTTATTAACTCGGTAAATTGTTACCCATTACCTCTTATTACCCTGTTATAACTCGCTAAAATGTCGGTTTCAACAGGGTAATAACAGTAATCTTTGAACTTGGAAATTATTAGCTTGGATTGCTATAATTTTACTGTTATTACCCCCCCCCCCCCCGGTACTCAAGTTCCCAATGTTATAACCAATTCAAGCCTTTCACCATTACCCACATTAACTGTATTATCCTGTTGTTACCCGGTAAATTGTCGGTTTCAACAGGGTAATAACAGTAATATTTGAACTTGAAAATTTTGCTGGAATTGCTACTAATTTCACTGTTATTACTCAAGTTCCCAATGTTATAACCAATTCAAGCCTTTCATCATTACCCACATTACCTGTATTATCCTGTTGTTACTCGGTAAAATGTCGGTTTCAACAGGGTAATAACAGTAATATTAGAACTTGGAAATGTTACTGTTATTACTCAAGTTCTCGATGTTATAACCAATTCAACCCTTTCACCACATTACCCATATTACCTGTATTATCCTGTTGTTACTCGGTAACATGTTGGTTTCAACAGGGTAACAACAGTAATATTTGAACTTGGAAATTTTGCTAGGATTGCTATAATTTTACTGTTATTACTCAAGTTACCAATGTTATAACCAATTCAAGCCTTTCATCATTACCCACATTACCTGTATTATCCTGTTGTTACTCGGTAAAATGTCGGTTTCAACAGGGTAATAACAGTAATATTAGAACTTGGAAATGTTACTGTTATTACTCAAGTTCTCGATGTTATAACCAATTCAACCCTTTCACCACATTACCCATATTACCTGTATTATCCTGTTGTTACTCGGTAACATGTTGGTTTCAACAGGGTAATAACGGTTATATTTGGACTTTGAAATTTGGTAGACCGGTGCACCATTTTTCCAGAGTTTTTCTCATCAGAAACAGATCCTGTCGGTCTCAAGGATCAATTAGATCCAATCCTTATATTAAAAAAAACAAATATTAAGGAATTTATAACAATTTCATTATCACACCGGTAATATCATTTGGGTAATAACACGGTAATATCGGTAAAATTTGGACTTAGTCAAATTTTGGGGTGATATTACCGGTAATATCGGTAACCGGTAACAACTTGCCCACTGGGTATGCTATTGCTGTACACGTAGGTGGTCACTGTCCGCCTTTAGCAACAGCATAACAACGGCCGGCCGAAGTCACAGCCAAAGCCAACACTTCGAACATGGCCTAACTCCCATCTTAGTAAATGAGAATCAAGCAAAAGATCGAACATTCGAAATTTTCACTTTCTTCGTATTCCCAAACCCCTGAGGGTTATTTTTTTTCATTTAAATAATCTTTTCTAATTGTTGGTGCCTTAAATACTTTTTTTAAACCAAAAACGGAGTATCAAGGAAAGTATACAGTAGGCCTATGCCCAACTTGCAGGTTATTTTACTTTATCACTGAAACGCGAGTTCAGACTATATACGTAAACCTCGAAGTGACGCTTTTATTTGGGGGTATGTGCCAATAAATCACAACAGATATATTCTAATTTTTGTCGGGCTAAATTTGAAATTTTACAACTTTCCGTAAGTAACGAAGTGTAGAACATAGGCGGCTGGATGTTGTTGTCCTATAGATAAGAATGCGAAGATGTGCCACCTCATATATTTGGCAGTGCCCGGCGATACCAGGGTTTTCAAGGAAAGAAAAGGAGGTGTTAAAGTACCAAGATTTGGCGAGTGAACTTCGCAAGTTGTGGAAGGCCAAGGTGAGCGTCATTCTAGTTGTTGTGGGGTCCCTGGGCCAGGCCCCTGGAAAAACATCTTAACGAGATCGGCACGACTGTGAAGGTAAATTTGGCTACAGAAGTCGGATCTTCTCGGAACTGCAAGAATTCTACGAAAGACGCTCGAGCTCCGAGGCTGCGTGACGCAGCCTGACTCGAGTTGTTCCAACGAATAAGCATAAAATGTCTTCTCCCGTCGTGCGCGTAAACAAAATAATAATAATAATAACGTTTATGAAGTGCCAACGTCAATGTTCAGCACGATATTTATCTTTCACGTCATGGTGATCAGGTGATTTACTAATATGCTAGTATTTATTTCGAAAATGCCATTTCGCCTTTTATTTTAGAATTTCTGCACGTTAATTTTCCTATTCACAGGGTTCTCCAGGGAAGGGGTAAACTTTGTATGCGATGGTACTACATGTACCAAGCAAGTGATTATAATCATAATATCACACACGTCCCATTAATTATGCGCTACTATAGGGGACCTTGGAAGCTATAAGTTTGCTATATTTAAGAAGATTGGAATCTCTTATTTCCCATAATACCTTAATCTTGTATATTCTATAGATCTTTATGTTTCAAACTGCCAAACGGAAAAAGGACCCACTTTACAAGCGATTTTCTCGAATGTTTGTTCAGACCGTAAAAGGCTAAATTGCCTCTTCTTGAAAACGGTGACGAACTGATAACCACTTTATGCATAAATAATGCATCACTGATGAGAATAATCAAAATGATGAAAATTTCATGCATGACTAAACTGGCTTATAATTATTGTAAACTTTTTGTAATTAGCTTTTAGCTGCAGCATAATTCTTCCAAATAGGCACTTTGGGAGACAAATTAGCGATAGTTTTGATTCACTTGGGAGACAGTGGCACTTAGGGAGACATTTCAGTGTCTCCCTAAGTGTCTAGCTACCCCACAAAACGATATTTGGGAGTTATTTTTGCTCGGAGAAGACAGATTTGGGTCTAAATAGCATAAATATGAAATTTCGTGGAAAAAGCTCCAGGTAAAAACGGGTTAGGTTACAATAAAGATTGTGCACGACTCTATGGGATTGTCTCCCAAAGTGCCCATTTGGAGGTAATGTAAGACTTCCAGTCATTAATTAGTACAGTGTCACCTTGCTTTGTCACCTAAAAACCCTTGCTTAATAAATCAGGTAAGGGGCCACCATTCCATGCGATTGTTATGCTAAGCTAACAACAGCCAAGTACCAATCACAACTATTAATATACACCACATGGAGTTGTGGCTGGTAAGTTGGTTTTATACGCAAGAATGTTCTGTGCTTAAGTAATTTTTATGCTTAAGCAGCTTTCAACAGGGTTTATTTGGCAAAGGTCCGATTGTAAAGGGCAGACAGAAAGATCAAGCTTTTGGAAGGCAGGCTGTTTGCCTTGGCAACAGACAAATGACGCCTTGACCGGTACTCTATCAAAAATCGTTCTCGACCTCGTGTGCTAAGTGTACTTTAATAATGTATTACAGATGCTTCTAGCGTCGTATTAAATACTAATATTTCAACGGGTTTTTTATTTTACAATCAAGGTCCTATTGTAAAGGGCAGAGAAAGATTAATCTTTTAAAATGCAGGCTGTTTGCCTTGGCAACAAAATGAAGGTGACGCCTTGACTGGTACTCTATCAAAAATAGTTTCTCGACCTCGTGTGCTAAGTGTACTTTAACGATGTATTCATAAATACCTGGGACAGTTTAGGCATTCCTATTGGTCGAGAGCCCGTCACGTGGCCGGTATTAAACGGACGATAAAGACATGGCTGGAAGTGTTTAAAACCAGCTGGCAACAATGCGATGTCGCATTCTACCCGTCCCCAGGGCTCACTTTATTTCCAATCGTAAGAGCGGGTAGTGTTGAGCGCGTACAGCTCGACACCCTGGGAACGAGGTTGCCAATGGCAGTAATAGTCTGGTTCATAGTAAATACGCTTTATTGCATGTATTGTGTAGAGCGGCAGAGGCGGAAACTTGTCATTTGACACACACAGAATGGCAAAACACCGAAATTTACTTGCGCCAATTTCCGGAATTTTCGGGGCATTTTTGGCTGAATTTTACAAAAAAGTATTTATGAATGGGAATAAATGTGTGTTCGGTCGGTATTAATCACTCTGTTTATACCGCTTGGAGTCTGGGTGCTGATAATGACCCTCGCCTTCGGCTCGGGTAATTATCAGCACCCAGACTCCAAGCGGTATTAAACAGAGTGATAAAACCTCTCAAACACACATTTATTACCTTATTAAAGATGCTTCCAGCGTCATATTAAATACTAATACCTCAACGTGGTTTATATTTTTGCAATAAAGGTCCTATTGTAAAGGGCAGAGAAAGATCAAGCTTTTGAAATGCATGCTGTTTGCCTTGGCAACAAACAAAAGGTGACGCCTTGACCCGTACTCTATCGAAAATAGTTTCTCGACTTTGTGTGCTAAGTGTACCTTAATAATGTATCAGATGCTTCCAGCATCATATTAAATATTAATACTTCAACAGGGCTTATATTTCGCATTAAAGGTTCTATTGTAAAGGTAAAAGGGCATAGAAAAATCAAGCTTTTGCTCAATGGGGAGGGGGATTTGGGGGGTTGGAGGGGGGGGGGGGGGGGGGGGTTGAATGATTTTTCTATATGCGGCCCAGGGATAGCAGAATTCCTAACGTAGATACACCACTCACAATACGTTTATATTGCCTCCAAACAAAATTTATTATTTTATAATTTTGATGTACATGCAGCTACAGAGAATCACAATGCGTTATGTGTTTGATAGTGCATTGAATCAAGGCTTGCAACAGAGGCAATGGAATATACAGGCTGTTTTCTACAACTTCTTATAGTTCACACGACACACATATACTAACTACAACTTATCAAGAACAAATACAATCTACTTCCATAAATACATTAATTTTTTTAATTTTTTTTAAATTATATATATAGGCTATATATATATATTATTATATCTTTTTTATTTTTTATTATTTATTGCTCCCTTTATATCTAATCTATTTATCCTTAAATGTATTAACAAATTAGTTTGGAGCGCTCCTCGACAGAAACTTGTTTCTTTTGGGTAATCCTGCGGGAGCTATTTGGGTATTGTCTTCTGTTATGTTTTTTGTTATGTTTCTTGCTCAGTGTTTGTTATTTGTAATTGTTGTCTAATTCAGTGATTTTGTATATCCCGGAAAATGAAATAAAGATAATGATAAAGATAACTGTGCGGATATTATATCGAAGAACTCAACTGCGGTAAAGTCATTTGACGAATAGTAAAAGAAAAGAGAACAAGTCCGAGTTCAAATTCGAGTCCGATGGTCAATCATTGCATTCTTGCAAAGTCGTATTCTTGCCGCTCTTAGTCATAACATAGGTCGTATTAAAAACACGTTATCACTGCTGTAGATTAGTACCGAATTTGAAACAATAAACCCTGTTGTTTTTCAAGAAAGAAATTTGCCAGTCCTCTCAATAACATCTAGTCAATCTCGTAATAAAAGCAAGTCTCGTTGGTTGCAGTCTCACCGCTGAAGTTGACGTCAGAGTGCTGGGCTGTGTTGAGTTGGCATGTACTCCCAAAGAGGTTGAACGAGCGGCATCGTGGGTCGTCGACACACTTGATGCAGCATATGGCGGGGTCTCGGACTTGGACTTCTTTCAGGACGTGGTTCAGCAGGCAGCCGTGAATTTGGTGCCCCGGGCCTCCCCGCTGATGGCACCGGCCATGCCGCGCACACTCCCCCCGGCTTCGCCGCTGACACGCGGCGGACATCGTCTTCTCGCAATTGACGTCGAACCACTTGGCCGCGTAGTTCCACATTGTCACACAGTCGCCACTGCCGTCGGGGTCATCCGGACTCCACTGGGCAATATCCAGGACGGCGGTGTTTGAGCAGCTCCACACCCCAGCTGCCCGCCGACAACCTAGCCAAATCCCCGCATAGGGTTTCAGCTGGGCCTCGCTCAGATTTTGGGCTTGGAACATAGTCCAAAGGAAACGTGTATCTTCCTCCGTTACGGGCAGGGCCAATTCACCGCCAGCCGCTCGGCAGCGACCAGTGGCCTCTGTCCAAGACATTTTAGGCGTGTTGATAATCAAGTAGCAGTACTCAGCGTGTTGGGTCCATCCTGAGGGACAAGCAATATGGCTGCTCGTGTGTAGAATTAAACACGATAACAGCAGAAATGGTAGCATCTTAAACATTGTCAACAAAACGCATACACTAACAGTGAGCTTTTTCGTCGTTTAATTAACCAAACAAATGGATTCTTGCTCTCCAAAAGCTTGCTTACAAAAATACAATTGTGGTAACAGTGATTGACCAAGAGTCCGAAATCCAGTACCACCCGAGTCAGAAATGACAACCACACTGAAAGCGCGCGATGCTCTTCGCGGATTGCAAAGGGAGTGCCAGGCATGTGCGCGCGCCTCAGCTCATCAGGTGTTTCGGGTCTCGACGCTGGCGTGACCTTATAGGTTAATTATAGGGTGCCCGAATAAGTCGCTTTGGAAACGCAACCATGACCGAGTATAGCGTATAACAGTGGCGGGTGGAGGGTGGGGGGGGGGGGGGGGGGGTGTGCTAAGCTGCTGCTGAGCAAAGTTTATTTTATTGCAAAAAACCCCGAAAAACAGAAAAAACTAAAACAAATACATGGATTGTATTGCGTAATTTCAGAGGAAAGTGGCCAGAAATCACCTCAGATTGCACCACAGAGCATCTAGAATCAAACATTGTCCAGGGCCCGCTTGGCTTCAAGCTACGCTATCACTGGAGTAAAGTTGGGTAGGTTAATGGTACAAATCTAACCGTGGTGCGTTCCACTTACGCGAAGTGTTTGCGCGAACGTTCACCTACATGTACGTTTTGAGTTGGCGTTAGTTGAAGTGGAACGATATTTTAAAAACTAAGTTTTCAAAATGGCGGCGCTCAGTGACAGTGAGATCGTTTGGTTGGCTACTTTTGTCCAACTTTGTCCATTATTTTTCTTTAAAAGATTCCTGTGAATACTCAAAACAATCCACCGTTTATAATAAAAAGTATAAAACGTAAATCAAAATCGTGAAAAGAGCACTGCCGTCTGCTAACCTCTTCGCCATCTTTAAAATACGTCACTGACCAACAGCCGGAGCATTCGCGGTATAGCTACATCCGAATTCCAATTGTTCTAAGGCCATGTTCGAATTGTTAGCTTTGGCTGTAGCTTCGGCTGTTGATATGCTGTTGCTAATGGTAGAAAATGGCCGCCTATAGCAACAGCTTAGCAACGGTCGAAGTCAAAGCCAAAGCCACCAATTTGGACACGGCCTAAGCCGAAATGCCTCTATATAGACGTAGCTGTAGACGTAGATGTATAGACCGTATACGTATCGGACATGGCCTTAGTCAATGTTGGGGGTGCACCGACATTTTGCGTTTGCTGTATTTTTCGAAAATGGAAGAGTTAGGCCTATCGAATAAATATATCACATTGACCTGTTAAAGGTTACCACACTCATACTGTATTGCGAATCTTATAGTTCAAGTTGGCGGTACTGTCACGTGACCATCCTACCTGTCTCCGAACATGTTCGAAGTTCTCTGAATACAATTTTTTCGTAGCTAGACGGGCATTTCCGAGTGTATTTTTGTTATCAAACAAAAATGAACAAGACAAGTACACAATACTGATCACTCGTGAATCGCTGCCATAATGTGGCGGTTACCAGACCCCTAATAAGATAGACATCAGGACCGTCATCAGGTCTGGGAACCAGACTTAACCTTGCGACATGCCACCGTATTTTTTTCAAAGTCGCTTTGCCGTAAACAAACAATTGGTTTTTTATAATTTGTTTAAAAAATCTCATATTACAAAATATTCCTAGTTCAAAGCATGCCGAATATAGCATGGTAAGTGTAGCTTGAACCCTGGTTAAACCGGTGACCCAGCTTTTAGCAAAGCAAAGTGCTGCCCCACGAGTATCACATTACATTGTGTACATAAAGGGGCCTTTCAAGTCTGGGTTATCCAGACCTTTCTCTATGTCCAGACCTATATACCCAATCAATTAATCATGATATTGTTGCCTTGCCCCATTTAACAACACCAGCTGGGATCGAATATATTCAAACACTATGGGAAAGTACTGTATTGACATATAAAGCAAAAAAAACGAACAGCATGGGGGTTACACACGAAATACAACAGACTTTGCAAAAAAGTATGAACGCGCGTTCGTGTAAAAACAAAATGGCCGCACGTCGCAAGGTTAAGAAGCAAAAGACGGTCACGACGTTCAAAGTACGACTGTCTAAATTAACGACTTTACACTACGTCTGCTATATTATCACCAGATTTCCAACTCCGCAAACATTGCCGTGTACTTTGACCCATTAACAACGTGCATTTCGGAGTCAGTTCCTTACCCGGTATCCACTGAAGTTTGAACGTCGCATATTGGAATTGAACTATACGTGTACAATTATTATTGACACAATCGTATTTAAAACGGAGTTTAATATTGCGGGATGTTCCGTTACTAGATCGAGTCAAATTATGCCGGCTAGCATTCAACTGAACTGCTCACGTACTACTTTATATACGGTCATAATCGTCGACTATCAGCTGCATGGTGAGGATATATATTATTCAGCCTTGTGAACTAAAATGATTAATAGAAGTCCATATAAAAGTTCGTTTGTTGACGTTCGAGTCCGACTGTATATACAGCAAACATGACATCAAATTATGTACAATTACATTCAGCTTATCGGAATTGCCTTTTACGCTTGAAACAAGAACAGCGTTTGTTACGGGGCAGTTGTTTTTTTCCGGGGTTGATATGAGCCAAAATTAATAAACAGGGGCGGTATCATTTTCAAAATTTGTGAACTATGTACAGGGTTTGTTGTATGGCTTGTTTTCCCATGCACGAGCTATTATATTGATGAAACGTTAGCAAGTAATTTTTGTTACCTCATCTAAAATGCACAAAACGAGAACTGTAAACGAAGAAAATGTATTAATGGTGTAGTTTGTTGGCCTATAAAAATTCCTAGAAGCTAAGAAGCTGCCAACGGGCTATAAAAGAACCGCCAAAAACTCCATACATGAATTTACAAGCATAGTACAAGGCGTACCGGTATTTCCTTGTTCATTTACGTAGCCAGATTTGTCAGACAATACCCTGCCCTATATGAAAGGACCGGTGCATTATTTAAAGGAGGAATAATATGCTCTAGTTAAAAGTGCGATGGTTGCATGCATGGTAAATACAAAATGTCCAACAAACATCCGCATACATATAGGCCTACATAAACTAAAAAGCAGTGGCCGCAAGCGGGCGTCCTTCCACAATCAGAATGTTACTGTCAACAATAAGATGATTGCTCAGGCCGCGTCTGAAGCTTTTCATACCTTTTGTTCGTTTTCAAAAATAACCACTTAAAATCCAAAGATGTATGTGTACCTAAGATGTAGAGGTTTGTTTAGCCTCGGTGGCTTTTGAAGAAAACCGTGAACAACCACGGTACAACCTATTGAAGAAACACCACTTTGTCAATAGCATCATCATCATCATCATACTATCATCATCATCATCATCATCATCATCATCATACTATAATTCGAGCAACGTTTGTCTGTCTGTCTGTTTGTTTCGCTACTCCTCCCAAGTCCTTGGTCCGATCTCGCCCAAACTTGGTGGGTGGATGTAAGTTGACCCCAGAATTGCCCTTGAGGGGTTCATTTTTGGAAAGGTCAAGGTCACTGGGGTCAAAGGTCAAATGTTCGTTTTTCGCTACTCCTCCCAAGTTCTTGGTCCGATCTCGCCCAAACTTACGGGTACGGGTACGTCACCCCATCCCCAACTTCCCTTCTTCCGGTCATATATTACACCCACGGGTACTTTTGACTAAACTTACGGGTACGGGTACGTCACCCCATCCCCAACTACGGGTACTTTTGACTAGTATCCCAAAATCAATCAAAATCACGATCATTTAAAGTACAGCAAGACACACAGAGTAATTTCACAGTGTTTATCATGTATACCAACACTATAGGTTACTTTTCGACTAAATTAATGCAAAACCCCCAAACATAAGCCTTCAAAACAGGCGCAAACGGCCAGGATTATCCTCGATTAACTTCGAGTTTTAGAAAATCTAGCTTGGTTGCAAAATATCTCAAACACGGTTTTACTGTCCTCTGTGTATTGAACAGAAGATATTTTGATTTTGACAGACCATAGCCATGAACTTGAGGATGGGTAGCTGCTGCAGCAATGAAGGCGATGCAGAGGAGAAACAGAGTAGAGAAGGTAATCTATATCCTTGGGTTGGCTTGAAGTCGATCTATTTCACTACATTTTGTTAATCATTTTAATTCCAAGTGTACAAATTAGAGAAAAACTTTCTGTGCAAAAAATTATGGACAAAATGTTGACCTCAACAAATTCTCTGAGCTGTGTAAAATCCTTGATTTGCGACAAAATATGAGACACGGACATTGTTAAAAACCAAAACAATCATCCTGCACCAGCATCGTTAACATAAGGTATTAATATGCTTTTTTTGAAGGTTAATTTTAAAATAAAGGAACTTACGTTCCTTTCTAACCGTTGGCGTTAGAATAACAACACTTTGTTCGAAGAAGACATTATGTTTCACCAAACCAAAATGTTACTGAGTCACATTTTCGACGCCACGCTATACGTTTGTATCAGTTATAGCTTCCAAAAATATTTTTTTTTTAAATTAAAACACAAAATGTACAAGATGAAATACCTATAGAGTAGCATACCTTTATAAAGGTTATACTCTGACTTGAAACATAAACACAATTTAAATGGCATTGTAAAGATATTATTTATTTTGTGTTATAAAAAATGTAATTTTAGTGTTTGTTTGGATTCTGCGGAACACGATTCATCAACAGCAGTCAATACAGAGTAAGAAAGAATGGCATGGTGCTCAATATATTTATCATGGAGTATATACACAAATAGTACAGGGTACTATATCTCTGAGCTGAAGTTGCAATACGTATGAGGTCCGTGCACCAATCAGATGACGCCGGGGATTTATTATACATTATGGACCGATTGAGTCCCGAGGGAAATATAGGTCCCCCTTGTGGTCACTCACAGACTCGAGGGGGGATAGACGTGATCTAGTGACCGAATCATGCCAGTCCATATGTGTTTTATAACACACCTCGGTCCAAAAAAAAAAAAAAGAGGCAGCAATTTTTCATATTAAGATGAGCCTGGCAAACCTCTTGAGGGCGCTGTAACCAGTTACACAAATTTTCCCCAAATTCACGGTGGCGCAAATCTCATGCACTAGCCTATTATTAGTTAACTAGGCGGTCACCCGGGGTTTGTCGGTTCTCGGGTTTGTAGCTACTTCCCTGGATGGATGGGGATTGTGGATACATGTTGACTCTATCATGGAGGTGCCAAATACAACTCTCGTCTGATTGCTTCATCTGACAGACTAATAATTGATTTACAAAATATTTTGCTGACCTTGCATAAACTTAATTGGCTGCAATGATACAGATACACAGGCCTACATTTCTTATAATATTTCCCACCTTTTGAGCATTATTTTGTAACAGTTATAAGAATGTATTGAATTATTGATACACCATTTTCCCTTGATTAAAGTTATTTAAATTCAACTTAGATATAAAAACCAATGCATTACCTTATATGAGCGAAATCAGCACTGCTTGTAGACTTCTTCCCGTGACAATGTTGGGGGTAATGAACTGTGTTTGGGGGTACAAATCTTTTTCTCACGGTCTCAACAGATGGATATAAGGACCCTGGACACACATATCAAAGATTTAAACATTCTGGCTATTTTATGTATTTTTTTAAGGACATCCATTGCAAGCATGTAAACATTGAAATCAGTATTGCGCAATACAGACATGAAACAGCCATATGATACAAATAACAACGACCAACAGCTCTAACTACCCCCCAGGGGATATCTGGGTGGCGATTGATAACAGCTGTGTTTGTTCTCTACCAAGGCCGCTCAAAGAGATGTCAGAGACTTTTTTTGACAGCGGCTAAACACAAAGGGATCAGATTTCGATTTGTCCGCACAACTCTATGGCTTTTGGCCCAAACCATTATTTTGAAGGGATGTTTCACCCCCTGAATGACCTCCTGGGTTAGAATTTTTTTCCCAGTCCATTAGCCCGATAGGACAAACTTTGAAAATTCGACCCTTAGACGACCTTTGACCCCGGAAGACCCGAAAAACGCTAACCCGTTTTATTTCGCATCGAGCATTGCGATCACCGAGTTTAAGCACGATCCGACCAACTTCAAAAAGGTGACCCCTAGATGACCTTTGACCTCGTACGCTCTAGCGAATGCAAACTGGTTCTTGCGGGGACCGAGCCGGACCCACCCACCGAGTTTGAACGCCGCACGACCCCGGGAAGGGGACGAAAAAGCGCGCACAGACACACAGACAGAGAGTAGCGTATTATTATATAGACTAGGCGGTCACCCGGGGTTTGTCGGTTCTCGGGTTTGTAGCTACTTCCCTGGATGGATGGGGATTGTGGATACATGTTGACTCTATCATGGAGGTGCCAAATAAAAATGTTGAAAGAAACACATTCACAAATATGGTTAATGATACCTTTAAAATGGGAGATATTTGTGGGAGATGTATGACATATTTGATGATGCAATAATTACATTTGCAAGACTTCAGGATAGATTACATTGGTTGTAACCAAAGTATTGTTCATGAAGCCTTGTGAGTTGGTTGGTTCTACTTTCACATATATGTCATGAAATGCCCGAGCTCGTGAGAATGCTACATATAGCTGTCCGTGTGAAAACACTGGTGCTGGTAAATATATCAAGATTTAAACATTGTGGCTATTTTATGTATTTTTTTAAGGACATCCATTGCAAGCATGTAAACATTGAAATCAGTATTGCGCAATACAGACATGAAACAGCCATATGATACAAATAACCACTAACCCTAACCCTAACTACCCCCCAGGGGATATCTGGGTGGCGATTGATAACAGCTGTGTTTGTTCTCTACCAAGGCCGCTCAAAGAGATGTCAGAGACTTTTTTTTGACAGCGGCTAAACACAAAGGGATCAGATTTCGATTTGTCTGCACAACTCTATGGCTTTTGGCCCAAACCATTATTTTGAAGGGATGTTTCACCCCCCTGAATGACCTCCTGGGTTAGAATTTTTTCCCAGTCCATTAGCCCGATAGGACAAACTTTGAAAATTCGACCCTTAGACGACCTTTGACCCCGGAAGACCCGAAAAAACGCTAACCCGTTTTATTTCGCATCGAGCATTGCGATCACCGAGTTTAAGCACGATCCGACCAACTTCAAAAAGGTGACCCCTAGATGACCTTTGACCTCGCACGCCCTAGCGAATGCAAACTGGTTCTTGCGGGGACCGAGCCGGACCCACCCACCGAGTCTGAACGCCGCACGACCCCGGGAAGGGGACGAAAAAGCGCGCACAGACACACAGACAGAGAGTAGCGTATTATTATATAGATAGTAGTGTCACTTCTACTAGTGACCGTGTTTCAGCCAACCAGAATACAGAAATAGCAAGAGGTGTGCTATAATGTATAATATTGACTGCAGAACAATTGGTGATTGTGATTAAACCAAGAGCGTGAAGCTTACAATCGTGACTGCAATAATAATAATTATTAGAGAATAAGTATTGAGTAAAAGGAGATAAAGCGTCTCAATCAAAGACTGAGAGAAAATATAAAGCGAGGTAAAAGTGAGGTTCGGAAGATTTTGACCAAGTGTGTCAATCTCACCTGTTTTAGGATCATAATTTTTTTTTTACAAACTAAAGCAGGAATTGGCGACATTATACCAAGCGGATCCTAAATTTTTATCCAGATTCTGGTGACAGACGGGGCCCAATTACTTCAGACCAGGCGCACAGCAAGTACCTCAGAGGTACGTATTGACAGCTTACGTGTATCGTTAAACTATACTCGAAACTATAAACCCATCAAAATAGTGAAAACTTGATTTTTGTCTACAACAGAAAAGCTCAAAACTAAAGAGGAACGCCGATCATTGCTCCCCACTGCTAAAGAGAAGAATAATGACCGGCCAAAAGCGGCCGGGCACGGTGCAATAACTGACCCGAGAGAGGTAGGTTTGCTAGGAAGCTGCCTGTGAACTGTGCTGCTTGTGAACTGTAGATTAAAATTAGAATGTATGTTATTTAACAAATACTTGTGTGGGTCAACAAGGAAGGATTTTAAAACTAAAACAAAGATATGTGGCTTCTGTTTTGTTTTCATTTTTCTCTACCTTCCAAATCTGAGTTTTTCTGATTCCTTCTCGGGCATAGCCTATTTATTATTCCTGCCACATCAGAAATAAAAACAATCTGATTTGACGTTTATGGCGCATTTTATTATATAAAACTATCCAAAGTTTTCTGATTTGTATCCTAAAAGCTGTATTTCTTTCGACGGGGCCCACTAAAACAAAGATATGTGGCTTCTGTTTTGTTTTCATTTTTCTCTACCTTCCAAATCTGAGTTTTTTCCTCGTACAATACAGTTTACCCTTGAGAGGCTTGTTTGGGAAAGGGTCGATATCCATGCGCCAAACAATAATAGGCCCAAGTATAATTTTGAATTAGTGTACGTATTAAATAAGTTAACGAATATAATTATAATATAGTGCCGGTATAAAGTGAAACAATTGGGGAAATTTTCAGAAACAGAAGGGATTATATTACGTGATATTGAAAACTCGGAATCTAAAGTTTGGTTTTCGCGCCGGACCCTTTGGGCGCACTATATTATCCTCGCGTTGCGCTGAACCTGCTCCTGCGCTGGACCTGCTAACAATTGAAACTGTAATGTTTTGTCTCCCTAGGCTGCCCACATCAGAAGGGAGAAGCTAGGAGAGGCAGAGATGGCAACTGAGAAGATGAAATCGAGTGCATCGAATTGGAAAAAGACAGCTGTCAGACTAAAAACACGATAAACTATCATGGACGATAGACCTATATCTGATATAGGCTATTAGTGATTGACATTAGGCATTTTCAGCTTGGAATAAGTAGTTCACTGTTTTATTCTCTGTATATTATGGTTGCCAGTAAATATGCCCCGAATTGCCAACGCCAGCCAAACCGTACACAATTGTTTATGCATTGCATGCTCACAATCTAGGATGAATTTGGGCTCTAAATCTATTTTGCAATCGGAGGAGCCCAGGCATCATTTTTCCAAATGGCGATGCACTGCAGGACTACTTTCAGTGGTAGTGGTTTTCCTCCGAAAGTCGATCCATGCAGCCACATTTGAACAGAAAACGATTATGATGATATTGACACAGATGGAGCAGATGTCAGATGATGAAATTGGAGAGTTGTGAGTATTTCTCCTAGATTTTGGAAGTGGGCGTCACGGTTTATATTAATGATGTCTGAGCAGTTTATTTACTAGTCTGCAACTATAACCGAAGATTGTAAGTCGCATCACACCAACGTAGGCCCCTACATGTACACACATACATCACCTTCAGCAATGTGTTTAACGTTGGTGTACATGTGCTTTCAGGGGGTTGCACCCTTAAAAAAAAAAAGATTTTCAAATGAAATTGGTTATTTTCTAGCATTGTATATGCTATGAGTTTTCGAATGAGACATCCCACGATAAAAATCGGCAAACTGCAGACTTCAGACTTTATGGCATGCAGCGTCTTTACCGATTTAGCTACTGGCGAATTGCCGCCAAAAGAGTTGATTTGATGTGTTTAAACATCACATTGCATGAAGGCGAGGTCAAGAAAGGTCAAATGAATAATTAAATATTTAAACATTCAGGTTGATCTACGTGTTTATTAAAGGGGTTTCGGTATGTTGGTTGCAACTTGTTTCACCCTTTTCACATTTTAGATTATTTTACCCCACGCAAATGATGTTTGTTTATTTATATCCGCATCGTGTGCAATTTCGAACGATAGTTGTACCAAAATCGGCCTAGAAACTCCATCTTTACTTTGAATGACTTAAGGTTTTACAAACCTAATATGCCTGCACTCTCTTCAAGGAACAAGGTAATGTTACATTTTTGGAACTGAGTTTGATGGCATATAATGTGGCGATCGACTATGGAACTCAATCCGAAATGTCTAGAAATAGAGACATAATTATGCCTCTTTTGAAACAGTTTACTAATTCAATACTAAAGAGGTTGTTACGGCAGTTGCCTGTTGTGTAAAATCTTGTCGCTTGGTGGCGCTGTTTTCCGCGCTCATACTCTCTAGAAAACCACCTTGTTTTGCCGAAGTTAGTGGAATTGTGATTAAAAAAACACGAGGTTCTCCCCCAAATTAAACCTAGGAACTTGTGAACTCGTGACCTTGTGTCAGTGAACTACTGTGAATTCTGTGAACCTGATTGTAACCTGTGAAATCGCCTGAATAAATAAATAAATCCGTATAATTTGAACTTTGAACATTAATTTACTTCAAAGAGAACTGGTTAAAACAATCTCTACCCGATAACCGCCACAGGGGTATTGGACTAGTTGTAAATACTTAAATTGGCCACCATGATTAGCTTGGGCCCCATGCCTTTTTAACACATATTACATTTTATAGTTTTTATTCTAGACTAGTTCTTTAGCACAACTGACACAGATCTTCAAATTTATTCGAGTGTTTGTCATCATTTTACCACAGATAACACTAACACTGTACCAATGTTTACAAACTATAAACAAATAGGGCACACTGATTTTGAATTTTCTTAACCAACATTATCCCATAACATTTACACTTCATCAGGGGCTAATTTCATAAAACATGTAAGCACAAACAATTTGCTTAGCACAAACAAATTCTTGCTCAGTAAAAACAGGTTATCGGCCAAAACTTCACATGCTTTTATTCAAAGCAAAAACAAAACCCAACTGAATACCGGAACAAACAATATACATGATCACCTGAAAGTTTGGTTCGTAATCCTGTTTTTTTTTCAAGGAAGAATGTTCATGCTAAGAAAATGTTAGTGCTTACACGTTTTATGAAATTGGCCCCATACAAGTAATATACTAAAGTGTTCATTGTTGACACTAGCACTTTGCCACAGTTGGAACTTCCGTGTAATGATTCAAATAGTTTTTGAGCATTTATCTATTTCAAGAAAAATATTGTACTTTGCAGTCACATTTGTATCGTTAGTTTTACGGAGTAAACAAGGCCAAATTACAATACCTGATTTATTTTGCGTCACAGAAAATGTATTTTTGACAAGAATTATCAATAAACGTGTATTTATGCATCACTAGTGTGGTTTGTATAGGCTGACATTGATCCTAGCTCCAACCCACACCATTATGGTGGCTATAATAGTATAGGGTCATGTCATTCTGTTCGCTATCAAACAGTTTTTTGCCAACCCAAATAAATTCATAATACATGTACACAATGATGTGAATTTGTAAGATTTTGATATTCTGATGGCAAAAAAACTTAAGTATTTCGAGCGCCCCCAATCTTTATTTCCCATCGTCGAAAGAGGGCGCTTTCACTGTTCATTGCGGCCATCATTTAGGAACCCGGTACTGCTTGTTGATTGATGGAGGAAAAAAAGAATATCCCTTAATTAAAAGGTTTTTTTATAACATTTCTACAATATAAAAAGACTGTATGTGGATGTATTTTACGTATAACTACAGCTGTATACGAGGTATTTTAGACAAAATCGAATACGTGTACATGTATTTTTCGATCTGGTAACAAGGGTAAAATGAGGTAGCTCACAATGTTACGGTAAACCCCGGAAACCCCCCCCCCCCCCCCCCCGCCCTTAACGCCTGTTTAAATCCAGGCGACCCCTACAAAAACATTGTTTAGTACATTTGTGACATTTGAAATGTAACCATGGGTCAATCATAACGCTTTTCCCCCTAGCTTTAGTTTTGTTGCATTTTTTTCGTAGGCGTATTTTATTTCAAGCAGGGGTGGATGCAGGAATTTATGAATGTGGGGTCCCAGCCATGGGATTTTTTTTTATTTTGATCTATTGGGAATCTTTTACAGAAAGTACCGAGCTGCTATTTTGCTCTAATATAAAAATACATTTAAAAACAAAATTATAAAATTAAAAAATTAAAACAAATAAAATCCAGTCCAAAAATGTGGGGTCCGGACCCTAGGACCCCTCCCCTGGATCCACACCAAGCGACGTGTACTCTGTTCTTGGACCAGCTTCATGTTCACCCTGAACATTATTCATTACTCATGAGATGTATAGTTTGTTTCCTTGATTATGGAATTATTAAAAAAGTCATGATTCACTTGAATTCATGGATAACCCCCTTTAGAATTTCTTAGGGAAGTTGCCTGTTTCCCGTACTGACAAATGTTGAGCGCCGAAAGGGCCGCGCCCGCATGAATATTCATAATGGGTGTATACGCATGAAGCCCAGCTGTAAGTTAGTTTGTTATGCGTACCACACCTACTAAGCCCAGTTTTGCGTAGAATATCTCCACCAGGAACAACTTTTAGTTGGAAGAATGGTACCAAGGGTGTACTCGTGGATGGCGAACCCTGTGGCAGAAGGGGTGGCAAGGTAAGTGGCACAGTCAGTGAGTCATATAAATATAATTCGTTTTGTAAGAGTAAAGAAAGTGTTATGGTACATGTAGTAAACAAAGACTGCACGTGCCAATATTTCGCGCCCAAAGTGTGACGGTGTGTGTGACCATTCCTCCATGGTGTGACGCATGTGATTTGTCGCAAATAACGTAGAGCAATGAAAAATCTAATTGACTGATCATTATTTTAGGAAGACATGATATAAATTGGTCGAATCTTCATAACAGAATTAAAATCTGTAATTGCTTTTGGTTTTAGCTTTTCACATGACACTTGACGTTCAGCAAATAACATTTTCAATTGGTGGGATGTAATACCGTAAAGGTAGAATTGGTAAAAGCAGAGGAAATGGCATGCTAGCTGTTTTCACATATCCATGGTTTCCCACTTCCTACATGGTTACAATGGCATCGTATGACATCGTATGGCACCTTGCGAGTGGTGCCGACTGAGGTGGACCGACCGACGGTCGAGTGCGACGCTGTGCGGCCGTCTGGGGTGCCTCGGGATCTTGGGATGGCCAGTCAGAGTTGCAGATAAAAGTTCAGAAAAAGATAATGAAATTACAGTAACAGAAGTGTGATTTTTGTAATGACTCTACTTCCTTGGGGCAATATAACTTTGACCACTATACTTAAAAAACAAAAACAAAAATTGTATTCAAATACATGTACAATGTATGTGACAATGTTCAATACAGCTAGGAAGAAAACCCTAAATACGAAATTAATGTTAGTCCTTTCGTGACGTTGTCACTTCTTTATAGTGTAGATTTTACAAATAAATAAGGTGCCACGAACAGGTATTGGCTAATCAAAAATTCGCAAATATCAACGAATATTTAATAGATCTAATTTTGTTTGTTGGGTTTTGCGTTTGTTTCAATAAGCTTATCATTATTTTGGTCGCCAGATAGATAATAAGTTTTATTTTTAGGAACTTCGTACCCATTATCCAACTGCATTGCTCAAATTAATTCCAGAACAACATTACGAGAATGTTACTCCGAAGCTACTCCGTTTACGATCTTCACACTACAACGTCTGTCGCAGGAGTAAGCTCCGCCGTTGCATTGCACAGGGGAACGGCAATCCACCTGCTTTTATATAAGGAGCTATAAATATCTCAATAGATTAGCATATAATTATTCCTTATAAGGTAACTCTCTCTTACTTACAGTCCAATCAACTTACGTATTATAGCGGTTGGCTGTGTAGTTAGGTATCGAATACATTGATTGGTTTTCACGCTTGGCGGCATATTTGGTGAACCGAGGTGGGTGTTGATTGGACGATGTCGATACTATCTCATGAATATGCATTATTTTATCACTGACCGGCCGCTTCCTCATGCGGATCTCATCCTGTACATGTGTGCGCGTGTTCTCGCGATATCGATGCGGTTGTTGTGTAGCATGTGCGTTGGCGGTTAGCGGGTGCAAAAAAAGGGGGCAGGTCTGTTTTTTGTTGGTGTTTTGAGACCACCAAAACATCATAACAAGCCGTGCTCCAGGAACGACATAATTTGTGGGATTCTCGTGAATGTCTCCACTTGATATCGTCTTATTTGGACCGTGATTTTTCGAAGCAGGAAAATCATGGACGTATTTCCGAGCGGAGACATTTTCCAGGAGTTGCAGGTCCTGCACGAGACGGGTTGCTACTCGGCGCTGCCATCGCTGGAAGAGCATTGGCATCAGGTAAATAAAGCGATGGGTACATGTATTTGGGACATGTGTGCTCCACGTGATTTCTAAAGTAAAACAGAACTTATCCATGATTTCATATGCAAACATTGCTAATGCTTAGTGGGACTATTTTAAGCACGAATCCCTCTTCCTACACAGGGGCTTGTCAGGGAATGAGAATATCGGTCAACGGTCAAGTAAGATAGTGCACACATGCACAAGCAGTGTTTTTGAATGTTGTTGTACAAAAAGTACTACGTTATATAATATACAACGTCTGGTTTCTAGACCAAATGATTCTGACTATTTGTTATTACCAGTACTGACATTCATGACATTAGTGGGTCTGGTGGCTGCCAATGTTACTTAAGTTACACGACCAAAACTGAGAAATTTCTCCTGTTTCCTAAAACGTCTGAAGTTTTCTGACTATGTTCAATCATGAAGGAATATTAAGAAGGAATAGACCATTATTGCAAATACAAAAAATAGCAAAATATCACAAGACTAGAGGGTGCTGCTTCGCAAATCATTTTGGGTAAAATTATGGGGCAACTGGCGCGTCTTGCAATTCAGTAATCCAATCCTCATGCACGCGCGCTAATCTCTGCCCTATGCGCTTGCGGTTCTCATCATGAATACCAATATGCGATAAACCTTTTTGACATTCAGGTATTATTATCGTTAACGTTTGTGATGGTCAAGTGTTTCTGGGAGTACGGTTGTAAGATAAATAAAATGCCTGTCGACCCAGATTGCCTCCCACTGCTCCCACTTTTTACACTTTGGGATATTGCCACCCCCCCCCCCCCCCCCCAACTTTTTACACTTGCTGGAATCTACCCCCACCCACTAAAAAAACTGTTGGCAGTTCTACACACTACACAACCAAAATGTAGAAAAGGGTGCTTGTACAATGTACTGTAGGCTAAATATGGACTTGATATTTTGAAAAAAGTGTACAGCATGTGTACATTGCCTTATCCACTGATGCATGATTTGTTTAACATCTGATTAAAATAAGTAGAAGCTAACCAAGGTGATTATTTTAGCAGTTTTCTGCTAGATCTCTTCTTTTTATTAGAAAAAGAATGATAACACATTTTTTAAAAATAATCGAGCAGAATTCGGCAATTTTTACTTGGTCACCTTGATGATGCTTTTATGGCCTACAAAGTACAGACATGTATTACCATATGTCTGTACTTTGTAGGCCATAAAAGCAGTACAATTACTCATGAAAGTCATTTTAGAATTAAAAACACTCTTGGTTTTATTATTTAAATGTAGTACGAACCAAACAGGATTTCGGGCTGTATATAATTACAATCGCCTTTTTGTAATTTAAGGTGATTTAGCAGACTTTTGTGAAATCTAGCAGAATTTTGAAACGCATCCAGCAGTATACACTTTATAAATGTACATCTGGTCACCCTGAAGCCAACGTCTCTATTTACATAAAGAACATGATCTGATTTGTGTGGAGCTCAATGTAATTTATAATGACATGCAGTGTATTATTATTAAGATAGAAAGGGGAGAGGAGTGATTTACGGGCCAATTAAACAGACACTGTATTGGTTATTCTCATCTGTTCTTTAAATTGTGGACATGGTAATATGATAGGCCAAGATAATATCATGCAGGGTTGCCAGTGATAGATTTCAATGTTGACAGAAATTGGTGCACTTGAACATGCCATATAAAATTGTGACTCGTAATGTTCTATACACAACTCTGGGATGCTATTATGTCAAAGAACTAATCAATTTAGTACGTTATCACAAAGAACAACTAAAATAAGTTTAAGGTTTTTTGAAGGGCTAATCACATAGTTGGATGTGCAGACAAACACAGTGTGCTCTGAATTCGTGGTACATGTACACACTATTGTACCACAGCAAGTGCGTTTATTAATTTACAAAATAATGTATACAATCAAGTTAATTGTTAACACATCGGGATGGCATTCAGTGTTATAATACGAATTACTAATGCAAGCATGCATGAATGGTGCAGGCAAGCAAAAAGGTCAATTAATTTGCTTGGATTAAATTGTACGTCTGTACAAGAACCATGCACGTGGTGTACCAGTATCGTGCTCTGTGAAGTCTCGTGTTATTTTATGCAAGTTAAGTGCAGGGGTGAAATTACGGTCTAATATTAAACATTCGACTGCATTTTCCCAATTGCGTTTTCCACTCCTTAACATTGTGCAAAACATGTTGCCCTTGCATGTTTTGTATCATGACCAGTTTTGTTCTTTTCTTTTTCTGAGATCTGTCATTTTCTGAATGCAGCTCGATTATTTTTCTAGGAGGTCAGGCATTTTTAATCACCATGGTTTAATCTAACCATGGTCTGCTGTATTTTGGCCTTGCTGTATTTTGGCCTTGCTGTATTTTGGCCTTTCTGTATTTTGGCCTTTCTGTATTTTGGCCTTGCTGTATTTTGGCCTTGCTGTATTTTGGCCTTGCTGTATTTTGACCTTGCTGTATTTTGACCTTGCTGCATTTTGACCTTGCTGTATTTTGGCCAGGAATAATGGACCATTATGAAATTATAAAGCTGGATTTATCTATGAGTAGTTTTCATTCATTTCTTTCCCAAAAGTTGTCATTTTTCTGTATGCAGTTTGATTTATTTGTTTAGGAGGTCAGCCTGAATACAGTAGCCCCACTGCATACTGTACTTTTTCCCAAACTGTAATTTTACCAAAGGGTCATTTTTATTCTCATGGTTTAATCCAACCTTGGACTGTTGTATTTTGGCCAGGAATAGTGGACCATGAAATTATAAAGCTGGATGCATCTATGATCTTCTGTCTCAATAGGTCTCGCTGATGGTTGTTCTCAGTACTCCAACTAGCCAACTCTCCACTTCCTCACAGTAGCATCAAGGTTACAGGAGGCATATCCTTCCGTATTAGATATCATGTTTACAGTGTACACGAAATAGTTTATTTCATTATGCTGGTAAATTCTCACTGTAATAAAAAAACATTTGTTTTCAATTTCCGTTTTTTAAATAAAATTCAGCAATCTATTTAAATTTGTTATAAGACATTTGGAAAACAATTCCATATCTGGACATTCCATGTTGTTATGCTGAGGCGGTCCCAGATTTTACTACAAAGTTGGCTAACATCCAAATTAGGAATGAGAAAACTAACATAAGTTTCTCCTTGACTACTTTTTCTGTCAGAACCCATAGGTTTTGTACACAGAAACTCGGTTGATGTCCGGATATGGAATTCTTTTCAGCATTTGCTCTGGGTGTCGACTGAGAAATGATTGAACAGACAATTTTGCTGAGAAATTAAATAAACAGGTTCTGTGTTTACATTGTGCCTACAATCAGGAAGTTTGACCAAAAATCCATTACGTTTCTTTCCATCTCTTTTGAACAGACACTAATTGTACTAGTATTGCCATTTCCCAGTCTCCACAGGTTCTGTTGGAATGATCATGTCTCAAAACAAAAATGGAAATAAATTAAAAGGGAGAGTTGCTGATCTTGTATTAACAAAACACACTAACTTGTGACTACCCATGTTTGTTAGTGTCGTGGTTAATGTAAGCATGCAACTTTTTTTTATACTGCTATGGTGTAATTAGTGTATGTTTGTAAATTATACTGTACTGTCTAATAATATCGATAAGCTAACTTAGCTAAGCATTCTGTGCTAAACTGCTGCACCATGTGTAGATAGCAGAAAAATACTCTGTGGTTTGACAAGTAACTTTTGGGAAGTTGAAAATTTAAAGTGGGCTTTTAGGGGCTTTAAACCTTGACAATATATTTTTTTTCCCATTTCCAGTCACATGCCCTGTTGTTATTCCAGTCCAGCCTGCCTGCCTGCCCTGGGAATTATTACACATGTTTGATCTCTAGATTTATGTACAGGCATTTAACAGAACCACACATACACAAGGCAGCCGTAGTAGTCAGCCAACCAATCAGAGCTTGGCACCCTTCCAGCCAGCCAGCCGTAAGGCCTCAGCGATTCACAGCCCACGTGAAAGATTTGTGCCCATATAAGGCCGGGCAATAAATAGGCAAATATTTGACCCCTGGTCGTTGTGGCAACCGGGTCATATGTTAATAGTATTCCCAGTCCTGTGGGGCTTTATCATTTATCCATTGCTGTTTTGATGGATGTGTCTACTACACAGTGTATAATGTGTGGGCATCCATCTAGTCATGTGATGTGCCTATACATGTATGTGGTACATGTGTACAATAGTTACTTATTGTCTGGAATAATAATTAATGTGTTTAAATGGTATAATTTTCTTGATGCCTAGTATGTTTATTTATATAGTTGGACACATGAATCTGTCTTGCTTTAAGTTATTTTGGTGGGTCTACAGATGTACGTAATTGTCATGTCTGCAAAGCCACAGTCGTTTGTTACTTAAAACCCTAAAATCTATACACCACATGAACAGCAATTTATTTGGCTTTCATTACAACGTACCGGTACTACGGTCATCAATAATAATATGTACATGTACAGTGAACTCCGATGCCTCTTTTAAATCTGTAGTGAATGCACACAAGCTAGTATTCTTTTTGTTTAATAATTTGTTCCTTGGCTGCCCAATTTCAAGGCATTTTGTCTTCATTGCTATTGATAAATAGAGACCTGTTGTTGCCACCGAACTTAAAAAGTAAGTTGGCTTAGGATTTGGCAACCTACCGGTACATGTACCAGTACATCATTGAAGGTATATGACTTTTATTTCAAGTTTGTACCTGGTAGATACACCATTTGCAGATATCAAAATTGTTATCGAATTATTAAGAAATATCTTACTTATTTGAAAGTAAATAATGATTCTAAGCAACCAGCAAAATGATTGCGCTAGATATCCTGTAATTGTTCTGAAAAATTGAATTTTATACAAAAAGAACAACAAGAACTGTCCGACGCTTGTTGAAAGCGAACGCTGTTCTTCTTGCTTTATTCTCGGCATCCATGATTGTAAAACTGTTGACAGGTCAGTTAAACGATATTTACTATAAAGTAGGCTTTGGATTGCGGCCAGCCATTAGAGATTTTACAATGTACTACCAGAACAGCATTGTGAGAACAATTTTACTGTTTAAATACCGGAATATCCACATTCTATTGCAAACACATAGTAGAATTTTCAACAAGGCCAGGCTGGTGACTCACCAGCCAATTCAATCACTATCATTATTCCCATCAGTGGAGACACAATAGATGGAACACTGTCACTGAGGGCCGAAAAAAACACGCATTGTGGATTTTATATTCCATTGAAAAAGAATCCTGTTTCATTGATTTTTGCTCAGGCATGCATTTTTTTTGTATGGCGGTACATTTGATCCAGACCAATATTTAACAGAGGAGCTGGGAATGTGTGTTTATTAACTGGGTGCCTGGGCTCCAGGTATTTACTTTTTTTTGTGGCATGAATAGAAATTGAGTCTTGGACTAGGGTTAGGGTAGTGAACAATATAATCACACACCAAGGCATTTCATTTGAAGAAATACAAAAAAATCCCCAAAAGGTATACACCCCCCCCCCCCCCCCCAACTCGCAAAAATAGGTAGGATCGGGTAAAAATGAGCTTCTAGAGGAACAATAGAGTTAAAGTTCATAAGTCAATTTGCTCCAATATGCCTGTATTCCATGTGTATGGTGTACTTTGTACCTGTATTGTGAGCCATGTACATGTACAGTACATACAGGATTGTATGCCATGTATACATGTACATGTACATGTACAGTATTGTGTACTCAAGTCAAGCTATATGTATCCTGCGTACGTTCTGTATTTCTGTAAATTATGCTCAAACACTCAAATGTTTCCCCAGATCTATGCATGCCACTGTTAAACACCGGGCCTTGAGCTAATCAGTAAAATGCTGCATTGTGAAGCTGGGTTCCAAACCAAGAGAAAATAATTCGCAAGCCATTTTCGGATGAGGCACTTCATTAACCCAAACCCCTCCTCAATCCTCCGGGTGGTTTTGGAGGATTGAGGACGAATGGCAAAAAGTGTCTGTTGATTTTGGATGCTGTAATCAGCATTATTTACGTTCAGTTGTGCATAATTGAGCCCGGCGTTGTGCTTGATTATCTGCACTGCTTCTGAATATCATCGGCACTGCCTCAATCCATTACAGTGATAAGTGGAGGACTTTAGAGGATTGAGGATGGTTCCTATCCAAAAGAGCCTGATGAGAGGTTAGGAACGTAGGATTTACCCCACACACCAAAAAACAACCAAAACTGAATATGTCCTACTGTGGTTTACAGGGGTGTCGAAAATTGCATTCAGTGGGTCCAAAAGAACACGTGTAGCTAGCTAGCCCCCCCCCTTTGGTTATACTTGTAACCTTCTGTACATCTATATTTTTACTATACAAATTGCGGAGATGTGTTCATCATACTGTGTCAGATGACAGGAAGATGATTGTCAGCCAGTGTCCATGTACATGTACCGGAGTCTGCATACTGAAGGGCAGGAAAAAGGATGTGGTACCGGTAGGAAACCAAACCCAAGAAATCAGGAACTGTTGGACCTTGATTAAAAACAAGGTCCTACACTATTTTCAAAAGTGTTTGGTGTCTTCTCAATTCAATTGTACTGGTGTACGTTGCGCATTGTATTGTTGATGCATTTTAACTGCCAGCCTTGATGTATTCAATGTACATGTGAATGCATGAGGAGAAAATTACAATTCGGCAGTCTTTTGATTTCCTGCTGGATCGAGCGCTGAAGATTTTCATAATAAAAAACTGATTGACTGATCACTCAGTGAATACATGGTCCATTTATAACAGGGACTGCACCCCTCTAGGGTATTAGTCTGCTGTGTAATACTATCATTGTATTTATTCGGGATTAAAGTTTAGGTACCTTAAAAAAATAAAATGGGCAATAACTGTGTACATTGTAAAGGTATTATAAATAAGGCCAGGAATGGAAAGCGAAAGCAAATCTTTTAATTCCTTTGTGTGCAAGTTGTAAATCATGCATACTGAATGTAAATTGTGAAGTCGTGCACAGCAACATGTATGTATCCAGGGAAATACGGTACCCTGTGGAGACGTGAACACAATGCGGACAAATCAATGAATACATCTCCACAGGTGTAAATGCCCCCACAAGGTTTTTCACGAAATAGATATATGGATCGACTCTAAATTAAAAAAAAATAGGGTTAGGAGTTAGGACGTGGGTTAGGGTATACATATATTTCAACCCAGGAAATTAATTGTGGTTGAAATAGGAACATTTTGAAAACAGTTTTCTAACCATTTTGTACATGAGAACAAAGCGATGTCTCCACAAGGATACAAAAATTCAAATGTGTGTACATGTATAAACATAGTAGTGTACTTGTATACTACTACTAGCCAGAAAAACAAAAAAATAACATACTCATGCAGTCGAATGTACATGTGTAATATGAATTCAGGATTACATGATACCCTTTTTTATTACAGGAGACAGGATTAAACTTCCATATAGGAGACTTTGAGTCACTCAGGTGTGACGACACAAATCAACTTGTTTTATGTGAGGTTCAATGCTGCGTTCCAATCGCGTCGTGTTTATCGTGTTCACCTTGAATTTCTCCATGTTCACAAGTGGGTTGCATTCCAAACGCTACTCACCAAGACGCACGTGCACAGTCGAGTTAGTCGTGCGATAAGGACATTTGTTATCGCGCAAGAACTCGTACGTGAACCAACACGCATGCGCAAGTATTTTTATTCATTTATGAAGTCGTGAACATGGAAAAAAATATTCCAGCTCGAGGTTACCACTGGTGAACACGAGTTACCAGGCGATCAGAACGCCATTATACAACTTGTGAACACGATAAACACGACACGATTGGAACGCAGCATAAGCATAGGCAGTATGTACCTTGCATTTTGCCCAATTGTATTATGCTACAATATCACAACCACAATTATCTTGAAAGCTACTTTTATGTACACACATAAATACTGATATACTAGTGTTGATGTGTAATTGATTTTTGGTGTGTAATTTATGTACCGGTACATGTAATGTACACTGCGCACTGCGACCTATGGGTATGCATGTCTTTCCTGTCATTGGATATTCACACCGCAGTCCTTGTTGTGTGTCATCAGTTCTTTTTAAATATTTTCTAATCGAATCTCCTGCACGTTGTTTAGGCTACACAATTTGCTCTACTTGCTGCTACACTACATGTTTCTTTTTTATCATCTCAGTCTGCATATGTACATGTAGGCCTTGGGCTATCACAATGGCTGTCATGTATTGTGATGCCCTTGATTAAATCGAACCCTAAAAACATGCACGCTGGAAGGGGACCTTTTCCCAAACAAGATTAAAATGAATACTGTATCCTTGATGTGATTTTTATAGGTAGACCCTTGAGTTCCACTTCATGATTTGAGCAAATGGACATTGTCCCTCAAGGCTTCGGTAAATTCTTTGAAAAAAAAATCATATTGTAAATGGAAGAACAGTGATTTGTTATATTTAGATGAAGCTTTTGTAGCCTCCAGCAGCCAGAAACAGACAGTCTAAAACTAAAAGGTTATGAAATGTACCGGCAATGCAATGTTTGTAACGGAGCCAATTAAATATGTTGTCTAACTAATGAATCAGAGAAATGATCTAAAACGCCGTCTGTAATTTCTGTGACCTCTACCAGATGATGAATGTTAGCAAGATTTGATAAGTTTCTGTTGGTGGCATGAAATACTTTAGACTAAAACTGTTCATGGTATCAGTAGCTGACACAGACAGCCAGAATTCTCTGCCTTCTATCTTTTAGCAATGCGTCATTCGTTAATAGGCACCTCATTATTTATGAAGGATTGATGTACGTGTACAGGTTAAATGTATCAGGTACAGTATTAATAGAAGAACAACTCCTTGTGATTTTAGCATTATTTACAAATTTGGAAAATGGGGTCACATTAAAGTGTCTAATTCCTGTCACAAATTTTCAAGGGAACTGCAATTTACAGAATCTTCAATATGCAAAGTACTGGTTTTGCTTTTGATACGACAATTCCCGAGAAATGGAAAGCCACAATGAACCTTGTGTTTCATGGAATTTGTTTTATTTATGTATCAAAGTTATGTCCATACATTTGTATAGCAAGTGGTATGGTGCATGGGCTGAAATCTTGAACTAAGGTTGAAATATACATTTATAATACGAAGTGTCTGACTCTGGAGAAACCACATGTAGGGTTGTGAATTTACCGTTAGTTTTGGGGGTACCTGAACAAAAATTCCAATGAGGCTTCGGTATGCTTTTGAAAACAAGTTGAGTTTGAAAAGTTGAGTTTGAAAAGTTAAGTTTGAGAACGAAAAATAGGAACATGTATCTGCTCCCTTTACTAGACCTTCAAATAAGCACTTGTTTGGGATTTCTCTCGTAGTAGTGCACCTGGGGGAAGCAAATAATAAAATTCTGAAGGCAGAATGACACCCTGGTTACAGAGTTTGACTAGTGCAGCCTGCTGTAAGATGTCAAACTTTGTACAACCCTAATTTCCTAGATAGGCCTCACTTTGGGCTAAAGAACTGAGAATAATGGGTCGCTCTATGAATGATGACTGGGTTTGTATGACAGCAGTATACCGTAGACTAGATACTGGCTACTACAGAATACTATTTGGCTTGTACCATTTACTAAATAGGGTGTAGTATTGTATTATTTAGTATTTAGGTAAGTATGCCTGTATACTTCAACTCAAATTGTATTTGTAAAATATTGCATCTAGGTCTTTTTTGCTTTTTGAGCGTTTTTGGTTCAGATGTACCGGTACATAACATACCGTATACCCATCAGTCCTCAGTACTACAGTGCATATTACTATGTACAGTATTTGGGGTAAAGTACATGTACAGTAGGTTAGAGTACTGCATACTATATTTTACTACTAATAGTATTTTGTAATATTCGATGACTTTAGGAAAGGCCAGATTTTCACAAGCAAGTCCTAACAATAACAGCTACAAAGACAGCACAAATCGATAATATTTATTAATGCTGCTGAATTAATAAGAAAGGATGACGCAGGTGGCTTTTTGGGGGGCCCAGTAATGGCTCGGCTCAGTGGACATGATTCACCCAGGATTGCTGACTGGAATTCCTGGCAAACATGTACAGTCAGAAAAAAGGATTGTTGACATGCTTGTTCAGTAATAATGACTCATTCTTTCCATCAATTTCATAAAGACATTAAAAAGTCAGATACAAACTGAAATAGGAATTTTGTAAAACTTGTAAAACATCAACATTTTACTTGATTAATACATGCGGACACGTGTACAGGTGTTATTTGCCCAATCGGTCTGTCACTGGTCTACATGTAGTTTTGCATTTGAACACTATATTTTCCCATAAAACACAAGTGAGTGAGCCAGTGAGATAAATGTCTCTGTACAATTTATATGCTCAATACTACCAACGAACAAACTACCGGTACATGTACCAGTACATGTACATGTACCAAAAATAAACACTAAGGCCGTGTCCGAATTACTTGCCTGCGGCTTGATATTACGCATGAGTCTATGAGATGTGGCTGCAGCCGCTACCATAGACTCGTGTGTAAATTCAAGCCGCAGCCATGAAAATTGAACACGGCCCATTTTGAAGCACAGTTAGCCAGGCACCAGACTATTCCTACACATGTTCAAGATTGTTAAACATTCTAATAATCAAATACATGGGTTAGAGGGAGCCAACAGTGTAGACAGGGAAATGAGGCCATTTACCCGGTACAACTTCCGTGCATTTAAGCCCTTACATGTACTGGTACTTGTAAGAATTCCCAGTGGCTTTGTATGTGTACCAGTACAAAGTCAATTTGAATTTTGACATGCAAGGTCTACATTTGTAGCTTAAAGACACGCTATTTCTGTTCTAGGTTGCCTCCCTTTCCATCTACAGCAGATAGTGGTGGGAGTGTACTGCATGACACCATGGGATTGAGATTGCGATGCATAGACTCCTCAATTCACACTACATCGTCTACATGCCGGAGACGCTGTACACTGATCACAAGTGTAAAGCCAATCGGTCAAATAAGTCAGTCGGCTTAAAATTTTAAGAGGACACTCGGCTGATCTTTTGGGAGCAGCAAAAACAAAACGCAGCCAATTACCAAAACGAGGCCAATTAATCTGTTTGCTTTAACTTTAGGCTTTAGCCTGTGAATGTACATGAATATGGCTTGTTATGCATTGACAGGGTGACTCACTGTAAAAAGCGACTCACTGGGAGAAGTCACATTGTACATGTACATGTATGGATATCTAAAGTGAAATGGTTTCTTTGGGGAGGAATGACTAATAAATATTGCAGGTTTTTGGACTGATTATTGCCAAATGTCGTGACAGCTTTACATGCCGTGTACATGTGATACCATGTAATGTTGTTTTTATTTAAGGTACGTGTGAAAATTCATAATGAAGTTGATGGATAAAAAATGTCGTGTTGGCGTACACGTATACATGTACCGGTAGGGCCTATAATATCAGCATTGTGTATTAATATAAAAATGGTTTAGCTTCAGTTGAACCCTCATCCCACCAAGATCCTTCAAACTGCAGGGATGTCACTGTACCATTCCTCTTGTTTTTTTTTTATGGCCCCTTAAAAGATGGTCAAGAACATTCCATGAAAGTATTTGGCTGAAAAAGTTACGATTGTTATGAAATGTACAATGACATTTGTGCAGTACCGATCATTTTGGACATTGGCAGTACGCCTGCCTACTCTACTGTACATGTACATTGATGACGGCGTCACACTTTGTTTACACGTATACTTTTCTATGGTCTACAAAAGCAAAACTCTTGTTCGGATCTGGCTCCCATAAGATTTAAAGTGTGTAAAGTGTGACCGTTATTCAAGAAAACATATAATCTTTAAGTACAATAATTATATCTTAAAGGTAGGAAACACCATTTGCAGATACCGGTATCAACAATATTTACTACCGAATTATTAGGAAATATCTTACTCATTTAAAAGTAAATAATGATTCTAGGCATCCAGCAAAATGATTGCGCTAGATATCTTGTAATTATTCTGAAAAATAGAATTGTATAAAGACAAATTCACAATCGCCGGCCTGCGATAGCGAAAAAACAAAAATAACATAAGAATAACTGCTCGACGCCGGTTAAAAACGAACGCCGTTTTTCGTGCTTTTCTCGGCATCCATGATTGTAAAACTTCGGACAGGTCAGTTAAATGATATTTACTATTAAAAACAACCCTACAAATATACCCATTCATGATAATTCAAGCAATTACCTGTACTAATGGTGTATCCTACCTTTAAGCAATATTGACAGACTCTGTTGTCTAAGTACATGTAAGGCCAAGGTCATTTTAACCCTCCCTCAAATATGAGGCCTGATCATTTGCAGTGGTACATGTATGCCAATTCACTCCAGCTGTGTTCACTGACAGATCATACACATGTTGTTTTTTGAGAGGGGGTGCATGTTGAAGTATGTTGGAGGATAAACAAGAGCAATGGTTGAGTTCCTGACTGCTGTGGTTTGCAGCAGTTCTAGATCACAACAGGGTCTTGCTGGGAATTAGCCCATATTACTACACTTCACTTCAGGCCCTTTAAATTCCTGTGGTTTCTTTTAAACCAAACCAGAGATCCTTGACCTCATGAGATTAGGTACAGTACACAGTGATTTTCCAACCATTCATTCAAGCTTTTTGAGTTACTGGTATCATGGCTGGCATACAGTGTATTTAAAGCCTTTCACACCAACGTTTTCTTAACTGTATTTATGGTTCATTGGATACCAGAAGATGTTTTTATATGAACTCAGTAAAAATACAAGTAAAATGCCAAGGAACTTGCTGTTCAGGTGTTTGCCCTGCTCTTTTTTCCCCCATAAAAATTAAAGGTATGAACATTTTCCCCTTGAATGATTGCATTGACAACATGTTGGTGTATTACTTGAACAAGTGCATACTGTACCATCTACGTAGGAAACACCTTTGGTAATTGCTCGAATTATCAGGAATGGGTGGATTTGGGGGTTGTATTTTATAGTAAATAACGTTTAACTGACCTGTCCGACGTTTTTACAATCATGAATGCCAGAAAAAAGCAAGAAAAAACAATATTCGTTTTCAACAGAAATCGGGCATCTAAGCACACGAATCCTATGGAATGTCCCCATAACATCGCCGTGTACTTAAATAATTGATGGGTTGCTGGAGAGTTTTGAAGCAAGCTCCGCCTAACTACATGTGTTGTTTAAAGAGACTTTTAATATCCAACTAAATGAATGACATCACAATCGTGTGTGTATACGATACGATGCGATTTTGTTTTCTTTTCAAATATTTAAACCGGCAAAGGGTTTTTCAAATGTTTGGTTGATCAAATATTCATTACCATATATTCGGGACAGCCGTACCAGGAAATTATTAAATGTACCAGTAGAACATTTTTTCTTTCTTTCTAGATTCAGATTTCTTTTTTACAAGTTCTAAAAAGTTTGTCCTTGTACTTTTATAATGACTGGAAAGTTGGAGTGCTGGGAGCTAGTCAAGGTGATGGATGACTGCAGTCATTGGAAAGTTTGTTGGCATTATGGTGTTCCTCCAGCTCTCGGAATTACTGAGAGTCAGCTAGGTGTGACTGCCTAGCCATAGAAACTTGCACTTTTTGCAAGGCCTTTTTCCATGGATTTGGAAATCAGGAATGTGTGTGGGAAGCATTTAACAAAAACAAATACCTGTATTTTTAAATGTTTGTACTGTACGTGTGCCTGTTCAGGATGTGGTTTTCTTATTTATTCGGCATCCTGTTTTATTTTCATTGGGCAATTTGTTGTATACAATGTACATGTGCAACGTTTCTCAAGTATCTAGTTTCTTTTGAAACCCTACCCCCCCCCCCCTAAAAAAAAAAAACCACCCAAAACTAAACCCATCAAAATCCAACTGCATGTTACAATGTATGTTGAAAAATCTGTTAAGATGGGTAGATGGGTACTGGACTCTTAACCAGTTCGCGCCGGGATTATTTTAACATTGCTGAGCCGACGGGCGGGATTATTTTTAACGAAACTCGATCTGAAGCAGGTTCAGGCTGATAGTGCCGGGAAGCACACCCACGCATTTCCGGCCTTGCGCGCTGCTGACATATATTTCCGAACTTGAACTTGGCGTGTTTATGCGTCATCCGTTTTGAATTTGGGGAAATTGTTGCGTTTATATACGTCATCCGGCGCGAACTGGTTAAACTGATCATCCCTTACATTTAAGTTGGGTTAGGCATACCACCAGAATCAGTCCAACAGTGTGTTTGTACATTATGTGCATGTACTAAGGATAGGGTTTTCCAGAGGGTTAATTTTATTTTTTTTCAATTTCGTGAGAATGACAAATTTTGCATTATGTGCCTCCATACTGTAACTGTATGCCATTCAACATTTTAATTACATGTAACATACAAGTACATGTAAGTCAGTTACAAAAATAGTGTGAAGTCGGGGCACACGTACATTGTATGTAGGCGGGATTGCATTCTAACAGCCTCCACCACCTTTGATACAGTAGGCTGTGATACCCAAATTCCCAGATAATCTCTGGAGTCTTGGATGATAGTTGTCAGATGGTTCAATTTAGACCAAGTTGGAAGCGACTTTTGGCTGGCTGCATGATTCCACTCCCAAGAATATGATGTGTGTACTCCAATCTATGATCAAATTCAACTTGAACAACTATTTTGTCCGAAGCCCAACTATTATTGGCCTTTCAACTTTTCAGATGTACATGTACTGGTATACATGCAATGAGACTTGCCACCAACCACTCAGTGGTATAGCTTAATTGTATATAAATTTCAGTGTTAAATGTGAATTGCAACGGCTTGCAACCAGAATAACAAAATGCAATTCGGACTGAGGCTTTGCATGGTGAAAAGTACAGCTTTGAGTTTGAACAAGTTTTAGAACTCAATCATTTAACATACAGGTGCTCTGTTAAGTTTTGTTTTACTTTACTAGCATGCTTCTTTAACCAGTTCGCGCCGGATGACGTATATAAACTCAAAAATTTCCCCAAATTCAAAACGGATGACGCATAAACACGCCAAGTTCAAGTTCGGAAATGTATGCCATCAGCAAGAAAGGCCGGAAATGCGTGGGTGTGCTTCCCGGCACTCGGCCTGAACCCGCTGCGGATCGAGTTTCGTTAAAAATAATCCCGCCCGTCGGCTCGGTGATGTTAAAATAATCCCAGCGCGAACTGGTTGAGAAGAGAGATTGTTTTAGAAGTTACCAGAGATGTGTATCTCTCAACGTACTGGTCAGTGTATTTAGTCTGACCCTCGTTTAGAGATTGAGGTATTGAATCAAAAGTGACGGTCAGGTACCGGTAGAATGAATAATTTAGCATTTTCCTTTTTCTGAATCTTAAATTTTTTGTAGAACTGTCTGGAGATGGAGCGGTACCTGAAGGCCGAACCTTGCCAGACACAAGACAAGAAGATCAAGGAACCGGAGAACCCGTGGAACAAGTTCATCCTGTCTTGCCAGCAAGTCATCCGTGAAAAGGAGGTGGAAACTCTACTCAGCCTGTCGGACAGCGAAAGCAATGACAGCCGCTTTGATATCGACACCATGAGCCTGTCCAGCTCTAGCGGTGCATCATGGGACAGCTCGGGGGAGCTCTCGCCCTCCCCGACGGCCACGGTTACCCAGGACCCTTTTCGGGCTGAGTTTAAGGCCAAAGTCAGTACGGTGACGCTCACCCCGCCTTCCTCCCCGGAAATCACGCGGGTCATGCCTGTCAACCAGTTGGTTGCCGTCAGCATGGTGCACAGTAATGGTTCTATCGTGGACAGGACAACGGTGCGCGTGCGGAGTGTGAACCCGGCACGGTCTCTGGGGAAACGTGCGGAATCCCCCGACAGCAAGCGGAGAATCCACAAGTGTCAGTTTCCAGGTTGTCGGAAGGTCTATACCAAGAGCTCACACTTGAAAGCTCACCAGAGAACACACACAGGTTTGTAAATTGTATCATCGCAAAAATTAAAAACAAAGTCTACTAGTTGGCGCTGGGATTCTTTTTCACAAAACTCGATCCCAGGCAGGTTTAGGCCGATATCAGTGGAAAACACACCTGGCTTTGCTCGCTATCCGATGCGAACTTGGTAAATACACAGGTAGATTAAAAAGTATTCAATTTCTCGGCCTCATTCAGTGCATGTACAGTAACAGTTTCTACCAGCTATCCTTAACCAAACATAATGAGATGCAACAACTCTGTTTATGTACAGGAAATTTGCTCTCATGTGTACACACATAGGAATGCACTGGTACACTATGTACATGTCATGTACAATGTCATGTACATATGGAGACTGTCATTTTGCCTTACCCAAAGAGCCAGCATTCTTATGTTTACAGATTGATGACAGTGTCATTGACTGAAAGAGTTGGGTCAGGGTTCAATGGGGCAAATTTAGTCTTACTATCAAACATTTCTAGTGCTGTGAATTGTGTACAGCCCAGCACGTACCGTACTGGTACAGGACTTATCGCAGAACTTTGCACAACTTGTTTGCTTGCTCTGCAGTTGGCTATAGTTCATTATGAATGTGTACTGGGGCCGATTTCACGAAACTCGTCTTATCTTACGACTCATCTTAGGATTTAGGACGAGTCCTGGCTAAGACGTGTCCTAAGATCGATTTCACTAAACCCATCTTATGAAAGAAGCATCGCATTGATCAATGTTATGGCTGTTTCATGTTTGTTTTTACCGCTAGAGGAAACAGTCGTTGAAAAGAAACTAGTCTGCGCAGTACATGTACATGTACACGTAGGGTAGTTCTGCATGTTCTATTTACGACAGTCAACTAGTTAAGGTATAAATAATTAGTTTTTAAAACTATACACAAGTATAAAAAAAAATCTGATCTGTTTCTTCTTCGAAACTAAAACTCTAGGCCGACATTTTGTCTTTTTCGAGAAGATAATGCAATGGTTTTCAGACAATATACAGATTAACGCACGTACCGGTATTAATGAGATAAGACGACCCTCTGACCGATCTTAAGTTAAGACGATTTCAGCCGCGTTGCTATGGAAATTAGGACGTTTTGAACGCGTCTTAACTTTAGTGAAATCGATCCTGTAGGACGAGTCGCGAGTTGGGACGAGTTACTCTTCCTAAGACGCGTCTTACATGTAGCGTTTCGTGAAATCGGCCCCAGGTCTTTGAAATTGAGTACTGTGGCCATAGAGCTACGGTAGGCTGTGACTAACCATTACCAAACATACATGTACAAAATGTACATAACTGTGCATAGTAAAGTAAGTCAAGTGGCTATTAAAAGCCAAATTTCATGGATGACACAGGGTGGGAAACATGCAGCAGGACGGATTCACACTATTTTTTCCCCCTGCAGTCAGTTTGAGCCTTTGCCCGCTTGACAGTATACTTGATCATTTCCGGGCTGAAAGGAAGTACATGTACATGTACCGTACATGTACTGTACATGGTGTACGTAGATTTTTGTAATAGATTTTGCATCAGGGGTGTTTGTAAAAATTCTTAGGGACCAACTGCTGTCAATTCATGTTAGCATAGAGCTATTCTTTGGTGAATTTAAACTCAATGGCGGCATCATTAAATGTACAACCCTGTACTGTTAGTTCATACTGGTAACATGATTTACATTGGATGCCGAATCCATCAATTTTGATTTTCTCACACCCTGGGGGTTAGGGTTGAATGCTGTTGCTGTGTACATGATCTGAAATTCGGTACCCTCTGGAGACCTGAACACAATGTGTACAATGGAGACAAAACGTCTCCGGAGGGTAAATTTCTATAGATGAATAGGTCTCCATTGGGAATTTCACGAATTCGATTTTTGGATTTTACTTAAATTACTCAAAAACTAGGATTAGGATGTGGGTTAGGGTTAGTGTTTGGGTTAGGGTATAATATAGGGTATATTGGGTCGAAATTTCAACCCAGGACAAAAATTATGGTTAAAATGGGAGCATTTTGAAAAACGTGCTTGACTTTCTAACCATTTTGTACACGAGAACAAAGCCATGTCTCCACAGTGATACAAAAATGCAAATGAATGTACATGTACATGTAGATTGTGTTTTGTTGTACTCAACTCATTTATTAAACCTGTCTGCACAGCATGTATTTATTACATGTGGGAGGGGTGCTCCTTCAATTCTGTTTAGAATCTCTGCAAACCCTGTTCAGTTGTACTTAAATTGATTGAGCGAGGTTGGGGGGGAATTACATGTAATTCATATTTATACAGCAGGTCCAGAATGCCAGAGCAAGTGTGTGCAACTCAGAACCGATCTAGGAAAAAAAGAGATTAGATTTAGGATTAGAAAGAGTTATTATTGTGCCCAGGCTAGGTATGCCCAGTCATTCAACCCCAAGTACATGTAGGATTCAATTATTTCCACTTCTTCAAGCCAAATTGGGCAGGCACTGCAGTCCTTCTGAATGGAGGCGTGCGATTGCACCCCCACTCCATCACATGCCTAAAAGCTTCCTAAGAAGTGCGAATAATCGCACCCCTGAATCCCACTGTACCGCACACCTCGGCATACATTTATACTACAGGAATAATTATACTACATAATTTGGCATTAAAGATAAAATGGCTTTACTGTAAACTAACCAAGATAAATATTATAACAACAATGCCAAGTATTGTTTAGTCTCAAGTTGGACCAAAGAATTACATGCCTTAAAAATGTACATGCCTAGAAAAATCCAGGTTTGCCTTTTTCAACACGCCTGTGATTTTCAATTCAGAAGGACTGCACTGTTGATTGTGGTGAGTCCCACCATGGTGACATGAACCCAGTTGAAGAATCCAGAAGGTGGTTTGGATTTTTGTTCATCCCTGAAGGGAGAAATTTGTAATCTCCAAAGACATTGATTAACCATGCAGAGAAACCCAAGGAGAAATCAACCAGTGGTGCTTTATGATTGACATTAGTAGGGACTGAAAGCCTTGTACTGAGCTGGTTATCATTCATGGTGTGTGGGTGAAGCAGTTTTAAGAAGAGGCACAAACAAGTTAGAATTGTAACTTGCTAAGAAAAATGTCAAATGTGGTTGGACCATAATTTATTTAAGGGTTTGCGACTTGGGATAATTTCGCTTAGCGGCATTACTATGAACAAAAACATGCCATCAATACTACTGGTACATGAAGTACAATACACTTGTACAAAAAGTAAACGTGAACATTTTATAGTGTGAGAATGTTCACATACTGTCACTATCTTGGAAATAAACGTTTTGAATAATAATAATAACTACCTGGTACAGTACATACACATTTGTGCTACAATTCACATACCGGTACATGTTGTACCAGCAGATTTACATGCAGTATTTTTATTTGTCATACATTGTACATATTCGTGTACAAACCTGTATATTTACGGTAGGTTGTACCATGGAGGAAGGCTTCCTCCATGGTTGTACATACAATAAAAGCCTCAACTCTTTGAAAACTGAGAGTAAACAGTATAAAGAGCAGAGTTTGCTTTTTCTTCTGGTACAATATACAGTATGTACATTGTACATGCCGGGAAAATCACATGCCTGGAAAATCATTGAAGAAAACTTAGTACAATGTACATGTAGATGCATTGATTACATAATACTACTCAGGGGAGCAGCGCTTTGTTCATTGCATCATCCTCGCTTTCATCTTCAGTCTTACATGAACTACTCAATATGTATGCAGGATGAGTTGACCATGACCGCCTCCAATTTGCATATCATAAGCCCATGTCGCCCTTGTCCAATCAGAAGGACCGTGAGCCGCAGGCCGGGATCTTTACGCAGCCAGAATGTGATTTAATTAAAGATACTGACAGAGTAGACTGTTGGAGTTTTTTTTTCCTTTTTTTTTTCTTTGATGGAAAGGATGTGTCTATAGAGAGAGAGAGAGATGAGCGGGATGCTTGGCCCGTCTCATCCATCGTGTCGCCAAGGGAGATGCAGGATCGCTAGGCATTAGTAGGCGGCACCAGCAATGTAAGGGATCTGCTCAACTTGCAGACAGATGTTGCAGAATAAAATAAAGACATACGAACATTGATCAAAACATCTGCAAGAACTGTAGGTCATTTTATGCAATTTATGTGATAAACTCAATCTTAGGATCACATATTTTTTTTTTTGAGGGATAAAGTTGAAGATAATTATTTGATGAGGGAGATACCGGTACCTGAACATGATTTTCGATTGAGGACCTTATGTATGTGTATGACCTGTTTTGTTGATATTTTGAAATTTCCTATGTTTTAGAAACATTTGCAATACTGTACAATGTACATGCATACCGTTATGTACAAGTATACGTGTACATATTACCCGGTAGCATTTCTTTAGAAGAGAAAGTTGCATACATTACACACTGCATGGCACAGTTGTACAATGTACTGCTACATTACTACATGTATATGGGGAAGTGGACTGCGTTATGGGGATTTTTATTATTGTGGATTGTATTGCACTACTTCTGATAAAAATACAAGAGTTACGAGTGCCTATTAACCAAATGCATGCATCCTGAGTTATCCCGACTCTCGTTGCCCTCTCAGTAACCTCCATTATGAAGATGAACCTCTCTTGCTGCCAGAGAGTCTTATCCCCCCCCCCCCCCCCCACTCTTCTGTCTAGACACAGCATCACATAATTCTGCTACCTGGAGTCTGGACATTAAGTCTCCCACTAATTAAATAACCAGGCCAGAGTCCTACATTGTAAATAAAATGTTTCTTGGGTCCCTGCCAAATCCATGGGACCGGGGGAAGTATGGAAACTCTGTGCTATATTTAGCCATTTGGAATAATGCTCATGAATTTGTACACATTGTTATATGAGCTCAGTACCGGTATGTGTACATTTGTACATGGTTGTTTTTGACTAAGTTATAATAGCCTGTTTTCTATTTTTTTTCATTTTTGTCGACAAATGGCAATGTGTCAGCATTGAGCATTTATTGCACAAACAATTGTGTAAACATGCCTTGGCCAGTTCATACAAGTTTGGGTGTTTAGGCGAATATGAATTTGCGATGTCATGGCAAGTTTTTGCGCTGCCAATTCACACAAAAAAAAACTTTCGCACTCCAACTCCGGCGACTTTTGCAGCAAATTATGATGTCGTCGACTTCGCTTAACTTTCGCTTTGGTTCAGTTCAGTTCACTTTATTTTCCATACCATATAATTGACACATTCATAAAATACAGATAAGTTAATATATGGAGGGATCCCATAGAAAGCAAAGCTTGTCTAGTATGGGAATCCACATTTTAAAGAAATACATGTACCCGGTACATGTATTAGTATATTTTTGTGTGAAAAATACAGTATGCAAAATATGACATTGTGACTGACTAGAGAATATTAATATGTTTACTGTAAACCAGAAATATCCATACCTATTGCATACTTACTACATGAACATACAGAAACAGTAAACAAATATGTTTATAACTCGTATTGAAATATTGGCTAAGAAAAATGCATACATATTAATTGGCATAATGTTTTTAAAGGGATGCTTTGTATTTTCTTTTGAAAATAGATAGTCTTTTTATTGACCTCAGTTCAGGAATGAGAGAATTCCACAGGACCGTTAAAGGTATGCATTTTTGTGCCAGTGTCATTCTGGCTTTTGGAATATGATAATGATGGGTCTGTCTTGTGGGGTAATTATGATAATAGTCATTTCTTTTGAACAATGAGGATAAGCATTTAGGCAAAGTATTTTTGGATATTTGAAACACAAACATACCCAGTTGGAAATAATACATATATCCTTGACTTTTAAAATTTCATGCTGTTTGAAAAGAGGACCTGTATGCACCAGAAACCCAGAGTTGAAGTACATGTACATGCATCAGTGTAAACCGTTCTTTATAGTGCACAAACATGCTGGCAATAATATGACTTGGCAATTAAAATTAATTATCCCATTACAAAGTGCAGCAAACTTTTGTGTTTGTGTGATCAACTGAGCCAATTGATGACTGTCCTGTGACCAATTTCATAAAACATGTCAGCACAAAAAAATTGCTTAGCACAGAAAGTCTTGCTCAGTAAAACCACGTTATCAGCTAAAACTCCATGGGCTTTTTATGCTACCGGTACAGGTACATGTAGCAAAAACCAGCTGAATATATCCAGTCACAAACAATAAACATCACCTGAAAGTTTGGTTTGTAACCCAGTTTTGCCAAGGAAGAATTTTCATGCTAAGCAAATTGTTGTGCGTTTTATGAAATTGGCCCCTGGATGTGGTTGATACCAGAAAGAATAACTCCTGTCAGTTACACACACATATTGCTGGGTGTAAGATCATGTGATAGGCGGTCATGGAATGGCCTTATGGTGTACACATGATAGTTCGTTCAAAATGCCATATAGTTTTAATTGGTATGAGAATATTCCTTCAGTATTAGGCCGTACGCTGTCCACGTTTTTCTTTTCATCCCGTTTCGACCTCGTGGGTCTAAGAGAACTCTTGGTTTTGGACATAGTTTTGTCTGGAGATTATGATTAAAAACAGTTCTCCACAAAAACGCCTGTCGAATTTGAGTAATTATCGACCAAAATCGGCACTAAATGATCAACAGCGACGGGCGATTTGTTCATGGTCGCATTACGCTATCGTGTCACATTAGTTTGAAATATATGCGCTCTGGTACCACGTGATCCGAATTCTCCAATCACAACTTAGGTCATAGGCCATTGTATCATTGCGAATCAAAACAATCATGGCGTCGCCCATGTCACGATCGTCGAGTGTCGAAGACTCCGTGATAAAACCAGTTGTTTTGTTCACTTACAATAATATTACGGCCGAGAAAATCTGTGTGAAAATGACAACGAATTGGCAGAGAAGTTGGTGAGCCTAGATCTGCTACTGTGTGCTAGAGAACTGTCGTACGAGAATTGGTCGTGAAAACTAGCCAAACAGTCGTGACACTATACGCATCGGGTTTACGCTAAACGTTGCGTGTTAGTACTGTGTAGTGTACCGCTGGATTATTGACGTCTCACATTCACAACTGCAATATACCTGGCAGCGGATCGTAAACGTGCAGAGACACTGTCGGAGAAAGCACATTTGCCTCCCAAAACTCAGTCTCGGCCTTGTAGGGTTCGCTGTCATGATCATCGGGTCCCGTATATTGCCGCCCAGATCAGTACTTTGTGTCAGTAGATGTATTATTGGCAAGGAACCAAGCAAGAGGTTGAGTTACCCAATAATCTCGGACAGGCCAAAACAGTGAAGATGCAGGTAGGTCATGTACACGTATAGGCTATATAGTAAGGTCAAAATTAACAATCTAATCTGCTTCCCCAGCTTCCCAGATTGTGTCTATATCGAATTTTGAGAGGCTGGTTTACCTTAAAATTGTATGTTGAATAGATATACATGTAGACAAAATAAACCTAAAATTCATTTCTCTTACCTTGGCCCCGGAAAATCTGCTTCCGAAGTTCTGGTAATTACCAGATCTACCCCGATTTTGACAGCCCAGACAGGGGGTGGGGTTGGTTGGGGGGTTGGAAAATAACCCCTGCTTATATGCTTCAGTCCAGCTTCATCACCATTACCAAACTGCACAAATGATGACCCAAGTGGGGCTATATTGACCTTTTTTACATGTTTTTTCTCGTAACAGGTCGTTCAATAAATCCATTATTGATTATATATTTTACCCCCTCTTGTTTATCACCAGATTCAACCTTTTTATGCAGTTGCTAATCAAGAAACAAGCAGTGATGATGGCAGATCTCTAAAGAAGCATTTACTCAGATCCAGTGCCAGCCTACCATCTATAAGCCCCACAGTTCGAAGCACGTCCTACCAGCCATGTACATCATCTGCCAAATATCGCATGGGTTGTTAAATTTGTAACACTTCAGTGATTTTTGTATTTGTTCTAACGGAAAAGTTGAGAGAATTATGCTCGAACTGGTTGATGATATTTAAGACACGTCAGGAGCATTTCCTTTTTGACACTTTTAATTATTTTCATTTAGTTAACTGAATTTGGTTTCAACGCTCTTTTTAATTAAAAAGTGTAACCCGGTTTAATCTTATTGGAACTACACACTGAAAAATCCATTATTGATTATATTATTGTACTGAAAATGGGCATTCACACAAATTTATTCCAATTGTGCATACAATTCACTCTTTCTGTCATTTCAAATGTTATTGCAACATTGACTTTAATCACAATAATTGTTCAGAGACAATTCAGTATGCCATTGATTACAGTATGCTCAGTAAGGTTAATACAGATCCAGTGTAAAATAAAACTGTAGGGTTGTCATGCGATTCTGTTTATTTTATTGTCACTTTGCAATGTTATGTTTCATAAGTGAGCACAGAAGATTGTGTAGTGCTGACAAGAATATGACAAACAATAGATTTTGTGTGGATCTTATTTTTGATTCTTTTCATTATGTATTTTATTACAAGCTTGCCTTGCACATGAAACTTATTAAATTGACCCCTTTAAACAAAACAGCTGATTACCCATCCCCCTCCCTCCAAAAATATTAATAATAATATGTTTTTTCTTTTTAAATTATAAAAAATAATGCAGATTGAATAAGCCATTTTATTTATCAATCAAATATCAAAAAACGTATTTAAATAGATCAATCTGGGCACATATCACATATCATAACAAGTGATTTACAATTACTTGTAGACTGGGGTAAAAAGTTATATTTGCCACAAAAAACGTTGATGTCCTGTGATGTACATGTGTTATACAGGGCAAGTTGGTTTGAGTCAATATACATTAAGTGGGGGAAAAAAGTATGGGGCGAAGTGGCTTTGGGGCAAAATTGTTATAAAAACTAGGCGAGAAAAACCAACTCGCCCCATGCTAGTTTCGCCCCATTACATTTTTAAAGTGAATAACTCAAGTTCGACTGGATATTTTTTGGAGAACTTTTAGCATAGTATTTTAAACAGATACTAGAAACTATATATGCCTTCAAAAAGTAGACCCATGGGGGTCGAAACGAAACTCGTTTTCTAGGCATCTTTTCAGCCACACCATACGGCCTATATCTAGACTTTAAATGAATAAGCTATCGAGTGGAAATTAAAATGAAGATGTGTAACTGGTTGTTGTATGCAATTGCATTTTTATTTTGCCCAGCCATTTCTGTCAAGTTTATTTCATTAGTGGCTTCAAATTGTATTAAACATTTTTTTTTTTGCAAATTAGTCTTTTATGGTAACTATTCACATTATAAACATCCGTTTGTTTCGACAGGTATGTACATGTACCGGTAGGCCTACATACAAATGTATATGTACCCGACGAACAAAATCAGGTCGAGTTCACACGATTTTTAAACCAGACTATTGGATTTAATGGAAAGGATTTACCCTGGATGTGTGTATTGTTGAGCAGCTGTGGTCAAGTCTGTTCCAGGCAAATTAAAATTTGCATGAAACGGGTTTTAGCAGCACATGACATTCAACTCTGTAAAAAAACCAACAGGTGGTTCAAAGATGTACAAATATTTGGATTGCTCATGTGCACCACACTACATGTATGGTAGCTGTTGTTGTATTAATATGTAAATATGTATGTGTGTAGGCAATCAATTTCAGTCAATGACTAGATGTACACTATACACATCTTTACTTCAACACTTGGCATCACGGTGTGTGTACAAAAGGCATACAACAGTGTTAGTGCATACAACAAAACCAACTATTATAAACAATTCATGCATGGTACAGTACATACACCGTCAGGCGTCACAACAAAAATTTGGTCATCCATCTGTCCAGGGGCCAATTTCATAGAGCTGCTTAAGCATAAAAAATGCTTAAGCACAAAATATTCTTGCTTAGTAAAACCAGCTTACCAGCCACAACTCCATGTGATGTATATTGTTTGTGAATGGTACTTCGCTGTTGTTAGCTTAGCGTAACAATCGCATGAAATTTTGGCTCCTTACCTGATTTATTAAGCAAGGGTTTTTGTGCTTAAGCAACATTTTCTGCTTTAAGCAGCTCTATGAAATTGGCCCCAGACCATAGACTGATGGTTGGTGCACAAAACAATTACACAACTTGTTTGTTTGTTTGTGTGTTACTATTCTGCAGCCCATGTACAATGTACATGTAGTGTCAGCTGTATCGCTCTCGTTGTCAGCATAACAAATGTGTAGGAGTTTGTGCATTTGTGTACTATGGTACATTCCCAAAGAAAATGTTTATTATTTTATTGTCCAACCGACAAACTCTATGTACATTGTACATTGTACCTGTACATGTATGCGTGTACCGGTACCATGTTACATACATTGTAATTGGTAAACTGACTCAAAGGAGTTGGCCAAATCTCTCAAAATCCATGTATGCAGCATTAATAGTGATACATTCTTCAACTTTAAGAAAATGGGTAGAAGCGAACCCCATGCTAACTTTAATTACATATTTGTGTACAACAATATTGGCAGAACTTTACGTGTACAGAACACAATAAATACATTATGCAACACCAGGTATTGGAAATAGAAGTATTTAGGGGAAATTCAAGTTTAAACTCTTTACTCACGAGATCTTTCAAAACCAATCAGGAGGTTATAAATTATTAAAGTTTTAAAGTAGAGGCTGCTAGTCTTAAACATGTAGTCCTAGTACCCAGTACTTCCGTACATGTACCAGTACATGTACCGGTACATGTTGTTGCTACATGTATGTGGTTCTGCATATACCGGTAATGTAATGTATAATACATGTGTGTTTTTCTAATGTGGTACATGTGTTTGTATACTTGTGCTCGAAAAGAGTTGACACTTTATTGTAATTTAAATATGTATTATGTGTACATAATCAGATAAATGTTATGGTACTGGTACTTGTATTGCATGTACCGGTATGTACGGTAGTTCAGTTTATGCTCTGCAATTAAAATAAAATTTGGTACCTTTTGGCATTCTCAATTTACATACTACGGTACCGTATATAGTACATGTACAGTATGTGTACACAATTTGTTAATGCATAAATTTGCGCGTAAATGTGCGTCGTTCATCCAGCCAGTCTGCAATTCATCAGCATATTATTCATGGATCATTAGTGTGAATCGCATACGGTACGTGTGAGCTTCACAAATTTATATTAATGGCGATGTGCGCGCGCATGTGCAGGCTCGCACTGTGAGAAAACGGGGCCGTTTGGCAAGATGCCAGCTTGCTGATAGTGATATGCATACATTTGGACCTGTCTGGTCTGTGGAGGCCATGTACTAGAGAACTGTTTGTGTTTGTATTGTAATACAGGTAGATCAATAACTAAACTATGTGTACATGTCCAGGTACTTGTGCATGTGTCTGAACTGATCAACATAACAATTCAATGTACTGTACATAATAAATGCACATATGCACTGTACAGTCATTTCATACATTGTGCATTTTGTATTAAAATGTGCAAAGCCCATGTGCAGTAAATGTACTGTATGGACAGTTGTACACTTTTCAAAATGTTGTGCATTGTACATTATATTTTTTAAATCATACAAAAATGTACATTGTGCATTGTACATATTTTTTAAATCGTACAAAAATGTATACATGTATATTGTGCATTGTACACGATATTTTTTTAATCATACAAAAATGTACAGTACAGGTACCGGTACATGTATTTAGTGCGGAGTAGACATTTGTTTTGAAAATGTTTGCAAGGTACATTTTTGAACCAAATTTCATTTCTTTGGATATATACCGGTACAGTGTACCTTATGGTACCTATGGTACACGCAAAAGAGTTTACTTACATTGTACCATACATGTATCATCATTGACAGGCACACATGTATCAAATTAATAAAATATGTTGAAAGTGGTTCTTGTACAGTATGTGTATGTGTACATAACATACACTCTGTAACATACAGTGCATGCCCATATTTTTTTCTGTCCTGTTATTGTCATTTGACAAATTGGATTAAGTTGTACATGTACATTGATGTGCTCTGACATTCCAAGCTGCCCCAGTTTGCATTGCAAAGTTGAGAGTGCTTTCCTTAAACTTAAAGGTAGGATACACCTTTGGTAAATTATGCTTGAATTATAATGAATGGGGGGTTGTGTGTTATAGTAAATATCGTTTAACTGACCTGTCTGAAGTTTTACAATCATGGATGCCAAGAAAATCACGAAAAACATCATTTGTTTTCAACCGGCGTCGGGCAGTTATTCTTATGTTATTATTGGTTTTTTGATAAAATTCAATTTTTCAGAATAATTACAGGATATCTAGCGCAATCCTTTTGCTGGATGCCTAGAATCATTATTTACTTTCAAATGAGTAAGATAATTCTTAAAAATTTGATAGTAAATATTTTCAAAATCTGCAAATGGTGTATCCTACCTTTAAGTCAAAGTATGGTACAATGTGTACCAGTACATTGCATTGTAGATGTAGATGTTTTCATTTCTGGACTATAAACAGGAATTGAGATGTTGGTCATGCCCTAATGAGATGCGTGCAGTGCAGTTGCAATCAAGATCATGGTGTCTGTACAGTGATTTACAAAATTGTACAATCATTCTCATTGACTCAATGAAAATTTACATAAATTTGTGTAAAGTGCAAATGTACAAAATACCTGCCATCTGCTTCCCTTTAGACGTGCTGGTATTGGAGTCACCAAATCAAAGCTAAAACTAAACAAAAAATCACCACCAGAATTTTTAAAAGCCTGAATGAGTTAACGTGTATTATCATATTAGTTTTCTTATGCAATAAAAAGATACTGCTTTGCTTTTGATAACAAAAAGTCTGTTTGACATAGTTTATGCAGATATGCCAATATATTCACCATTCCTGTTAATTTCCCACTTTATTCAATGACCCATCACTCACACGTACACACTTGTATAATGTAGCTTGTGACTCATTCTGTCAGCATAGGTTTCAGATTATACTGTTGCTTTGATTTGTAATGGAGTCAGTTGCTCTCTACTTAGTTAAGTCATGATTTACACCCCAGCCTCAAAGGCCCTTCACACTGTCAAAAAATCTCCATATTGAACTCGTTGAACAAAACATTTTAGTATAAGCAGGGTTGAAGGAAGACTTTGCCCCCCCCCCCCCCCCCCAACAAAATAAATGACAGGTTATAGTATCCACCTCCCACATCAAATAAACAGTGTGACCCTTTTAAAGGGATAAAGTGAGTTAAAGGGGGCTAGCTGGACAAGTTGTAAAAATGTCATTAAGAGTTCAAGCCCAGCGTGATCAATCTTCATCCATTAGGGAGGACTTTGCACCCCTAGAAACCCTGGTACATGATGTAGTGGATGTACATGTACCCTCTGGACCTGTTGGCTGGGTACACCCAGTGCTGGTATGCCAGCTATTGATAGCCCACACCCAAGTTTATTAGGGGTGGAGCAGGTGTCATATTATGAGCATGTCAACATGATTTAATCTTTGTTTCTTCTAGAGGACTAGTTACTCAAAACATCGACTAGGCAAAAACAACAACATATATGTACATGTAGGTTATTTAACATTTTTGTAGATAAATATATCTTACAAGTTTACATACCGGTACTATAATATTTTATCTAGATATGGTGTCCTGCCTCTGTACACACATGTACTGGTACATGTTGTATTCATCATAGTAGTACATGCTGCCAAAACATTTGCAGATTTATCTTGTGATGAAGTCAATAGTATACATGTACATGTACAAGACTTACAAACACCCACAGTCCTAAATCGTTAAATGGTTACCCCTGGTGTAGGTCAGATATGAATCAATGCAACCTGTCTCTCTTGTACTCTTGCTTTCAATTACTTCTCTCCAGCATGGCACATTTTCATTATCCAAATCACCAGTGGTGCAATTAGTGGAGTGATCTGGCCAGGGCCAAGGCACTTCATGGCCATGGGAAGATCTGGTTTTCCTCCCAAAATGGAAGACACCACCTAGCTAGCTTCTCATCTTTTGTTTTATCTTGCCAAGAAAACAGACTTATTATTTCCTTTTCTGTGTACATGTACATGTACATACATTTTTTGTTGTACACTGTACATTCATACGGACACGGTACTAGTACATGACAGAGGACAGACCGCCCAAATTTTCCCAAGTTGGATGATAAAAGTTCTACTTTTTGTTTGTTATGTGTACATACTATGTGTATACCGAGCAGCCACTGTACATTACATGTATGTACACCTACTACATAGACATGTCTATCAAGGTTATTAGAAGGTTGCATTTTGGTCTTTATGACAGACTGACATTTTTGGTTTTGTTCCAGATTTCCAGTTGACTTACAGAATTTTGAGTTAACTTCAAGTTTTTAAAGATGTCTTCGAGTACTGGGTAGATAATCATGTTATTAATTTAACCCTCCCCCTCTCAGGGCTAACATGGAGCCAGTTACCATTTATATCCAATAGAAATGATAGTATCGTCACTCATACGCTTTGAGAAGAAGGGTTATACCTTTGTACATGTAGGTTATTACTTCCATGTAGTTCAACTGCTGGAGGGTTTTAAATTGAGTTTTGATTTGACTGTCCAGTTTTGAATTTAATTAAATTCCAACATCAGGTGTACTTGAAAGTTTGGAGTAGAGTTAATTTTTCTAATTTTAAATTCAATGTACACAGTAGAGATACATACATAAGTATACATGAAACTGCAGTACAAGTCACATTGGGTACATTGTAATTGTATCAGTAGTCCTGCTACATGTGGATGTCCCACTGTCAAACAGTAGCCATTAGGCAAAGCAGCACTATTGTGCAGCACACGACAAAGGTTACGTGCTACAGACTAAACAACATTTAAAAAATGTTAAATTTCCCACAAATTTTACTTGTGGTAAGACAATTGATGAAAATGTCCTAGAATAAACAATTGGTTACATACACTTCTCCCCTCCCCCCCCCCCCCCCCAAAAAAAAAAAAAAACTCACAAAACAAAACAACCCTAGTACAGTACATGTACCTCTTGAAATGTTCTGTCTATGATAAACTCCTGATAATTATAGATGTACTGTATGTACATGTATGTAGTTGAATACTTTTTAATTTCCTGGTTCTATTTTACATGTTCTCAGCAATCCTTGGGCAGAGCTTTTTTTTTAATACAGTTTGTGCAATGTAAATGCAGATCCAACTGTATAACGATTTGTACAAGTTATAAAGCCCACACACAGTGTACACATACAATGTACCAGGCACATGCATTGGTTAGGCAAGCAGTTGAGTGGAATGTCAACAAGGGTATATCTCCCAAGAGCTGAAGAGGAATGGGGCCTGTTGCCTTGTATTGTGTGTTATATTGCTAAACCAGCAAGACCAGATCTCAGGTTACTTCAACTTGGCAGGGTGCTAATATTCTGTCACAGAATGTGTGGGAAATCTGCCCAGGTCTCAAGGTCACCAACAGGCCTGCCTGGGACACCCCAAGGTTACTCCAAATCAGTTTGCCCTGACGGAAGGTCACAAATTATCAACTACATTCTTTGATTTTTGTTTTGTTTTAAATGATCTTCAAGTGTTTAATTTGGAAATGGGGTGGGGCTGCAGTTCCCACACAAGCATGGATGCGGCGTCAAGTAGTAAATGTTGATATTGAGTTTTCACCTTCAATAATCTTGTCAGCTCCAAAAGGTTAAAATTAGATACTGTACAGCAAGTTTTGTGAATGAAATGTGATGTAAAATGAGCTGTTGCATTTTATAATAAATCATTTTTTGGGGGCCAGACAAAAAAATGCATTTGTTCTGGTTGCTGCTTACTAATATACGGACATCTGAATTGCTAGACCATTGAACTTGTCAGGGACAGATAGTTTCTTCGTATCCATACCGTACCAGCTTGGTATCCCCAGTCAATGAGTTTTAGAAACTGGTAAGGTTTGCAACTTTCAATGTTTCAATGCTTTCGTGATAACAAAAATTGGGTTTATATCATAGAGCCTTTATAAATGTACATGTAAGTCCTACATGTTTGTAGTTCAATGCTGATATCGAGGCTTCTTTTTTTATTTATCTTTGCTGCAGGAGAGAAACCATACAAATGTACTTGGGAGGGCTGCGAGTGGAGATTCGCCCGCTCAGACGAGCTGACCCGCCACTACCGCAAACACACCGGTGCCAAGCCATTTAAGTGCAATAGCTGCGATCGCTGCTTCTCGCGATCAGACCACCTGGCCTTGCACATGAAGAGGCACCTTTGACGCCAGCGACTGACCGGCAGAGGGGAGCGCACAGCTGGCAGGAGTCTGCTCATCTCGGCGTTGGTAGATCAGAGATGACCCATCGTCTTCTTCCCCTGACCACGGATCTGCGTAACAATTACACTAACTGTGTAGGTCCCGAAGTCACTAGCTGTGTCATGAAGACAAAAACAGGGGGAATGTTGTACATGTATTGGTGCAAAGCAGTACGGAAGAGGGTATTGGGTACGGTGGCTTCTGGAACGAAGCTGTCCTGTAACGGTAGGATTTTTTTCACAGGGTCTCGGAATGGAGAGAAGCGATAAAGTGAGGGCTACATGTCATTGGCCAGAGTTGATCCAATCATACTGAACAGGACTTGTACAGTGAACACGATATCATTTGTATCCTGCATTTGATGTTTATTGACTACAGTGTATGCCTATCATTTACTTGTAAACATGAGACTAAAATAGTAATCGAATATATCCAAATTTCCGTGGTGGAGGTACAATTTGAGCAACAAAAAAAGTACAAAACTCTAAAACCAAAAAAAAGTTTATAAATTGTCTATGGGGTCAAATTATTGGTAAACTCCAAAATTGTATAAATTGTAAAAACTTACAACAAAAATCTGTTACTACTTTTGAGATATTGATGCATTATATATTTTTGTTTTGAACTATAATTGGTTTATCAATAGTTTCATTTCCATTTTTTGTTTTTTTTCTTGAAAATACTGCATGTTGTAAAAGCAACTAATGCAAACAAAAAAATTAAAGAAGAGTTTTCCAAAGGAGAACCAGTGCAGATCATGATGAAGCAACCTTTGAACCTTTCTGTGTACGGTAGATCGGGGAGGAAGCATCCTATCAGTGATTATCCTGGTTACGAAGCTACATGATGGTTGCCTAGCAACAGGTCAAGTGTTGCAGTGCATATGGTGGCAACTGTCTCTGTCTTTAGGTGACGGAACATGAATCGTTTGCGAGGCAGACACTTCATCCAGTCCTTTAAGTTTGGCATTCATGACCATCATTTCATGAGACCAGCTCTTTCAGGAACTATATATTTTGTGCCTGTGAGGCAGAAGATTTGGTTGTTAACACTGATGATGCATTCGTGAGGCAGTTCTTCGTCATTCATGCAGGCACTAGTGCCCCTGCAGTTTTGAACTCTCTTCTCCCTGGAGCCTTGGAGGTCTGTAGTCATAGTATCTCTGTGCAGCACTTCCTGATCACCTGTCACCATCACTATGGCAACAGGAAGGAACTATTCAACAAGACAGATTCATTTGGTGCATGTGCGAGTATTGGTTATTTGTCAGCTGCCTGTTTGAATATGTAAGACTTCTCAAAATGTGTGGTCTACCACCTAACTACATACATTGTAATTTACTGGATACAAACATTAAAATTAGTAAAAGAAATTTACTAAAATAAAAGAGGGGCAGAAAAGAAAATACAAAAGATGCTTCACAACTTTAATATAAACTGGGACACACAGTTTAGTCTTTGGTGAAAAGAAAACCAATTTACTTGACAGTTTGGTGCATGCATGTCAATTGTCTTCGTTGCTAGTGTAACATTCGGTTTAATCAACGGCAACCATTCTGGTTGATAATCATGACAAATTACTTGGTGCAAATGTATCCAAGCTGAGAGTAATGTTCATATCTGTCCTGTATTTTGACCACCTTTGTTTATGAAGCTTGTGACATGGAAGCACCAGTGGAGGAAAATATGGGTGCAAATTCTGAGACAGTTACAAGACGCGTGCTATTTTTCGCCTTCGTCACCAGTGCCCTGTGTTTGTTTGTGTGTTTGTTTGTTATTTTTACTGAAAGTTGCCTGGCCAATATGCATGTGTAATAGTTAACTCTGTACTACAACTTTTTGTTTAATTCAACATGTATGTAGCTTATATTAATAGTGTGCACTCTTGTAGGAGTGCAATATTCTAGTTTCTGTATTTGTTTGGGTGTTTTGATTTAATCCCACCCACAAAGTCATCATTCCGTTTTTCATACTCTGCTTTTTAAACATAAAAAAGAAGGGATATTGAATAACAAACACTGCAGATTGTTTGACTCCAAGTGGCCTTATGTTTAAAAACAAACTGTTCATGTACATGGTGCTGTTTATTAGCTTAGTTCCTTTGTGGATATTTTTGTGGGTCGGATTCGGTTTTCAACTTATTTTTTACACTTCACGGATGTATACATAAAATGTGAATAATTCTTCTCGTTAACAGCAGCTGGTACAAAACTGTAAGTACGTGTACAGGTATGTACTCTATTGTCAGTGTATTAATCGTTATTACGGTGGATTCTGTCGCTATATGGTAAATATCTGAGATTTGCAAAAATGTTCTGGCTTGCTGTGTTTGACAGGTTTACTCCTGGGTTTACTCCTAAATGTTCTCCATTTATCAACCAAAAGAGAAAGTTCTTTATGAGGAATGTCAACTGCCCCACTTAATGAGAATTCCTGGGTGCATGACCCCTAACTTTGGTCTGTTCAGGTCACAGTTGGAACATTTACTTACCTGGGACCTATAGACTGAGCCACAGTGTGGGAAAATAACACTTCTCTAGACATTGAATGGTTATTGGCTGGAATAATAGGCAATGGTTTTTTTTGTGTAAAGAGGAGGTCTTGTGTGAAACAGGTTTTTGGGGGGGGGGGGGGGGGGGGGGGATTGAGTGCACTTTTTTGGCAGTGAATTAATTGTGGGGTGCGCTGAATTGTCCATTGACGTCAGTTCTACCATAGAGAAAGAACTAGTGTTCTCTCTGTGGGAAGTTAAAGAGGGTACGGTCCGTGGGATTTAAGGGGAAAGAATACTTTGAACTGTAAACCCTACAAAATGACTGGGACAGTCACCTACTAGCAATTGTATCGGCCAAGGCCAGCTATGCTCGGAATTTTGCAGCCTGGGCTTTCATTCATGGGTTGCTGATTGGTTGGTTAAGCATGTGGGAGAAAACAAAGTAAGGCAAGGGGCACTACTACTAGATTCGGATCAGTGGCTCTTCTAGAGAAAAAAAAGGAAAGAAATACGTGTTGAACTGAAACTAAAACTACACTTGACTGTTCAAAGATCAAGTGAATATGAAAGGTGTGTGCAAGTGAACTTTGTGACTTGAACTTTGACCCTTTTCCCATCTAGTCGGTTTTGGTATGCATATCTATCACTAATCTGTCTAGACCCACTGATAACTACAATCATATTAAGAAAATAACCAGTTTTTTGGTTGAAAAAAAAATTAACTTTGTGATTAAGAAACAATCGCAGGGTTGTGATAGCTGGTATACTACCTAAAGATGATTTCGTTAACATTCCTGTTTGTGCTATCAGTTAATATTAAATCCTCACCTTGGCCGGTAAATTAATTCCCCTGAATTTCCTGCTATCAGAAATTGCAGAGTAGAAAGGGTCAAGGTATTAAAATGGAATCCAATTCTCATCAGTCAAGCATGGGAACTGTGGAGGCCATCCCTGGATGACTCACTGGTGTGATAGATGTACTAGGTGTTCAGGAAACTAGACCATCCCTGTAGGCTGATCGAGACCTTTATGAATGCTGGGATCTCAAGTGCAATTTCTACACAGTTTTCTTTCCTTTTAAGGGTAGTGTGTATACACCATTTGTATACAACATCAAATTACAAAAATACTGAATTTTAATAACATGCACCATTTTAATTACATGCACCTAGTGTGCTGTGGTTTTCAAGAAAATTTGAATTTTGTATTAATTTCCATTGATTGTTGACCGGCATTCGTTTGAAAAATCTATTTTCAAACACTGCCCCCAATTTATTACAATTTATTTTCTCTACATTTTATTTTCAATACGTTTGCACATCCTATGAATGGGTGCCATCCACCTATCCTTGTTTCCTATACGAATAATTCCCCTGACATCTATAAATTGCATCGTTTCGTCTGAAGGAAGTCGAGAAACCAGACTTCAAGAACAGCATTTTTTCGTGGTTTACATGTATCTAATATCTTTGAGTATGAACGCACAACTTGAAACAGGTCAGTGTCAGAGTATTTACTATAAAATATGAATCCCCTAACCCATCCATTTTCGAATATTACAGCAATTGCAAATGGTGTATACTTGCTTTAAAATAAAACAAGTTTATTAAAACTGGGTATGATCATTACTGACCCATAAAGCTTGTGTCACAGAATACAACCACCAACCCCTTTGAATGAAATGCCAAACTTAATATAATGCAAGGATATGTAAATCTATGTAGTAGAAATTGGCTCATGTACGGTAGAATGTGTAGGTAAATTCGGAATGTAATGTACATGCATTGTAGATAACTAGTAGTGGTAGAATACTTTAATCGGTCAGTTCTTGACTTGTGTGTGTGTGTGTGTTGGAGTCTTTGACAAGGGTGACTATGAATTGTGGAACAGTCGCTTTTGAAATGACGTATGTCTGATTAACTCTTTGTCGGGGTTCGAGCAAATGAATTATAAAAACATGATATCAATTGATGAACGCAACAACATGAATATAAAATAAATGAAGGAATTAAACATGTTACAGCATGTTATAATTGATTTGTATTTTGTTTCCCCCCTAATTTTTCACTGGCATTGTGCCATTGGTGTAAACATGCGCAGGCAAGACAACAAATTACAAAAATGTTTCTAGAAAAAAAAAAAAAAAAAAAAAAGAGGGCTTTAGCCATTAAACTTGTGGCGTTAAACAAACCTGTAAGACTTCAAAGATATTGCCTTACAGTTGTGGAATGGAAGATTATGCAGATTTTGAAATTGGAATGAGAAATCTTGCAGTTGTTAAAGCCCTGTGAGGGAAATTGTTTAAATTGTATGAAATATATAATGAAATTACAAGAAACTATTGTGTGAATATTTTTTGTGTACAAAACAAAATCAAACGGTACTGAGTTATATAATTTATATATCGAATATTTAGTTCAAAGAATAAAACTAGCATTTTTTTATTATTTTAAAGTCTTCATTTTACTGGATTTATATAATTTGTGTAATTTTAAAGGTATGTTATGGGAATAATTATTACATAATGTCGGAACAAAGAACGATTAAAGCAAATGAGTCAATTGATTCGTTTGCTCACATGACTTCTTTCGTTCATGCCTTTAATTAATCTTTTGTATGATTTACTAAAAGATATTTTTTATTTTATGCAAGTAATGGCAGTAATGTCAGCTGCACATTTATGTAACCAAATAAATATTAATTAATAAATAAATAAAAAGAGAAAGAAAAAAAATATCAAATGTGCGAAACTAGACTTGGTCACTATCTGTAAAGCAACCTGTGAATTATATATATATATACTGTATGTATATCTCAATAGATGTAAAGCATGAAAAATGTGTATATCTTCAAAAGCTTATTGTGATTTGGTGTACACACCGTTTATAATGCCGTAGGCAGAGTAGTGACTGTTGTAATAGCTGTAGAACCGCCACGTTGCTTGTAGAATTCTCCTAGTGTACAAATATCTTGGCCCTCGACTTATTTTGTGTTTCATGGGTGGAAAAAATGGAAGACATGGCTGATAAAATGTTCAATATGATGATATCGGTGATGGTGCAAATTTGTCGAATTGCGCAAATAATGGTTGCTGTAATGTGTAGAGATGGTGATTGAGTCGAGTGAAACTTGTATTCTTGCGGTCGTGAACATGTACCAACGGTGTATAATAACCCTGTAAGGGCTACCGGTACATGTCATCAGCAGAATTGATTGGTTCCATTTTCTTCCCTTATTATACATGCATGGAATAGGGAAAACATGTTGCGTGCATTAGCATCAATGAGTCAAAGCAGCGGTGAGTCAAAGCACTAGTCTCAATTGCAGTGTTGAATATCGTGGTTGTGTGCAAAGAGCTTCACTTTGCTAGCCGAATACTTGAAATGCAAATGTGGTCCTATGGAAGCTGTAACTCAAATATGAAAAATGACACCCCATTGCTCTGTGTCACAGGGCCCAATAAGGAATTCACTCGGAACGTTACGCATGCAGAGATGAGTCTGCATTTTCCAATCTGTATTGCAGCAAATAGATTCCTGCATATATGCCAATACTGCAAATTTGTTCTGCAAATGTTGTCGTCATTTTTACCTGGCTCTAGTTGTGATCCTGGCTATATTTGTTGACCTGTGTGTAGTTGTACCTACCTACCTACCTACCTCACTCACTGACTAATTGATGGTCCGATGTTAACCGGGCAGGGCTATCATGTAGGATAACAAATGGGATTATTGTGTACACAGATATATGCGTAATTGGAATAAAATGGAATTTTGTGGGTCCTGGGACCAAGGGCCAATTTCCGCTAAGCATAACAAAATTGCTCGGCATATTAAAAACTCTACTTGGTAAAAATTAAGATAGACAGAATTTTCAGGAGACTATTTCAGGGCGCTATTGTTTGTGACTGGTGTTCTGCTGGTTTTTTTGCTGAGCATGAAAAGCGCATGGAGTTAGTTTACCTGTTTATACCGACTAAGACTTTTTGTGGTAAGCAATTTTGTGTGTGCTTGGCAGCTCCATGAAATTTACCCTAGCTTGTCATGTGATCAGGAGCAGTCTGCTTAGAAATACTTTGAAGTGAGGCACAGCCAGCACGGACGTAGCCAGTAATTTATAAGGGAGGAGGTCTAAGGGGAAGGGGAAGGGGTGTCCCCCCTCCTTTTGGGGATTTTAAAAAAATAATTAAAGGTCCTCAGATGCGATCTGGTGCAATATTTTGCAAGTTTCATGACATATCATGTGATACCATATTATCGGTAAAAATTAACGTTCTCACGAGGTATGTCACCAATTACCAAGTTTTCATTGGATATTGACTTTGAAATGATATTCTGACCTTGCATTGGTAGGCTCGAACGTTATTACGATTCTGATTGTTTTAACTTTAGGGGCTGAAGAGAATGCAAGCGGATTAGAAAGGCAGACGAAATAGCCTGCACAAAATAGGTTTTTAATATTTTTTAAGTTTTTATGAAAGGGGGGAGCACTTGCTACGTCCTTGGGCACAGGCAGTATAGGGTGAATCATATCACAAGTCGATTCTGTCAGACTGTGTTCTGGCATAGAGCTAGGCAGGTTCTGGCAAGCATACCATACTAAGGATCTGCTTCTACATTGTATTGGCAAACTCTGGCCCTTAGAATTCCAAAAGCTTAGACAATCCTCCAGGGTACATTAGATAAAACCAAAAATTGTCAGTTACTGTGTTGTGCACACAGTACACCCCATCATAAAACTAGCCAGAGTCTGGAACCCATCACAACTCCCTCCAGTTCTCACATTATTATGGATGCCTAATTCATCTGTAAGATGTCTGCCCAGATCTGTCCGATTTCCATGGTCGAGTGATGTCATTGGACATTAATTACATGTAGTTTCTACCATTGTTGTACTTGTTCAGTCAAATCGTGCCCCAGTACAAGTCATGTCAAGGTTCAACACCAACCAGAAAAACTTGCATCATAGGTGTTTTGAAAGTTTTTGAGTGAAAATTATCATGCCAGTCAAGTCAGATTATAAACAAAACCAAATCCACTAAATTTTTCCTTTTATCCCTCTTTAAAAAAATGTAACTTCCTAGCATGATGAGGCCTTTCTTAAAAAACCTAGTGATGTAGTAAATATAATGTACCTCTAATGTAATATCTGTGTATAATAATAGTGTATAATGTGCAACAGCTATGCTTACTCCATTTATTTTGTTATTTTTCGTCTATTTTGACTCAGGATCTGCATTTAGCTGGTAAATTAATAAAAACTTCGAGTATGGAATTTCATAGTTCTTTGTGCCACCGGACTTTATTGTTGTACAGGGTGTTTTTTTTATTGTAAAAAGAGCTCCGTCTTGCAGTGCACGGCGTGCTACTCTGACGTTTTCCAAACCCCAGATTCGTTCCTGCATTTGACAATGGTGATGGAGCCGGAGCCTAAGCTGGGGTTGGAAAACTGCCTTGGATACTCGTAAAAATGTCAAATAAAAAATACCAATAAAGCTGGGATGTGAAAATAATGTCAATGTTTTTATTGCACTGGGAAAAGTGCTCATTTACACTTGCAGTGACCGTGACAATAACAACTGTGTTATTAAACTCGGCGGGTGTGCAGGATATCTTTAATGTCAATACAAACCTGTCGTTTTCCAGGGGTGGCTTTTAAAGCAGAACAAAGATTGGTTATCATATACAGTACAGGAATCTAGCCGTGTACAATGTTTAATTATTGTTCCCTCCAGCGCACGAGGGCGCTCCAGCGCGCTGTTGTCATATTTACAGTTTGCGCAAATATAGCTCTATAGTTGCGCATAATGCGCAAACCTCAGTCCCTTCAGATTCGGGTTAATGACTGCCAACGCCATCTTCATTCCATGGAAGTATTTTAATCATTCAAACTAATTTGGAAAACTTATTTTTTTCCCATTTGTTGATACAGACGCCCCAAATGTACATTCTGAAATCGTCATTCATTGGCTCCTAATTTGAGAAACGACAAGAGTCGTTTCTCGCGCGATTGCGGAAGCATACAGTGCATGTTTTTGTGCATGCAATGCAATATGCATAAAAGGGGGAAACAGATACATAAACGCAAATGATATGGAATAATAATTAACATGTTAGTCTGATGTCATAGATATTTTGATGGTCTTGCCAGGCCTAATGAGAATAACAAGTTTGCAAATGAGCTCTCCATAGAAATGATGCAGGCTGTAACAATCCTTGGAATGCGCACCCATTGCCGTATTATTTTGTTGTTGGGTAGGGGGCCGGATGCCAGGCAACGCATTTATTTCAATTAGTGGAAATGCATGCAAGATGCTTGTCTGGAGGGGAAGGGAACTTACAGTCAAGGGAATAATGCTTGTTTGATATGCCTCGGTTTTTTCAGAAAGACCAAATTAATGGCGTCACGGGATACGCAGTATAATCCTACACGATAGAACTGCGCGGCGTGCGCGAGTCGCTAACCCCTGTAAGGATCCGTAAACGACCCCTACTAATTCAGTGTGTAATGCACGCGTATTTCGAAAACCGCACGCCCTAAATCGAATGTAATGCGCTCGCGCGTTCCGCGCCGTCACGTATTTTTTTTCAAGACTGCGCAATACCTGTACATTATAAATTTTTGGAAGCCTTGTTTGTTCGCCCAAAAACCTATATCTTACGTTGTAGATGGACGTCGGACGAGAGGCACGTACATTAAATCCTTGCTGAATAACGCGACGTCGAAATTAATATCGTGTTTGAAAGAATTGATTCTTCAAAATAATAATCTAAAAATGGTTAAACACTTTCCCCAGGTGGCAATTGAAGCGTTAAAATACCGGGGGAAAACAGTATTTTTAAGACGGGTTTTAAGACGTTGTTTAATACCCCCTCTAGCAATAAAAGGCTATAGATATGATACAGGCTTTGTGTGTTATTCCTCAGTCAGATTGGGTGTTTTGTGTTTTGCTGCTTGCCTTTAAATCGACATGGGAATATCTAGAAAAGGAATTAGTTGTTTACGTACATGCAGTATTTGCAATGAGGCTTGAAGTGGAGTGTCGTGGCCGGGCGGTTTAGAACTCGGTTTTCTGTTCCGCAGAGCGTGGGTTCGAGTCCCGGTGTCGACACGTGTGTCCTTAAGCAAGGCAATTAAACCACTATTGCTTCGTCCTTCGGATGGGACGTAAAGCTGTAGGTCCCGTGCGTTGTGTAATGCACGTAAAAGAACCCAGTAACACTCTTCGCTAAGAGAAGGGGTTCGCCCCGGTGTTCCTGGCAGCGCCTCGGAATAGGCAACTAGATAGATGGCGCTTTACAAATGCATGATCATCATCATCATCACCCGGTTGTCTGGTAATCGAAAATAAACGCTATTCTGGAAACCGCTTGCGCAATTCATTTTTTGATAGAAATCAATTGTTTTGGTTTTGTTTGTTGATGTTTATAATACTAGTTTATGTTCCTGTGTTGCTTTTATAGATGTTTTATTTACCATTTTCTCTGGGGGTGGTGCTGAAAGAATGCTCACCTCCACCCAATCACAACTGTTGCCATACTTTAACTGTTTTCTTCCCGTCTCGGGCTGGCACAAATATATGAAACTTACTTTTAAAATGGCCTAGGGAACAAACAGTTTGAATTGGTCTATCTAAATAATTCCAGAGTTTATGACCTGTAAACTTGATGGTACATGTATTATGGGAAAGGCTGGTACGGGTTGACGATGGGAATGATAGTAGACAGAGCAATTTCCAGTAAACACTGAGGCAATGCTATTATTATGAAGTTCGCCGTGGGTAAATTTGAACATAAATACACCCAATAAGAGATTGGATATTGTACAAAGAAAATAAAATGTGTTCCGAAAGAAAGCATCTAAGCCGATTATTATTACGAGCATTTTACATCAATGTGGGGTTTTCGGGAAAGCTGTTTGTCAATAAGCAGACAAAAGAAAATGCAGTACAATCAGTAATAATATTAATAATTAATGGAATTGCCAATAACAATATTTAAGTATTGCTAAATAATTAACATGCATTTGGTCTTAATAATAGCAGAAGAGACTCATACTCGCAAAGCCATGTACCCCCTAGAGACGGCCAATAAAAACACTGCCAAGTTGTTACCGCCACTGGGACTTGTCCATAGGAAAACTCCCACACAAACACCTGTGCGTAGGCAGGTAAAAGCTGACTAACTTTCCCCCAAAAAACTGACACAAACAATCTTATTGCCTTCTAAAACCCACGATACCCCCACGGGGATGACAGTCTCTGTTGGTGCCTGCTTCATGTTATGACCTCCTCGACAGTTTCACAATGGCTGATTATGACTAATGCTTTTAGTAGTTTTGAATTATGACCACTAACAGTTAAGTTTTAAACATTCGTGTGCGTGTACATGTTGATTTTGTTATCAAAAAATGGGTAGTTTTCCTGTTACATGTAGTAAAAAGTAAAACTACCCTGTTTCTTTTAAGTAACTCAGATAAAGAACTCTCCTTTCATGCCACAGTAGGCACAATGTACATGTACATGTACAGTATCACACAGTGGTCTGTATACTGAGCCAGCTGTATTTATGAGCGCCAGACAAACCTAGACAAACGCTCGATAGATAGCTTCAATTTTCAGGTTCCATCAACTGCGCAGGTCGTAAACTCTGCGCTGGCCCACACACACAGTGCGTTTCAGTTTTGTTTCAGTGTATCGACGCGGCCTACATTAAAGGCTTGATACACCGAGAAAAAAACCCAAGAACAACATAAGAACCACTGTCCGACGCCGTTTTTTTTCTTTTCTCAGCATTCACGATTGTAAAACGTGGGAAAGGTAAGTTAAACGATATTTACTATAAAATACAACTCTTCAAATCTACCCATTCCTGATAATTCAAGCAAATACCAATTGTGTATCCTACCTTTAACAACACAGTGCATTAGATGTTTCTTTTAGCAAATGTTACCATTTAATCCATCAATTTACGAATTTTATGATGTTATGAGTGGGGTATGGAAAGATGAAGATTTCGATTCCTTTATTTTGGGTGCAATTCAAATTATGGATTTTGAATTGCGAAGGAAATCTTAGAATTGTTTTCCAGGAATATACAGCATTCGCAGAGCTAAACGTCACCAGGTTAGTTTTCAACTGAGCATGCAGCTGTCTGTATTATTTGAGCATTTTGTGCTGCTTCGAATGAGTTCAAACAATAAAAATGCACAAATTACAAATTCTTTAAAAGCCTTGAAGCTGCGCTTGCCTGGTTTTCCTCCCAAGGTCACTATTCCAACACCGCGGGCAAAATAGAGATGTTTATTTTGATTTATTCCGGTCGTGTGACCCATATCAACTACAGGAGGCCTGGAGTCGCAGACAGAGATGCGTATAAATGTCATGTGGTTTAAAGGGAATGTGCAGTTCACCGTGCGCTAAACCAATATTGCAGGGTCTCAATTCTCAAGTCAATAATTAATGGTTCAAGCAGAAATGTACGACTGCTTGGTGACTTGGACTCTATGCTCGGACCATGCTCGGACTCGGACACGACATCGTGCAGGATTTGGACTCGCGAGGTTACTTTGAAGACTATAGTCGACTTACCAATCTTCAGCTAGTATGAGTGGCATCAGAAGTAACCTATAATTCAACTGATCATATTGCGGTCGTTTTGTACTGTTTTTTAATGCAACAGTATCTCTCTCAAACTGTCACAACCTGACGTCATGACAATGGTGTTATCTCATTTCTTTCGTGTACAGAAGCGAGACCACATGCACGAAACGCAGTGATACAAAATGTACGTATGTAGACTGTGTATACCCATACCTCACAGTCGATAAACTTTTCAGTCTCATTTCTTGCACGTCGTCGCAAGGGTCGAGTCCCTAGTTATGGCCACCCATACTCATTGAGCTAGGCACCAGACTGTAATACAACGTTAAATCTGTTTTGGGAAAAACCATTTTCTCGCATGACGGTACATTTATTTGGGGAAAAACAGTGTTGAACCAACGGATTTCCATTAAATGGTTACAGTTTAATAAACAGACAAATTTAGAGAAAAAAATGTCATGTTAAAAAAACGTTTTTTTGCGCAACTTTTAGGGGTCATATTGAAGAAGTTTAAAAACCAATAACATCGTGTTGACGTACGTGGTCGCAGCATGCGTTATTGCATGCCAAAACGAGGCAATTAAATATTGTTTTTGTTGATTTTTTTAAAATATAACTTACTAATGTATACGTTTTATACAGAAGAAAAGCTTAAATAACATTGGTAGAAACCCTACAACATTTAAAAAAAGACTTAAACACGGATATTTATTTCCCCATTATTTCGAGCACCCCCATTTTATTTTTAATAGAAGAAGTACATAGACGGCCGGCCGTTTGCACTCGGCTCAGCCTCCCTGGCCGCCCCCTTCCACATCACACCAATACAAGCCAGATGCAGACATAATACCCACACATCCATATTTACACCTGTCTCCCTTAATAAAATAAACGCATGGTGAGGTCGCCCGTCCCTGGAGTTCCAATTTCATTTTTTCATTTGTCTGCAATTTATTGACGGTACACAGTCATGACGGGAATGGGGATACCGATGACAGCTAACGGGTCGCTCGTATCAAGAGGGGCTGTCGAGAACTGCTTGTTCAAGGTCAAGATTAATGCGCGATGTATGCCTATAACCCAATATCTTACTGTAACAACAACAACGTTCCCATTGTAGCAAAGGGTTTGATTACTTACAGATTTAACCCGCATCTTTAATCGCAAGAAAAAGTTCCACATGTTACCTTAAAGGTTATCTGAAGTTATCAACAAAAGCTATTATTACAGACATAACAATATCTACGAGTGTTTTTTTTCTTCAGATTTCAAGCCAAGGCTGAAATAAATACTTAAAATACTATTGATCTTATTGACCGATGGTTGTTACACATTATTTTGTGACTATACATGTATATTTCAAAAAGGGCTATCTTAAATTTACATTATAGATATGCATGCTTGCTCGCTATGATTTTATCTTTTCCTGGAGAAATTGTAGTTGTGCTTCTCATATAATTTAGTTAGTGCAACAAAAAGGGCTTCTGTTGCCATTCTGTGCACTTCTTCACAGTTTTAAAGTGATTTGTTTATAGTTTTGAAGTGATATGTCTTAGTTTTTCAGAAAATTATTCCATCTTTGACCAAAGGAGCAGAACTAAACCTAATCCTGCATTCACCTCGTAAGTTTTATCACTAGTATATGGTGTTGCTTTTTGGCCGCAAGACGCAGTGCGTCTCGGGTGTCTTCTTTTAGAATGTCCCACGCCACACCAAGATCTGATAGCTCAACCTTCGAACATATGCGGACCAGGCACGCACAGAGGGTTCAGGTGCAACCTAAGGCGGTAAGTGGGTATGTTGATAGGGTCGCCAGGCAACGGAATTCTTCTTATGAGCTGGTCGTCAGCTAATGGTGTATAGAGAAACAGAGACGGCAGTGTGGTAATGCCTAATGGGGATCCTGTATTAGAGTACCAATTCCTCATCATCTGCTCTTAACATATTTTTTTTGTCAGCCAGGTGCATATGCGTGCAAGGACGCCTTGTGTATTTCCATTAAATGTGCTGCCTGCTTCTTGGTTTTTGTTAGCAAGCCATGTCGCTCTAGTTATCAAGGGGCTATCTCTTGTGAGGAGTATTGTGGTGGCTTATGCGTACTAGCGCTCGCCTCTCACTATAAATGTGGCCCGGGTTCGATTCCTGGCACGGACCATTATGTGTGTAGAGTTGTGCGTTGGTTCTCCTCTGTGCCACGAGGGTTTTTCACCGGGTCCTCCGGTTTTCCTCCCTCTTGAAAAAAACTAAACACGTTCGATCTCTGGCTGTGCTCCGTAGTCATGAGTCAATGTGGCCGGCTGCCATAGGCGCCTTTACGTGCCAGCGGCTCGACCACGTTGTAGCCGCGTTCTTCGCAATTCAGCATCTTAGCTGCGAGTAAGGATGATTAGCCTCCCCAATTATTATTATATATATATAGGAAAATACGCGCCACTAATATTCTTCTTAGTCTCAATAACATGCAGCGAGACGACGCAGATATAGCCCTTTTATATACATGTACATCGATATCGCCATGGATGTCAACAAAACCATATAAGAAGTCACAGCATACATGTACATGAATGGCATCCATCCACGTAGAGACTCTGTTACTGGCATCCATCCACGTATACACTCTGTATCACATTTCCAATTTACCCACCCAAGTACCAGACTCCTGTTGGAGTCGCATGGGCCTCTCAAATTAGCAGAACAGCTGGTTGCTATTCGTAGATGATTATGAGACGGCTGGCATACACTTGTCCCCGTGTTCATTTCAAGATGCAACGCACCATAACTTCTTCCTGTCCTCATTATTACCATGGAGGAATAAAAACACATTTCAAAGTATGCATGATTCTGAAGCTTGTTGACGCTGCATATCTTTCTTTGACACATTTTGAGGGTCAGATTTACTGACCCATCTCGTATCAATTTTAAAAGTGTTGATAAAATTCTCAAGTTGTGTTAAAATGCAACTGTTACCATTAAAAAGCACATCATATGCGTAAACGCACATTTGTTCGAAATTATTTGTTATTATTTGTTCGAAATATCAATTTTCAAATTCAGTTTTCCAAACCATTCTCAGAATGAAATCAGAATAAAAGTAAAACATTCTGCAAGACTATGTCGATGGTTTTAGTTGATGGTTGTTTGTACAGCCTGTGGCTTGCATATTTATCGAGTTGTGTCTCGAGGACAACCGGAATTTCAAGCCAGAGATGTTTAGATGCCGGGCATGTTCCGGTCTTACATAACATAACATGACATAACATTAACATGGCCGCGTTCTTAGGCCACATAAAAAAAATTACTTGTTTAGCGTCCGGCCACTTAAAATGTTTAGGGTCGGGAGGGAGGTTTTTTTTTTTTTTTTTTTTTATACAAGGTGTCCACACCAGAGGAAGACGTGCACCAATGTTGCCCACTTTACATCTCAGATGGCATACTGGGGATGTATTAAGGTTTAATTCCAAACTTTGCTTAAAAGAACAGTTTTATTCAATGTTAAACAGTACAATATCCAATAAAACTGTCAAAAGATTAAAAGGAAAAGATGTTTTTTTTCACATTTTAAGCTACTTTGTTCGTAAGCAAGCAGCTGCGGCGAACTGCACTCAAAGGCAATGTAATGCAATAGTTTTACATAATTATATGAGGCAGTCTCGTTATTGACTGTGTGTTCTCCCCCCCCCCCCCCCCCCCCCCTCCTCAAAAATAAACCATCCCATAAAAAAAACCGTCCAATCTTGTTCTTCCTTCTAACAATCTCTTCTTTTCATTGGGTGTAAATTATATGCCACAAAGTGACATTTCCCAGCCTATTGAAATTCCAAAGTCTACTGGCTGATACAATGTATACATTTTGTAGGTCAGCTGTCAATCATTGTCTGGATTTCTTACCCCTACTTGTATATGGAATATATTCGGAAAATACTCCCGAATATTTCTCCTGTGGTTTTACTTTATTTCTCTGGCACTATAAAGCGTTTATTATGTAAAATTACATCACGGAACCATTATAAATTAAAAAATGTAACGAGCTTTTACAATTTCCACGAAATAGATCGTTTTTGTTAAAGACAAGAAAAACGGAAAATAAATCGTATTAAATTTTGCCCCTAAATTTGTTGGAAAATTGTTTATGAGCTCAAAATATAAGGTGTTAAGGTTCCGTTTATTTTTTTTTCTCTTTCTTTAAAAAAAATAATAAAAACAGAAATAAATGTTATTAAATAAACCTGGAATTGATTTCGCTAGCCTTGTAGTTGTCAGGTGTACCTGTATGTCGATTTTCTTATATATCAGAAAAACCAAGAATAAATCGTATTATTATTTACCCCTGAAATCGGTTGGGAAAATTTTAGAAGTTCATTCAAATAAGTCTTTAAGTATCCTTTCTTCTTTTTTTTCTTTAAAAACAAAGACAATAACATAATTAACCTTAGGAATATAATCTTTTTTTCTGTTCATCTTAATACATTTTGTAAATAGGTACGGCAAACTTTTGCAAAATTACTTACAGCCAACTTAATCCGTTGGGTCTAGAGATAAATAAATTCACTCCAGGAATACACCGACCAGGGCCTATTAAATAAATTCTGTATCTGCCTGGCAAGGGTTGGCGTAAGTAAATACAATGTATCTTTGTTGGAGATAAGCGGGCTTGAACAACATTCTTTGAGTAGCACTTTGTGTTGAGTGAATGTCTGTGCTGAAAAAGGAAAGTCAACACCCAATGACAATGAAGATTTTTTTAACTGGACCTCATGGATAACAATCTTGTCACTCGGGAAGTGGTGAGCTGCGGTTCTGAGGCTTTGATGTTGGTCTTTTCAAGAAACTCAGTTGGGTCATTGTAATCTTTTAGGAACTGGTATTGCGATTTTCGATAAGCTTCTACAGACGTGTGCGCTTTTAGCTTTAATCTTTGCATTTTTTCACTAGACCGCCGGACTACTTAGGAAAGGGTTTTGACTAGACCGCCGATGTTTTGACTAGAATTTGGCTAGCGGACCAGCGTTAAGGTCGAACCCAAATGTTTAAGTTTCTGCCGATAGGTGCGCTGGCACCGGAAATTTCGTCTGCTAGCGTTTGCAACAGTAGAAAATGCACTGTGGCGGTCTTTTAGCGCATTTAAAAAAAAATAAAAAATAAAAAAAAAAAGTGGTCGGGTGGGTTTTTCAGGGTCGGGCGGGGACGCTAAACAAGTAATTTTTTTTATGTGGCCTTACATGTATGTGTGCACACATCTCAATCAAGCTATACTCTCGACGACTCGCTATTGTTCCCTTCTTTTAATTCCCTTTGTTTTTCATCTTTTTCCTAACAGCTCCATAATGTTTATACATGAGATTCTTCCGATGACCCGGCTCAGGTCCTCGGGGTCATTGTTATCCCTAATGTCCGAGTCCTCAGTCTGAACGGAAGAACAACTGACGACTACCAACTAGCTTCCGGACATCAACTATACTTCATGAATTAACCATCTGCCTGATATAACTATAACGTGCAGATGGCCGTGAATTGATAATGCAACAGCGACCGGACTGATTTCCCATCAGATGGACAATGGACTTAGTGTTAATACAACATCCAAAACTGCATGATGGATAGAGTCGCCATACTATATCGGTACACGTGCATTTCGTGGGTTTGCAACTGAACAAAAATGTTGTATATCGTCATTAACGACCCACACACGATTCTAAATCCAACCTCTAAACATGTTAATTAATTACACGCATGATAATCGGTTATCGGGCCATGTGTTCACTATGCAGATAAACAATGAGTCATATTAAAAGCCACCTTATGCCAGTTTTAAAAAAGTACACGGGTCAAGCTGTCAACTCGCTGTCGGGTCCCCCATAAAGGGAAATGGAATTTTCCAGGTATTCATCAATTAATTATGGCGAACAGGATCACCCAGTTATAATTACGGCAAGTGCTCGCTACTATTACTGAGCCACTCAATATGCTAATAACAAGGCGGCATTTTAAAAAGACAACATAGGCCAGTGTGTATAATTTACATTAAATTTAATAAATTTTCAATAAAGTAAGATTTTGTTCTTTACAAATCGGGAGACATCATTATTTCGTTGAATAATAATTAACATTTCAAATGGTCTAAAAAAAAATTGAAAATGTCTTCATTATAATTCCACTTAAGCAAACAAAGAAAGTCAACAGAGAAGAGAGATTAGGGTACCACTGGGTACCAGAAAATATTTCCCAGGAAATTCTATTCTATTCTTTAAAAAAAAAATCAGCCCCATTGTTCATTTGACCTCGCCAGACAAGGATTTATAACCTACTTATCCCTGGATGCATCCTTACCTCAGCTCATTGAGCAGACTGGTCATTCACAGGTTCTGGTCATTCACATTAATCAATGCCATTTGTCCTGCAGTGGTCTTTGGCTTTAACAAAATTATTTTTCGTACAAATTTGTATTGTTGCTTTACAATGGGTTTTGTTCAGGAACATATCTCAATGGACATGCTTCTACTATTCGAGGCCAGACCTACCTACCACTGAGGATCTTTGAACGGAGAATCTGCATACAAATAATTATTAAACTCGATTGATTAAAGGACGTACATATTTCAACGCAGCAATGCCAGGCCTAATAGATCAGTTTAGGGTATACATTGTCAAAACCTGTGAAACTTGTCAACAAAACCAAAATTGTCAACGGTTCTTTCTTTAAACATTTGTTTTTTTCGAGTTCCAGGACTATGTATGGACATGATTTGGAAGGGAAGGTATTACCAGAGGTGGAAACATGTCATTAGACAGTGGCCTGTGAACATGGATAGGGAAAACCCATAGAATGGCGAAACACCGAAATTTACTTACGTCACGACAATTTTCCGGGATTTTCAGGGCTTTTTTTGGCTAAATTTTACAAAAAAGGTATTTATGAATGGGAATAAATGTGTGTTCGGTCGGTATTAATCACTCTGTTTAAGACCGCTTGGAGTCTGGGTGCTGATATTGACCCTCGCCTTCGGCTCGGGTAATTATGAGCACCCAGACTCCAAGCTGTCTTAAACAGAGTGATTAAAACCTCTCAAACACACATGTATTCCCTTAATAATAACGATGCTGTGACGTCACTGTTGTGAATTATTTACTTTCTCATCGAAACTATTCAATTATTCATGATTATGCCTCTCACCGGAAAAATCGTGGCCCGGCAAGCAGTGCATTCGGGAAAACTGCATTTGCGTGATATAGGGGGCGCTACGGCTCGGATACGGTTAAGTTCGCTCGTGCCCACCACCGATCCTGCGAGCCGCGCAATTGCGCCCGCGTGCGGCAATCTGGTTTTGTCCAAACTCACCAACAGAGGGCGGGCTTTTCACAGCGGGCATAAGAAATAGCGCAAATATGAATATTCATAAGACATTTTATGAATGAATAACTGACTTCAGGCACTATAAGCACATCCGGGACTTTAATGGTGACAAACTACAATCCTCTGGCTACCTTGCAGAAAAAGAAAAAAAAATGATGGGTCACCATGAACATTTTATATGGGTATTCATATTTTGTAATTATAATGACGTCACTACAACACAAAAGTTGAAACGTTTTGGGTAATAACTCCTAAAATTCCTCAAATCGGCATTGTAAACAGAGTCGGTAGAGACTTGTTACCTAGTATCCCTCCACTTTATACCGTCTTTGCATTAGTGTTGTCCTGCCCTTTACACGATATAGATCCTCAAAACCATGCTTCCGCATCCTTTGTTTTAAGCTTAAACGATGACGTCATCATTTTATATGTTTCACAAAAACCGCATTTTAACACAATCCCAATAGTTGTCACCGCTTGAAATGTAATTATAATTAAAAAATATGCTATTTTAAAGTAGTTCCAATTGTAACCTAGCAATATTACTCCGCCAACACCAAAAAATACACTGCCGAATCGTCCCCTGTACGTCGTGTAGCATGTATTGTGTATATTATTTTTTCTTTTTTGGGAGAGGTGTAACCATCGAAAATTCCTCATTTTGGGTAAATGGGCTTTATCGGCAGGTCAAAAACCACCTTAAGTTAAATTTGACATATTATATTAACGCAAATTGTTGTTTGGTAAAACAAAACTCACTGCCTTTGTTTTGAAAATGAATGAATTTTAGGGCGATCAACTGCTGAATCTGACCCATGTTGTCGTATGTTTTTTAAAAATGGCGGACCTTGCCTCGAGGCTTTCTTCACGAAATAGATGCAGTAACGCGTGCTGAATTATGGTTCGTATAGTCGTATTAAAAAGTGCGATGAAGACGTTTCTTGCCCAATGAACGGGTGATGGGTTTTGGTTTTGGTTTTGGGTGGGTGGGTGGTGGGGTTTCGGGTGGGGGGTGGGGGGTGGTTAGTGGGGGTGGGGGGTGGGGGGTGGGGGGTGGGGGTGGGGGTGGGGGGTGGGGGGTGGGGGGTTGGGGTGGGGGTGGGGGGTGGGGGGTGGGGGGTGGGGGGGTGGGGGGTGGGGGGTGGGGGGTGGGGGGTGGGGGGTGGGGGGTGGGGGGTGGGGGGTGGGGGGTAATGTTTCGGCTTATATCATGTACATTTGAATTGACAAGGTGTTGTACTTGTCATGTCAAGATTTGTAATCATGCCTTTGGAAAAGGGGTGGGTAGGTAAAGGGGTGGGTATATGAAAAGGGGTGTTTAGGGAATAGTGTGTTTTTTGTTTTGTTTTTCTGCTGGTCGGGTCGAATGCTGGACACCGAATGCTGGATCTGGTAGGACGGCGATGGTGAAACTCGGCGGTTGGACGACCCGGCGGTGGGATGACTCGGCATTGAGTACCGGTTGTTGTGTTGGGCATGGGGGGTGGTTACTCGGACAATACATGTAGATACATACCAGTAACCTATACCGTACCACATCCCGGCCCATGACAGTCAAACCAATCTTTCAATACCATCTCGGGCCGAATGACCATTTACTCCTCAAATCGTTTTTTTCTTCAAAGTCTCAATCTTCCAAAATCCTAAAAAAAAATTAACGCCATTTTTGCCACAATCCTCAACCTTCTGCCTTAGTTTGGTATGGCTTTGATGAGAACAGATAGGGTTTGGCTAAAGTGTGTTCATTGAACCTGATTTTTCCTAGTTTTTTTATTTGAATAAAATTTAAAAAATACATCTCCCCATTTAACCAGTTCGTGCCGGGATTATTTTAACATCACCAAGCCGAGGGGCGGGATTATTTTTTTTACGAAACTCGATCCGAAGCGGGTTCAGGCCCATAGTGCCGGGAAACACACCCACACATTTCCGGCCTTGCTCACTTGGCGTGTTTATGCGTCATTCGTTTTGAATTTGGTGAAAACTTTGCGTTTATAAACGTCATCCGGCACGAACTGCTTAAACCTAATTTTGGTAACAAGATTTTTTAAATTCAGATCTGTGTGATATATGGCTATGTCGTGCGCAATAATCCAAGAAAAGATATGCAGCACTGACAATTCGAACCGCCCTTATCTTGCCAAATCACAATCATCATCATTTAATTTTGAATGCCCACGCTTCCCCCATGCAGTGACAACATTTTCTTGTATTTATCATTAGTTCACAGTGTTCACTCAAACAATGAGAGGCATTTAGGGTTGTAAGTGGTTTGTTTGTTTGTTTTTGTGTTTTTTTGCATTAGATCCATAAACGCCAAGATGAGAGTAAATTGTGATAACTGGATACCCCAAGACTTACCACAACCTTTAAACAAAGTACCTCTCACTTTGCTGATTTGGAGTAAATGCAATTTTTGGAAAATGAAATAACTTGTAAACATGTACCTTCATGCATAAACGATTACATAAAATACTTAATTATCTAATACTGAATTAACGATTACACGGATGAGACTGATGAAGTAAGCACAATTGTATGATGCGCGCATTAAATTTTAAAGGAGTATGCATGCCGAATTGTGGCTAAGGCTTACTGGGTCAGTCTATCCTTAATATTTACAACTTGAGATGTGCAAGTTTGGGTGAGCTGTACTGGGCATGCTGTCTGATTTGCAGTTTCTGTCGCTTAGCAGGAAGGCGTACTGTGCAATACATGCGCTCATATTTGTTTAGGTTTGCATGGATACTTTCTATTGCCTGCTCAGACATCATGCCAACAGTACCTAAGCGTCGTGCTTGTCGAGGGGCTTCAACTGTCAATAAATGAAACTTTCTTTTGAGGTTTAACTCTGGAAAATTTACTGGAAACCAGCAACCAAACTCGGAACATCGCAAGGCTAGTAGCTCCACCTCATGTTTACAAAGCATTCTGTTGAGTGTGTACAAGTCATAACAAGATTTGAACTTCTGAAACATAGTTGGTACTTTATTGGACAGTTCTTGAGAGCCAAATGACTTGCATTCTGTTGTAGTGTCTATTAGAACTGGCAGAAAAATGTCTGAAAATTTCTGACAGTTCTTCAAAACCCTATGTACATCAGGGCCAATCAGTGATCCCCCATGATAAGACTGTTTTCTAATTCCAACTTCTTCTGAGACCTTTTTGAATTTAGTCACGAATGGCCCAGTGACATTTTGAATTTCTTTGTCAATTTCAACCCTCAATTTTGTATTTTGATTTGCATCCTTATTCAAGTGTTGAACCCTACGATTGATTTCCTTGATGTCTGTATAAGTTGTTGAACCAGTTTCCTAGATTCCTTAGCAAGTGCACTGTTCTCGGTGTATTTTCGATCATTTTTTGTGAAGTGGTTGGGATTATTTGTCTTAGCCTGAGCAACCTGGTCATGCTTAGCCACAAGTTCGATTTCAAGTTCCCTTTTTGAATTGCACAATTCTTCATGTTCCGCGCTAAGGTCTTCAACACGCGCATACAACTTATCAGTCCCATTGTATATCCCATGATTTTCTAGTACCGCTTTGTCCAAACTTTTTGCATTATTCTCCACAATTTCATAGAACTGCAAACCTAGCCCTAAGCCAATATGCAAGGGGCTGACTGAAATCTGATCTATGACATAGCCCTCAGTACCCACAAGCGGCCGTTGAATGCAGTTATCGTAATTTTTGGCATTCTCTTTTATTGCACCACCGTCTTGAAACTCTGTGGCTTTTGCATGGCAGGTTGACAGTTTTCTTTGAGCTACTGCAGAAATGCCATTGTCTTCATCGTCATCTTTGAATTCTTCAAGAATGTGCAGCGCATGCGGTTTACCTTTTTTCACATCTTTGAGTGTGATTAGACAGTGTGGGCAAAAGTGATGACCATTTGGCCCCGACAAACCAAGAATCTTGGCAATCCATTCCCAATCTCCACCCCAAGTCAGTTTGCATTTTGTATACATTTTAGGGACTTCCAAAGTTGTTGGATTCTTTGCTTCAGATGAAGACGAAGAGCACTGGCAATACCTGCAGTTTGGACTAATGAACCTGTTGTCTGGATTTAGTTCCTCGAGTGGAGTGAAATCCAGCTTTTCATCGACTGATTGAACCATGTCATCTGTGTACAAGAGTTCGGTGTCATCAATGTTGGGGCGGGGAAGCTGTAGCCTTGCAATATCCCCAGTGACCTTCAGCAAGTCGTCAAATACTGGCTTAAAAGCCGCTTCAATGTTAGGCCTGTCATCTTTTCCACCCTCAAAAATTCCCATTATTTTCAGTGACCTTACAGAGTGGCGATCCTTCGAGTTCAGAGTCTGGATTACCAATTTGGTAGTATTGCCCCCCTTATCGCCAGACACGTGAAACCACAAAGTGTTGTCAAAGCTTTCAACAAGGTGATTTTGCTTAACCTGTTCAGTAACCATGTTAGTGATTAGATTTCCAACATTTACGATCCTAGTGAAGTGAACAGTTTTCCCACTACTCCCATCGAACTTGCCATACTCGAACTCATAAGGAAGCTCTGCTGAAGAACGCATTGATTGCCGTGTTCCCATAAGTTTGTGACCCGTTTCCATCTCGATTCTGTTTTTGATTAGTGTCCACATTGTCTCCGGCATTAGACTGCGCAACCCATCGACTGTATCCCTTGAAAACTTAGTGCATACATTTAAACCCGCTGCTTTAGATGCTACCGTATACCCATCTTTTTGCCGCTTAATATTTGCCGAGCGCTGAGCAGCAATGTCGGAGATTGTGGTAGTACTAGTACTAGCATGAGAAGGGGATCTTGCAGCTGAAGAAGTTTGTTCTGAACTTGATGAGGAACTTTGCCTACGTGCAAGGCCACATCTTTCACCAAAAGATGCACCACCTGAAACCATGGTCTCTACTTTCTCTATGATTTGGCTCCTCTTTCCGAGTGTTCTCTTACTACACAAGCAGAACTCCCTACCTCAGCTACAGGAACCCGAACATAAAGCTTTGCGCGCCCATTTTTGCCCTCAATTTTGAGAATATCAGGGTCCTGAGTCTGTGAATCTTTTACAATGTAATTGAGAGCCTCTGATCTAAGTTGTTGTACCCCAATTGAACTATCCACCCCAAGTTGCTCACTGACATGTTTTTCAAAATTCTTCAGTCGTTTGTTTTCTGCTTCAAGTTTTTCCAGTCGTTTGTTTTCTGCTTCAAGTTTTTCGATTTGTCCCTTTAAGTTATCCACCTCCTCTGAACTGTCCGCATCTGCGCTAGCCCCCTGTTCTTGTTCTTTTACAGTACTAACGCGCTGTGTCCCTACCTGGCGTTTTTTAGATTGAATCCTGAAATCTGTAGCTGTACGATGCTTGAAATTCAGTGAATTGTTTTGACGAAATTTCAGAATGCACCTCGTGCACGAAGCACACAGAAAACCCTCCCTCTCTTCTTGAAGCAAAAAACAAGACTGAAGGTCATCTTTGTATTTAGCTGTCGCATAAAATCTACTACTTACACCAGACTTACAAATGCAACACCTTTTTCTGTCTGAAGGCATTTCAAAAATGTAGCTTTTTATGTCAAAATAAGGAAAGATTGTCAATGCGAGGTCTCCGGCGTGATAGGCACACTTTTAACGACGGTCGGAAACCCAGAATTGTTACAGTGCATTATTAACGTGAGCCACACGAAAATGGGGGAACCATACTATTGAAGAAATACGACTGGACAATGTTGAACACAAGAGGGCGCAATTGACAGATTTCCCCTAATTTCCGCGTTGGCGACTGGTAGCGCGCGCGCGGTGGATATACGTACGAATATTTCGAACGCGCGCGCGCGCGCGCGCGAACGCGAAAAGGGCCGCGCGCGCGCGCGCGCTTTGAGTTCTTTTAGAAAGATTTTGTGTGACCTTTAAACTAGAGGTCACCATCATGCCTTGCGCGATCTTAACCCCTGCAGCTGATTTCACGAAACCTTACGCAGTGCAGCCCCCTTGCACCCTTAGGCTTGATGAAAGACACTCACAGTTTTATGATTGAAGTAAAGGAATTTCTATTTTACCCTTGACATAATTATTTCAAAATGGCAGGCGAAGGTGATACAACGACGATTTCTTGAAAAAACACAAATATACGCAAACAGTCGTTGTAAACGGTGTTTAAAACGCGCGTTGCGCAGCTACGCCAAGTTTCGTGAAATGGTCCGTAAAAAAATGGCGCAGCTACGCACTTTTTGTGTGAAATCGGCTTGTCTAATTTAAATGTGCCATATATTGGCACAATAAAATTAGGACTGTTGTCGATGTATTTAACGCGCGACGCCTTGTTTTAACATTTTGTAATTGTTAATTTGTAGAATCAATCCGTTCAAACATTATATTTTGACGTCGCGTTATTTAGCAAGGTTTTATATTAAATGTACGTACCTCTGTCGTCCATCTATAACGTAAGAAACGGTTTTAGGGCAAGAAAAACGAGGCTTCTAAAATCCACGTTGTACAGGTAAGGCGCAGACTTGAAAAAATGTTCATACGTGGCATGCATTCAGGAACACGCGCGCGCATTACATTCAGGGCGTGCAGTTTACGAAATACGCGCGCATTACGCACTGAATAGCCAGTCAGCGTCGTTTACGCATTCCTCAATTTGTTGGGTTTTTGCTGCATATCTATAATATATTCCTTGTCTAAGATTGAAACGTGTTTGGTTTGAAAATTAACTAGGCCCTGTTAATCTAAAAATAGCACTAAAAACAAATCCACTAAATTATAAAGATCATATTTACCCTTGCTATTTCTCTATTTCTGTTGTTAACTTAACGGCGTAAAGCCAAATCACGTGTGGAACTGTCGTTATGTGACACCGAATTACCTTTGTGAACCCAACTGTAAACCAAATATAAATTCTAGAGCACGTATGTTGCTGCATGTGTTCGATTCCTTTAGTCGAGTTCCGCGTTTGGTCCTAATGGCCGGGATGGTTAGGCAATAGACCGCGATAAACACGACTGAACTCTTCGGTACTTCTGAGCCGCCGGCTATAAGATTTTTTTGCATTCAAATAAAATTCCCTCAATTATTTTTTTAAATAAATAAAATAACAGATTTGTTTTTGTAAATTATTATTTAAAAAAATTGTGGAAAAAAAAAGAAAAACTAGAACTACGTCTGTTCGAGGAACAGAACATAGGGCTTTTTCGCTTTCGCAATTTTATAGATTAAATTTTTCAAAAATTGAACTTGTATACCATCAAAATAATTTAAAATCATCGAAAACTAATTTAAGTTAATTTAAACAGATTAAAATGAATCCAAACTGATTAAAACGATGACGTCACACGTTTGTGAACTTTTTGTGCAACTATCTATCACCTAACAATACAAACGTATGTTATGTTAGCACGTTCCGTTGCTGAGATATGACTTAAAGGTCGAAAAACGTAATAATTCAAATGTAATCGTAATATGATGTAACATTTGTCAACAAGCCGCTAGAGGGCGCTATAACATTTTAAGAAGTCACCGTTAACTTGTTTGTTACTTACAACCTAGCCAGCGCCTAACATCGTTGAAAGTAAGTTCCCATCGTTTTCCACTTTTAAATTATAATGCACTTCCGGTTTAGACCGGAAGGAAGGGTCAGGTTTTTTTGCATGTAATACAAATTATGAAGACCATGGATTAATCTATCAATTCCCTTAAAAATCTGAATCAGATCTCTTACAGTTGATTTTATATTGATTTTCAAAGATTAAATCTAGAAATATTTGGTTGCTTGTAATCTGACATTTGATGACGTCATCGTGACGTAATTAACAGAAAGCTCGAGAGCTGTCTTTACTTTGCTATCTGATGCAAAAATCTGAATTATATCTATAGTGGTTGATTTGTAAGCGATTGTTTAAGGTTTAAAGGATTTTTCATTGTAACTTCCGGTTTGGTGACGTCATAAATATTTCTCCTTCCCAATATGGTCTAAGCATGAAGCTGATTATATACACCGGTTATAAAGTGGTTTCAGCAAAATTCGCCACACACATCAACAGATTATTCATTTTAACCATTTTTCAACCTGCCGCTAGAGGGCGCTATAACATATTATGACGTCGCCTGATTTTTTTTGGAAAAGTTTATTCTAGCCAGACACTAACATCGTTGAAAGTAAGTTCATATCATTTTCACTTTCAAATTATGAGGCACTTCCGGTTTGGACCGGAAGGAAGGGTCACGTGATTTTAAGCACACGAGATAAAATGAAGATTCTGGATTATTATATCTATTGCCACAAAAATCAAGTTTCGGTCTTTTGTGGTTGATTTGTTATTTATTTTTAAAGATTAAATCAATTGCACCTTTAAGATGACGTCACGTGACCCCTGACGACGTAACCATGACGTATGTCTGCGAGACACGAGTTTACTATAGGGTCTTCATCTGGGTTAAGTTTTATGGAAATACGACTTTGTTTTTCGTTAAAAGTGCTGGGAATTGTGCAAACAACGTTCACAAAGTCTATGGGATTGGATTCTGCGTAGCCGAGAGCCTGTTTACCTACCTGTCGCACACGGCGCCCTTCCCCATAGGCAATTTGATGACGTCATCCTGTTTCGCTTGTTGGCGGCTAGTGTCCTCTTGGGTGAGCGTACATTTGCATGCACGTACGATGTCAGTAGTGATACATTCGCTCAATGCATAGTACACTATCAGTGTATACGTACGTACATATACAAGCATGTACACCCCTATTATACGTGTGCCAGGCACATATAAGGGGTCAATGCTTTATGCGCCTAGGCCAAAACGATTACATTTCAAGGGTGCCGCAGGGTATGTTCAAGTTCGTTTTTTGCCCCAAAACACAGGGAAGTTCGAGAACTACTTTTACATTAACCTTTAGAGCAAAAATCAAGATTGTATCTGTCAGGTTTAATTGTTTAGGAATTTTCAAAGGAAAAGGAGTCTTTTCATTCTAACTTCCGGTCTGGTGACGTCATAATTTTTTCTTCCCGTCAACTTGTTCCTAGCATGAAGCTGATTAAATACACCGGTTATAAAGTGATTTCAGCAAACTTCGCCACACACATCAACAGATTATTCATTTTAACAATTTTTCAAACTGCCGCTAGAGGGCGCTATAACATGTTATGACGTCACCAATATTTTTTTTGAAAAATACATTGTAGCCACACACTAACATCGTTGAAAGTAAGTTCATATCATTTTTCACTTTTAAATTATGAGGCACTTCCGGTTTAGACCGGAAGGAAGGGTCACGTGATTTCACGCACACGAGATAAAATTAAGATCCTGGATTATTCTATCTATTGCCACAAAAATTTAGTTTCGGTCTTTTGCGGTTGATTTGTTATTGAATTTCAAAGATTAAATCAATTACACCTTTAAGATGACGTCACGTGACCCCTGATGACGTCACCATGACGTATTTCTGCGAGACACGAGTTCACTATAGGGTCTTCACCTGGGTTAAGTTTTATGTAAATACGACTTTGTTTTCTATTAAAAGTGACGGGCAGAAAAAACGTGTACAAAGTCTATGGGGTTTAGGTTACTAAAAGAAAAGAAAAAAGAAGAAGAAGAAGAAGAAGAAGAAGAAGAAGAAGAAACTAGAACTACGTCTGTTCGAGGAACAGAACATAGGGCTTTTTCGCATTCCCAATTTTTTAGATAAAATTTTTTTTTAAATTGAACTTTTATAACAACATCAAAACAATTTAAAATCATTGAAAACGAATTTAAGTTAATTTAAACAGATTACAATTATTATTGTGTGCAACTATCTATCACCTAACAATACAACAAGATGTGTTGTGTTATCACGTTCCGTTGCTAAGATGTGGCTTAAAGGTCTAAAAACGTAATAATTCAAATGTAATTGTAATATGACGTAACATTTGTCAACATGCCGCTAGAGGGCGCTATAACTTTTTATAAAGTCATCGTTAACTTGTTTGTTACTTACAACCTAGCCAGCGCCTAACATCGTTTAAAGTAAGTTTACATCGTTTTCCACTTTTAAATTATAAGGCACTTCCGGTTTGGACCGGAAGGAAGGGTCACGTGATTTTATGCACACGAGATAAATTGAAGATCCTGGATTATTCTATCAATTGCCACAAAATCCAAGTTTCGGTCTTTTGCGGTTGATTTGTTATTGATTTTCAAAGATTAAATCAATTACACCTTTAAGATGACGTCACGTGACCCCTGACGACGTAACCATGACGTATGTCTGCGAGACACGAGTTTACTATAGGGTCTTCACCTGGGTTAAGTTTTATGGAAATACGACTTTGTTTTTCGTTAAAAGTGCTTGGAATTGTGCAAACAACGTTTACAAAGTCTATGGGATTGGATTCTGCGTAGCCGAGAGCCTGTTTACCTACCTGTCGCACACGGCGCCCTTCCCCATAGGCAATTTGATGACGTCATCCCGTTTCGCTTGTTGGCGGCTAGTGTCCTCTTGGGTGAGCGTACATTTGCATGCACGTACGATGTCAGTAGTGATACATTCGCTCAATGCATAGTACACTATCAGTGTATACGTACGTACATATACAAGCATGTACACCCCTATTATACGTGTGCCAGGCACATATAAGGGGTCAATGCTTTATGCGCCTAGGCCAAAACGATTACATTTCAAGGGTGCCGCAGGGTATGTTCAAGTTCGTTTTTTGCCCCAAAACACAGGGAAGTTCGAGAACTACTTTTAAAAAAACCTTTAGAGCAAAAATCAAGATTGTATCTGTCAGGTTTAATTTTTTAGGAATTTTCAAAGGAAAACAAGTCTTTTCATTCTAACTTCCGGTCTGGTGACGTCACAATTTTTTCTTCTCGTCGACTTGGTCCTAACATGAAGCTGATTAAATACACCGGTTATAAAGTGATTTCCGCAAACTTCGCCACACACATCAACAGATTATTCATTTTAACCATTTTTCAACTTGCCGCTAGAGGGCGCTATAACATGTTATGACGTCACCAATATTTTTTTTGAAAAATACATTGTAGGCAGACACTAACATCGTTGAAAGTAAGTTCATATCATTTTTTACTTTCAAATTATGAGGCACTTCCGGTTTAGACCGGAAGGAAGGGTCACGTGATTTCACGCACCAGAGATAAAATAAAGAGGCTGGATTATTCTATCTATTGCCACAAAAATTTAGTTTCGGTCTTTTGCGGTTGATTTGTTATTGAATTTCAAAGATTAAATCAATAACACCTTTAAGATGACGTCACGTGACCCCTGATGACGTCACCATGACGTATTTCTGCGAGACACGAGTTCACTATGGGGTCTTCACCTGGGTTAAGTTTTATGTAAATACGACTTTGTTTTCGATTAAAAGTGACGGGCAGAAAAAACGTGTACAAAGTCTATGGGGTTTAGGTTACTAAAAGAAAAGAAAAACTAGAACTACGTCTGTTCGAGGAACAGAACATAGGGCTTTTTCGCATTCCCAATTTTTTAGATTAAAGTTTTCAAAAATTGAACTTTTATACCATCAAAACAATTTAAAATCATTGAAAACGAATGTAAGTTAATTTAAACAGATTAAAATTATTTCAAACTAATTAAAACGATGACGTCACACGTTTGTGAACTTTGTGTTCAACTCTATCACCTAACAATACAAAAAGAAGTGTTATGTTAGCACGTTCCGTTGCTGAGATATGGCTTAAAGGTCTAAAAACGTAACAATTGAAATATAATCGTAATATGACGTAACATTTGTCAATATGCCGCTAGAGTGCGCTATAACATTTTATGAAGTCACCGTTAACTTTTGTGTTACTTACAACCTAGCCAGCGCCTAACATCGTTGAAAATAAGTTCACATCGTTTTTCACTTTTAAATTATAAGGAACTTTCGGTTTGGACCGGAAGAAAGTGTCAGGTTTGTTTGCATGTAATAACATTATGAAGACCATGTATTAATCTATCAATTCCCCTAAAAATCTAAATCAGATCTCTTACAGTTGATTTTATATATATTTTCAAAGATTAAATCTAGAAATATTTGGTTGCTTGTAATCTGGCACTTGATGACGTCATCTTGACGTAATTAACAGAAAGCTCGAGAGCTGTCTTAACTTCGCTATTTGAAGCAAGAATCTGGATTATATCTATCGCGGTTGATTTTTAAGCAACTTTTTAAGGTTTAAAGGTCTTTTCATTGTAACTTCCGGTTTGGTGACGTCATCAATATTTCTCTTTCTCAATATGTTCTTGGCACGAAGCTGATTACATACACCGGTTATAAAGTGATTTCAGCAAACTTCGCCACACACATCAACAGATTATTCATTTTAACCATTATTCAACCTGCCGCTAGAGGGCGCTATAACGTGTTATGACGTTGCCGGTAATTTTTTTAAAAAGTTTACTCTAGCCAGAAACTAACATCGTTGAAAGTAAGTTCATATCATTTTTCAGTTTTAAATTATAATGCACTTCCGGTTTGGACCGGAAGGAAGGGTCATGTGATTTCACGCACGCGAGATAAAATTAAGATCCTGGATTATCCTATCTATTGCCACAAAAATTAAGTTTCGGTCTTTTGCGGTTGATTTGTTATTGATTTTCAAAGATTAAATCAATTACACCTTTAAGATGAAGTCACGTGACCCCTGATGACGTAACCATGACGTATTTCTGCGAGACACGAGTTTACTATAGGGTTTTCACCTGGGTGTTAAGTTTTATGGAAATACGACTTTGTTTTTCGTTAAAAGTGCTTTGAATTGTGCAAACAACGTTTACAAAATCTATGGGATTGGATTCTGCGTAGCCGAGAGCCTGTTTACCTACCTGTCGCACACGGCGCCCTTCCCCATAGGCAATTTGATGACGTCATCCTGTTTCGCTTGTTGGCGGCTAGTGTCCTCTTGGGTGAGCGTACATTTGCATGCACGTACGATGTCAGTAGTAATACATTCGCTCAATGCATAGTACACTATCAGTGTATACGTACGTACATATACAAGCATGTACACCCCTATTATACGTGTGCCATGCACACGTAAGGGGTCAATGCTTTATACGCATAGACCAAAACGATTAAATTTCAAGAGTGCCGCAGGGTATGTCCAAGTTCGTTGTTTGCCAAAAAACACAGGAAAGTTCGAGAACTACTTTTACACTAACCTTTAGAGCAAAAATCAAGATTGTATCTGTTATGATTAATTTTTTAGGAATTTTCAAAGGAAAAGGAGTCTTTTCATTCTAACTTCCGGTCTGGTGACGTCATAATTTTTTTCTTCCCGTCAACTTGTTCCTAGCATGAAGTTGATTAAATACACCGGTTATAAAGTGATTTCAGCAAACTTCGCCACACACATCAACAGATTATTCATTTTAACAATTTTTCAAACTGCCACTAGAGGGCGCTATAACATGTTATGACGTCACCAATATTTTTTTTGAAAAATACATTGTAGCCAGACACTAACATCGTTGAAAGTAAGTTCATATCATTTTTCACTTTCAAATTATGAGGCACTTCCGGTTTAGACCGGAAGGAAGGGTCACGTGATTTCACGCACACGAGATAAAATTAAGATCCTGGATTATTCTATCTATTGCCACAAAAATTAAGTTTCGGTCTTTTGCGGTTGATTTGTTATTGATTTTCAAAGATTAAATCAATTACACCTTTAAGATGACGTCACGTGACCCCTGATGACGTCACCATGACGTTTTTCGGCGAGACACGAGTTCACTATGGGGTCTTCACCTGGGTTAAGTTTTATGGAAATACGACTTTGTTTTCTATTAAAAGTGACGGGCAGAAAAAACGTGTACAAAGTCTATGGGGTTTAGGTTACTAAAAGAAAAGAAAAAAGAAGAAGAAGAAAAAAAAAAATCAGAACAAAAACAAAGGCTTTTTCGCAAAATTTGCGAAAAAGCCAAAAAAAAAAAGAAGAAGAAGAAAAAAAAAAATCAGAACAAAAACAAAGGCTTTTTCGCAAAATTGCGAAAAAGCCAAAAAAAAAATCAGAACAGAAACAAAGGCTTTTTCGCAAAATTTGCGAAAAAGCCAAAAACACTGGCAGACAAAACAGCGACAACCCTTTTATATCATGTAAAATCTGTAATATTTTATTAGAAGCAACACAATTCGCCAGCAAGTTATGTTTGCCTCTCACTCTGAGTAAAATATAATATTAATTAAAATTAAAAAAAATAAAATTAGCCTACAGCTTAAAAATTGATACCCTAAACACACTACAGAAAGACGCAATTTCAATGAGCGAACTCTTGGATTTTCAAAAAAACAAACAAATTAACCCACTTCCCTTATTGGCACCTATTTATTGTATCTGCCCCATCACACAATTCAACGCAAAATATTACCTTTGTCCCATGAACACTTTCACGTATCAAATCACCAGTATGATAACACTGATGATTTCTCCCAATTTTTCGAAGTTCGATCTAAAGCGAATCTTTTTCGTTTGGGTTTATATTCAAAACAGAAAATAGTGAACAGAAGGTTTTTTCTTCTAAGTCGGGAATACAGAGCTTCGTGTTTTGATCACTTCTGTATAATTATGAATACATGACTTGTATATATATATATTCCCTGACGAGTGGAGGTATATCCACGAAACAAATTTGTCGGAATAAAACAATGGTGAACAAAAACCTATCCTAGTTTTTGTGATTGATTTTATATCGCTCCTTTTATAAAGTAGAGCACTCTCCGAAGTTGAATCGGTTTACAAACACGTATATATATATATATATATATCAAAATTTGGGATGCTGCGTAATCACAACAAGCCATAATTCTCCCTGAAGAAGGTGCTTTCGCACCGAAAGCTCGGTCTTATTTCCGGTGAGCACTGTTATATATATATTTTCACATTTTATAAATATATATATATATATATATATATATATAATATCGGGTAATGAGAAGCATAAACACTTTCAAAAAGTAAGCCAAGGCTATTTATAACTAGACTTTCCAAACAAAGTTGTCCAAAATGGGTTATTATTTTGCCCAATGTTGATCAACATTATCAACTGATGCCCACAACCCTGGGCATATTCTTCCCAATAGTTAGTCAGTTTTTCCCCTGAATTAAACAACAGTGTAATACATTATACTAATGCTGAGCAAATAACATTGCCCAATTAAGTTTTACCCACCTTTTTTTTTACCGTAAATACGCACCATAAACGTAAACTGAATACAATAGTAAAGTAAAACAACTGCCTGGAATATTTCAGACTTGTAAACGAATTTAACCTCGACACTACACTGTACAGCATTAATATATCTAATATTAACGCAAAGCTTTGTACACTTGTTATATTCTGCATAAAAACAAACTTTAATATAATGCTAATCATTTTCACACACATAAATGTAGTGAATCGTTTAAATGCATCACATAACAATGTCTTATATCTTCGATCTTTAACTAAAAACAAAATGTTTTTTCTTAAGGCTTGAAATCTATGCCCTTTTCGATTTCTGTGTAAAAAGAAATTGATCAGTTTCATAGGTTTTCTGTTTTATATAGTAACACAATGTAACGACTTTAGTCTGTGTATAAAATAATTTATACTTAACTAAATATATGTAACAGCAAACCCTGACAATACAAAACTTGCTTATTTCAAGTAGGGAAAAATGGGCACAGTCTTGGTTTTTCTTTGTTTTCAATTACTGATAAAACAAGATACCTTTTAGTGTTATAACAAGGTAATTTGTAAAGTCCAAAAGGCCCTAATAGTTATAAAGGTGTTTGACTGTAAATGTACAAATAAAAACACGTACAAAATTTTAAGCATACGCATTCAACATTTTAACTCAAACGTGCAAAGTATGGGTGAATATTAGTCTGTTCTTCGAAGCATTTTGAGCAGCAATTTAGATTTCACAACGATTATTGTATTGCTTATTTACAAATTATCCAATTATCTGAAAGCTTTCATAACCTTGAACCAATAGACGAGACTCTTACATCAATTTCTATACGCTTGCATAGTCATCAACGTTATATTATACAATCCATTCTCACTTGCTTCATAAGATATGTGCAGTAGTGGTCAGCGCAATGTGAATACGCCTCTTTTGTTCATACACCAGTGAAATTAAAACTGCAATGGTGTAACAAATTTGATTTTTTTTATTGTTTATTTTGTCACTTTTTACTTAACTTTTACTTGGCATGAAATTATCTCTACATTATCCATTCTTTGTCTGACAGAAAACTTATCATCCTGACTACTTCAAGTAACCTATGCTGTTAAACGCAGCTGCAGCGCTGGCCACGTGACCCGTCTTGATGTTAGCCCCGCCCCCCTCGCTGTTGTTGGGTAGAGTTGGGTCCCAGTTGGGATCTGTTTCCCGGCGGCTGATGATGTCCTCGTATAGGTTTGCGTCAGAGTCGTGCATGGATACCGGGGAAATGAGTGGCCTCGTCGGGGAACTGGGCGACTTCAGCCTGAAACTGGGTGGCTTTTGTGGGGTAACGGGTGGCTTTGGCGGGACACTGGTTGGCCTTGGTGGGACACTGGTTGGCCTTGGCGGGACACTAGTTGGCCTTAGAGGGACACTAGTTGGCCTTGGCCGGGTACTAGGTGGTTTTGGTGGGGCTCTACGCACGGAAACAATTGGGTGGTTTTCCATCCCATTGTTGTCATACCCATTGCCCATTCCAACCTCCGTGCTACTATTGATGTAGGGGGCTCGGGTGTCAGTCCCCTTACCTCTCGCATGCCGTCTCCTGCGGCGGCGTAAACACACCGCAGCGATCACCACTAGGATCAGGAGGACAGCGCCACCAAGCGAGCAGCCGATTACCAGCCCCAGGGGGAGCCCGCGTCTTTCGCGGGCTGATGACGTCACAACGTTGGACGGCTCGCCTTGGTTTCCTTCGTCGTCTATGGCCACAACGGCGAAGGAGTAGCTAAACGTACCTGCATGGGTCGGCAAGATACAACACATCGTCACTAAAAACACGGCATTCTTGGTTTATTACGAGTTACTGTGAAAAGAGAAGGTAAGCAATCATTATTAGGCTGCTTCCGGAGTAGGGGAGAGCGGGGCTAGTCCGCCCCATTTTCTTCCTCACTAGCCTAGAGATGTAAATGTGCAGGCTAGAAAGCCATACTTTTTACATGTGAAAGCACTATACTTGGCAAAATACCACCACAATTTGTGGAACGACAGGTCTTACAGTAGCAGCAGGAGTAACACCTAAAGACAAGTGGGCGAACCGTACCCCACACCCATCCAGTTGGGGCAGGTTTGCCCACATGGTGGGGCAAGTTCGGCATATTAAAAAATATGTCAAAACAATGCACAAACTATTATATATTGCATATAACTGTACTTGAAAATGTTTATTTGAGACGATTTGACCTAGATGTAAATAATAGCTTGTGTTTTTTTTTCTTTAAAGGTTCTGTTTCGTTTAGTATCTTAAAATGAATATAAGTACAACGTGGAACAACTTATCATAGTAACCCACAATGTTATCTACCTGTAGCTCATGACATTTTAAAAACTTGATTTATCAAAGTGTTCTGGTTTCATAACATCTTAGCATGGGTATTAGTGCTAGTTTTGCAACGTTACATTATTATATAAAAGGATATATCTCTTATATAAAAGGATATATATGTTTATTTCACCTTTAAATATATATATTTAGCTTGATTAAATAAATAATAGGCATATAAATTTGATGGGGGCAAGTCCGCTCACCACCATGGGGCGAGTCCGCCACAGGGCGAACCCGCCCCACTCTATACCGGGCGAACATGCCCCACGAGCTCATCTTGTGTTTTACCACGTCGTATAAAACATTAACACATAAAACCGAGTTCATAATTGCATATTTATTTTAGCAACTCTATTATCTTCTAAACGACAACCACTATAAAACCATTTTTGTTTATGTCTTGGGGTTTATACAATATTATTGATACAAGAAATGTTTACTTATGTAAACAGTGTTTTGATCATAACTTTATGAGCCTGTTGAGCCTGCTCGTGCAGCTATTAAAGGAGTTTTATCATGTCCTGCGTAATCTAATTACATCATCAGAACTTCCTCCACGGCTGTAGTGGTGGAAAATCACGTGGTGGGCGGACTAGCCCCGCTCTCCCCTACTATTTGCTACAATTTGCAATGCATCTGTGCAACCTTTGCATTTGCAACCACCTCCCATTGACACAATGCCGTAACCAGCCATATTTTTAATACCGCAGATTACAATTATATTGATATATATGAATCAAGACCATTTTTCCGTCTCGTAAATGTTGTATCAGTCAGTTTTTCTTGTTTTCTCTAGTTTTTCAATCGCTGGGGAGTTTTGCTCAACTTTCCTTGCATGTTTTATGATTAGAAAGAAATGTTTACCGGGTAAGAATAAATTGTTCCCTTACCGGTCTCTTCCACTCTAATCACGAAGACTTCGGTTTCTCCAGCGTCCTTTGTCACCGTCAAGTTACCTTCCACAAAGCTATCCAGAGGTACCTCTTCCTCACCGTCAAAGTTGTCGTAAATAGCGTAGACACTTCGTGACATGACCATGACGTAATACGAGGCTGCCAGGAATAAGAAAAAACACACACGAGATAACAGGACCAAGTCGAGCCACAGAATTATATTTATTTTTTTCAATTTCAATTTCAATATCAAATTCAGTGTTGTCCGAGTTGTTTTTGCGAGAGACTTGGTTTACGTGGGGCCGGGGCTTGAATCTACGACCTTTGGCTCACAAACACAGAAGTATACCGACAAACTGCCGAGCTTCCCGAACTCGGTTCACATTGAACGAAGAAAGGTGCAACACGGAAACATTGCCAATGACTAAAAAACACCCGCGTGATGTATTTTGTTGCTAAGCAGCATAAACCGAATACTGTACCTTTGCCCGTGGACAGGTCGTCTCCTGGTGCGGTGAAAGTCAGACTAATCTGTTTGGTGTCAGGGTGAACATTGGTCGCCCTTAAGTCAGTTACACGCGCAGGGGGGTACACGTCAACGCTCCCTATAAAACAGAAAAACAACGAGTTTATACAGATGAAGGCGTCCTGCACTAGCTGATGTACAGTGATGTTCACAGCATGTGACCGTATCCGATCAAATCCCCAGTTCCTTGCTCTAAGATCTTAATTATATCAGCCGTGCGAAGCAGGCTGATATATTGTATTCGTCGCCTTTCTTTCTTTCTTTCTTTCTTTCTTTCTTTCTTTCTTTCTTTCTTTCTTCGGGCAAACGCTCACAAATAAATCTGCCAAATTCAATATCTGCCAAATTCTTTGGCCGATTTCAACCAAATTTGGACAGGATCTTCCTTGACCCGAGTTCTATCTGTAGTGATCAGCAGGTGTGGTCAAACGTCACCTAGTGGTCACTAGTGGTCATTTTCTTTAAAACTACAAAATGCTACTTCTTCCACAGTCTTGGTCCAATTATTGTCAAACTTGGCCAGTTACATCTCTGGACCATGCCTCATAAAAGTTGTTCACAGAATTTGGCCAGTGGTCACCAGATGGTCAGTAGGGGTCATTTTCTTCAAAATTAGGAAATGCTGCTTCTCCCAAACTTTTGACCCAATTCATGTCAAACTTGGTCAGTTATATCTCTGGACCAAGCCTCATATAGGGTGTACATCGATAATTTGGCCAATGGTCACCTAATGGTCAGCAGGGGTCATTTTCGTTAAAATTACGAAATGCTTCTTCTCCCACAGTCTTGGTCCAATTAATTTGGCCAATGGTCACCTAATGGTCAGTAGGGTCAGAATTTGACCATTGGTCACCTAATGGTCAGTAGGGGTCATTTTCCTTTCAAAATAACGAAATGCTTCTCCCACAGCCTTGATTTAATTAACTCGTAAAAGTTGTTTACAGAATTTGGCCAGTGGTCACCTAATGGTCAGCAGGGGTCATTTTCTTCAAAATTACGAAATGCTTCTTCCCCCACAGTCTTGGTTTAATTAATTTGGCCAATGGTCACCTAATGGTTAGTAGGGGTCAAAATTTGGCCATTGGTCACCTAATGGTCAGTAGGGGTAATTTTCCTTTCAAAATAACGAAATGATTCTCCCACAGCCTTGATCTAATTAACTCGTAAAAGTTGTTCACAGAATTTGACCAGTGGTCACCTAATGGTCAGTAAGGGTCATTTTTTTGTCAAAATAACGAAATGCTTCTCCCACAGCCTTGATCTAATTAATTTGGCCACTGGTCAACTAATGGTCAGTAGAGGTCATTATATTGAAGCATATCAAATGTATTTTCTTCTATATTCTTTAGCCGATTTCAGTCAAACTTGGTTAGATGCTTTTGAAATTTGGGAGTGGTAGTCATCACCAAGTGGTTAGTGCGAGGCGGTTCACACAAGCCTTACAAAAGACTATTTAGGCTGATATCCGTGCTTCCTCAAGCACATTAGCTCTAGTGAAATCTTTGTTTTCACTCACTACTTTTTACACGAAGTGAAATACGTGTAGTACAAAGAGTCACCTTTGTTCTCCATTTAGACACATTAGGCAGACTGACATCTTCTTATTGATGTTCAATTGTGATTAGTACACATGATTTTCAAATGGAGGGGTGCATACAAACTTTCTGGCGACTTGTGAGACCTCAACTTGGGTTTGCTCACAAACTTCATGTGGTGAATTTGCTTTTTAGGGATGCTCTTAAACGATGCGGAACGAAAAGTATAAAAAGTGTCTTGACTCGTAGGACACGTCCAAATCGCAAGGACTTTGGTAAAAAAGATGTTCTGTCGTAATTAGTTTATATTGCTCCAAATATGCTTTAAACAATGACGTTTCCTGTAGGCTACAACTTTCACATCGTGTCATTCTTACCGCTGCAATTGTTCAATCCCTCACATTTGAAGCTGCTACCGATGCTGACGCGACGGAAATTACCCGTGCTTCGGAGCTCGCGTTGGGAGTCATCTCCTGTACCGATAGACTCTGGGTTGATGGCAGCGCCGGCCCCAATGGTGCTACCAGATACCACAGAGGTCACCTGACCGTCGTTAATTACCTCAATCTTGGAACAAGAAAACAGACCGCGCATTAGACTGGAGACATTAGGCCACTTCCGTGCGTTTAGCATTACTTTTCAGTCACAAGAACAATTTTTGTTGACCTGATTTTGTTGTTAATATTCCACGAATTTTGGGCATTTTTCTTGGTTATACATTTGAAATTTTAAAAGTTAACAAAAATATAGTCCATATATCAAGACTTCTAGCGAGTGTCTTGTGACATTATCTTAAAAGTGTATCTAGAGAAATATATGGTCCAGTTGGGTTCAAGCTTTTTTTGGTATACTATGGGCTGTGTTAATAAAAATGTTTATATTGGTTTTTGAATTATTAAATATTTTCAACCTTTTTAACATTTGTCCCCACTTTATTGAGCAAAATGTTATTGATCAAACTTTTTTCGTATAGGTTATGTTCGTGTACACATAATCGTGATAAAAGGTATGACATCATTCATTATTGTGAAATAAAAATTGAATTTTAAGTTGAATAAAACTGTGTACATGGACCTAAAATGTCATGCACATAATCATGTTCTGTTCATCAGACAGACTTAGACCTATGGTTTCTTACGTTGACGCCGTATCGTCCCTCGCCACAGAACTCGGTAAAATACGAAGAGTAGACGCCATCACCTTTCCGGATGTCCGCACCTATCCCATCATCCTTAGGGTGCAGGGTCGTCGTCTCGTTTCCGTTTCCGCAGGGGAGGTCGACAAAAGCACTGACGTTGGCGTCAACAATTGACGTATAACCTGTACAAAATGCATTGTCGTTCAAGCATCAACGTGAGAGCTCAATTATAGCCCGGTTCTAGGTTACAAATTAATTTCTTCGTCGATGGACAGTCGGTGTGATTTGTTTACCAAAGTTGACTAAACAGTCAAAAAGCCTCTATATTCAGTCCGAAGAAAAATTCTCAGAAAAAATGTAAACAGTCGATATAAGGAGACGTTTCGTGTCCTTAAACAACCTACAATTGACATTTTTTTAAGTATTTCGCATTTACTGTACTTCATATTTTTCTTGGCAGACCTTGACTTATGAAAGCATTTTTCATCTTCAATTAATCTTTTTATGTTGTGTAGGGATACAATCGTGTAAATCACAATATTAGTCAGAACTTAAGTCACGTCCCAAGACTATTGAACGTCTTTCACTCGACAATAAGGCCGGATGATAACTTGCGATGGTTTACGATAGCTTTCGATAGTTTGTGATGACTTGTGATAACGTTTAATAACTTGTGGTGACTTTTAATAAACAACAGCCCTTCTATTTTACCTTGCGCTACGGACACATAGAGGGTTTGTATTTGAGGTGGAACGACGGTCGCGTGCCCCCAGTACGACGCGCTGAGAATCGGGTCCTTGTTCTCCCGGGCTTGACTCTGCACCAACACGGTCACGTTCTGCAGTTCCTGGTGACTGTTGTGGATCTCAAATGTCCACAGACCGACCTGTATATAATAACAGAGGCATTCACTTTAGGTACGTTTTAAGCGTGGTCTATTGTATGCAAAGCTCTTCTGATTGGAAGTATTCTTGGCATCCTACCTGTGCCTCACCCGGGATAGTGATGCGGATTCGACTAAACATCGAGTTGACGTTATACTCTGGCGAGCCCTCCATTACCAGGGTCCCATCTGGGCGAGTCATACGCACTGCTAGGCTCTGACTGTAGCCAAAATCGAACTGTGTATTATTACCAATCGAGGGATCTATATAGACTTGGCCAGTGAAGTTTTGAGCTGCTGGAATTTTGATGAACTCGGAATACAAGGTGATTGGGACGGATGTTATGCCTAAATATAGAAACAAAATAATATGTTTTTATTGAGTGAGTACATTTCTTTAAATTTTATTTAAGAATTCATTCCAAATCGCTGAATAATCAGATCACTGTTCTTAATCAGTGAGCTAAATTGTTGTTACTCTATAGAATCTCTGTCTATGATGATCAATGTTTCTACTCGCCGACAGTATACAAGAACAAAAATCATTAACGTAATGATCATTTTGCTATATATGCCTTTTGTGTCGTAAGTTATAGTTACCTTTTTCTGTTGTAGACGATTTGCTGAAAACATCACCGAGTGAGCTGGAAGCCTCCTCGATCAAGAAAGCCATGCCACCAGTCAGACTCGAGAGCAGCTCTAGGTTTGACGAGGCCTCCTGACCAATAGCAATAGTGCAAATGGTTACGCCCGAACCATTCACCTAGGAAGAAAACAACAAAGAATCATCAATAAATGGGACAAGAAAAGTTGCTTTAATCGAACTGACGACAAATCGCCATTTCCAGCTGCAGATGAGTTCACTATATACACGTCCGTCCTGTGTACATGTACATCTAGCCGATGGAAACATACATCCGGCCATCACATACACTCATTAAAAACACATTGAAGGCAGTCAATATTGAAGAGTCGGGAAAAAAATTATGCAGATGGCCGGATATAGAGCTATAGTTCCCAAAATAATTATGGTGAGTCTAAAGTTAATAATTTTAACAACCACCCAAATTATTTCGATCCAATGGGCTATTAATATTTGCCAACGTGATAGTCAGGGTTATCATCACCATCAGCCGTTATTGCAATTAGATTCTTATCTCCACAGTGCTGTACAACATTCCATCTAATATTCTAAATTCGAAACAACTTGATCGAGTTTTTCAAATGACAGCCTAAATAACTAGAAATTTGCATGCGTCTACAATACATATAATATTATTGAGCTCAATAAAATAGCAGAACATCGCGTACGGTAAGGCACACCCTCAACGGCCAATTATGCTTGCAAAGTATGACTATCAACAAAAACAAATACAAAAACAAATATTCTGGTGTAGCTGGTCAAAATATTATATTATTCCGGATTTGTTTTCGGCACAGCCTTATTCTTACCATTGGAAGGACATCTTTGATATACGGCCAATTATTCTCCACACCATCTGTGATTACTATGATCTTTCCTCCTGCCGGGCCTTCCATGTCGTCTGAACCGTCCTGCAATACTTGCAGACCATTTGTAATCCCTACAATGCCGGGAACAATGCGGTTTTATAAGCAGGTCCGAAATCAGGGAATTAGGACGTACGTGTACATCTAGTCCATGGAAAATATGTTTTGACCTCACACAAATTGCAATAGAATATTTTTCACCACAGTGCACTTCTAAAGCTCCCTTGAATAACATACTAAAAATCTCCAAAAATCCAAGTGGTGGAAATATGAATAATTTGCATAAATCGTTAACCCCTGCCGCGTAATATATTTATTCCTATATTTGGGTATAATTATTATAATTATTTTTGTGAACAATTTATTTTGGTGATTCTACTTACATATCCTTACTTCAAAAACATTTTCTAAAGCATATAAGTGATTGAATAATTATGTGAACATAGTAATTATCCAAAATGACAACTTCGCGAACCCACAAATGTGCGCACATTACACTGTCTCCAGATATCATCAAGTAGTCAGTCTTGGTGAGCTTCAAATTCACCAAGTTGCTTAATGGCACAGTTATCATATTAAAACCTTATGGAAAATCATATGAACAATATTAACATTGTGATATTTAGCCCAGCAAACAAAAACTGGGGAAAAATGGTGTGTCCATAAATTGGGCTAAAAGATAGGTGAAGGGTTTCCTAAGGGGAGAGACTTTCACAAGTTCAAGGAAACCCCCCAAATTAAAGAATGTTGTTAATTACAATAATCATATCTCCGTTAAAATGTACTTTGGGGATTGTCTAGAACTTGTTCAAGTCTCCCATGTTAGGCAACCCTTTAACTACATTTTCGCCCAATTTATGGACACACCATTTCCCCCAGTTTTTGTTTGCTGGGCTAAATATCACAATTTTATCTTAATACCTCTTAAAATAACTGTTACATAACAGAGTGCTCACCTGCTCCAATGCTAGTTTTCCCTGAGGCAGAAAGGTTGTTGATCCCCATCAGGAGTTGCTTTCGATTCGCGTCATTGAGGGTTAGAAGTGGTGCCACGATTTGACTATTTTTCGCAAATTGTACGAGGCCAAGCATATCTCCATCTTTCAGAATCTCAGTAATCAGTTTCTCAGATCCCTGCAAAACACCAAAGTAACAAATCAATAAAGATACAAAGTCAGATCAAATAAAGAGAATCACCAACAAAATGTGTGAACAGTTTATGCCAATTCACATTTTACGATAAGACGAAAAAGAAAAGAATTCCATACCGTGACAAATTTGCTTTTCAACGGATTTGATGTTTTTATTCTCCTAAATAAAGCCTGTTATTTTTTGGCTTGAGGTTAAGCTTTATATATATATATATATCTACGCATATACTTTACGCGTACTGCATATACAGTATACGCGGAACCGTCGGCATGAGTTGAATCGGGTTCAACTTTGACGATTGTCTGCGAGGTAGTTTGCGTTGACGGTGACACTTCCGCATAAAACGTTTTCATTATGTCTCCATGCGTTGCAATTTGGGTCCTGTTTGTGTTTCATTTTGAATTTTTTGAAAATAGGACGTGTTTTGGAATTTGTATATTTTGACACTTCTTGTTTTCCCAGCTCTAGACGTCTGTAATCCACTGGAAAGATTTCTATAACTAGCTTAAGTTTCGTCTTTATTGCCGGGTCGATCATAAATTGAAATAAATCTAAACAAATATTTAGTTTATAACTAAATATGGTGGTTTTTTTTGCTCAATTTTCTATTTAGTGTTAATTTGTTTTTTTGCTAGAACAAACGTTAGGTTGAAACTGAGAAAATAATTAGCAACTTCAACCAAATCACATTCACCCCCGAAAGTTGCGTGCGAGTACAATGTATATAAACCGGCCTCAATACCATGGATATCAATTCCGACTAATAGCAAACAAAAATTCACAAAAGAAAAGAAAAAAGAAAACAAAAATTATGCGAAAAAATTAAGCCATGCGCCTTAATATCGAGCTTATAATTTAAAAAGTCGCGCACTATTTTGTTCGTTCACAGGCGCGCACGTTATTGCGACAAAATGTTTTACAATGTGGCTTAAAACGTTAGCGTAGACCTATCATTAATCGCAAATGTTTAATCATTCATCACAGCAGACTGGTATTAATTTGTAATAAACTTTATTTCACCTCTTTCATTTCTATTTGCAACTTCCACAATTTTTACTTCACTTTTAATTTAAAATGGCTGACTCGTGAATAAGGCGTACTTCACTAATGAGTCAATTCATAATTCAATTGACCAAATCAAGGGGTATTAGGAACCAATCAGCCCATCAGCTGCAATCGAATGTTTATTAAATTGGATTAAAGCCATTTTAGTACCTGTTGAAGCAGAAGGAGTTTTTGTCCCTCCATGCTGCCAGAGGTATCCATTACCAACACGAGGCGACTGGATCGCTTCCTGACCACCGTGAATGTAGGCACGGGCTCACCGTCAAACGCCTCGTCACCCTCGCCGCCAAACCCGTTATTCGCGTCGTTCACGCCCTTCTTCATAGCGAAGTCGCGATGTTGGCGCATGACCTTAAACAAGAAGGATTACAAAACACCCCCCTCATAATTCAACAGAGCTTTTTCAAATACATAAATGACGATGACAGTGGTTTTTTCCTTCCTACACCGGTAATGAATCCGACTCAAAATTCGGACTTTTAAACTTTTTCAAAATCTGTGTTTAATGTATTCAACACTTCTATTGACCCAATTTCACAGCACATGCTAACTTCATGGAGGAAGGTATATAAGTACAATTTCATACCCAAAACAGTGGAAACAGTAAGCGTATTTCACGAGTATAAGCAAGGAATTTCTTCTTGCGCGATTGCATATCCCGTTACTTTGTGTTGTGCTTGTGCTTATTGAAATAGCGCACAGTAATCAGGTTGGTGATGCGGTGATTACTTCCTTGCCTCCTATACGCCTATGTGGTCTAGGTTCGATTATTTTTCGAGTCCCATCTTTAGTTCCGCAGGTTTCATTGTTCATTGTCTTCTTCCTAGTGTTTCTTCATCGCAGGGATGTAGTCGAGTCCATCACAAGTCCCTGTAAGTCCCTGCAAGTCCTCCAGTTCCAATTCAAATCACAAGCTATTCAAATGAGCTTTGGTAAAAGCAATCCTTTGTCATTGTTTATTCAGTTACTTTGGACTGGCTTCACGAAAGGACTTGTGAACGGACTAGCATGGACTCACTACAACTCCGCTTCTTCGGCTTTCAAACTAGTGCCTGGACTACTTTTTGAGGAATTCATGGTTTTATTATCAGAAAGAAACACTAAAATAAAATAAGCAGAACCATAGAATTGGACGCTGGGATGTATACTCTATCTATTTACCTCCCATATGCTTTTTCCTTGACACTTATTGTTTTGCAAATTGGGCGCTTCCATGTTGTGCACGTTCCCCTCCGGCACCCCGTTGGCATCTTTGTCACAAAAAGTTGAAATCTGAATTCGGGAAAAGATTTACATAGAAATTGAAATAAATCTTTAAACAAAATCTATGTTGTGATAAGTGTAAATAAAAATTCAACCACAGAGTTGTCGATCTAATAATCTCCGAATTCCTTCAACAGCAAGATACTTGAAAAGAAAATTGTTTATACCGCGGGTAAGAACTGCTTGTACATGAGCGATCCGGTGTAACCTGTACCGTCGAAGTCATCGTAAAACCGGCATTCAGCCACGGGCATCCCGTTTGCGTCATCCTGGCAGGACACGGTCCGCATGCCTGCGAGCCCCCGTCGACCTGTGGATGGCAAGATAAATTAAAATTAGATAAATCATGAATATTTTTTTAAATGAAATTCACCGATTCACTCTATTTCGAGAAAGGTACAAGAAAGTATCGTAGGTACAATGTTTTATTTATTTATTTATTTTATTTTTTTTTTTGGGGGGGGAAGAAGGTTATGATCCAAACATCACCTGGATCGGGACGAATGTAATTGTTGACATAAGGTTGTTTTTAGTGTACATATAGCAACGTCTGGAATATTCAGAAACTGGTCATGCATATTGTTATGTTACACTGTAAAAATATTGGGCACCGAGTATACTGGGTAAACTAAGAGATACAATAATTGTTGGTAGATAATAGCCCGTTTTGTGGGTACTTTGTTGATGTTGGGTAAAGTTTTAAAGTGTCAAAAATTGAGAAGTATAAGTGCAATTAAAGTTGGGTGTATTCTGCGCATTAAATGGGCATAAATGTGTTTTGCCCATTTGGGGGGTAAGAATTTTATGATTGCCTCGTCTTTGGGAAAATGCGCATATAATATGTCTTAAATTGGGTAAAAACGAACGCGGGACTTATGCAAGTTAACCAACAAGTAAGCGAAAAGCACATGGCTGGAGTGAAAATGGTGGACGTGGGGCAGCTTCTCGAGGAGTGGGGATTGTTATCCCTTGAAAATGTGTTTTCAGGTGAGATTGAATTAAAGATTAGTTTGTCAGTTTTAGGAAATAAGTTATAAACCAGTATTATTGTAATTTCGCTTCATAAAGCCGTTAATTTAAGAATGTTTCAGCGGACCAAAAAGGTACTGGTCCCGTCCGTTGCATACATAGCTGCACTGACGGTGCATATTACTAGCTAGCGGTATTTTTGTAGGTGTATACAGTATGTACATGGGGGTGTACGCTCACAAACGTATCACATACACTGTACTGTAGCCTAGCTAGCCTAGGACGACGCATTATGTTGCGTGAGTGACCGAACTCCGACTGAGCCCGAGTCATTTCATTTGACAGAACTCAATTAACAACTAAAAACATAGTTGACTACCCCTGCAATTAACTTAAAAACACTGTTATTAATACAAATTATGGTTATAGCAAACTTGAAACTTACAAGTAAGTAAGTAAGTGTAGTGTGAATTTAGGTTGCTAAATACGTTTTGTACTGCGCATGGGTACGGAAGAGTATGATAATTAGGAAAGTGATCACTCAGACAGGAGAGGGATTAACCAATAATGGGGAAAAGGGGTCAAATTTCCACAGGAGTACTCCAATAATTCAAAATTGGGCTGAGGATACCCTGTACAATTCCAGATGCAAAATCCTATTTGATGTCTATTTAAAATACATTTGTATGCTATTTTCGCTCAGAAAATAGTAAGCAAATATATTCTATTCCCAGGACTATATGGACTGTGATACACTATTTTATTTATAAAATTCTATGCTGCAATTTTATTTTATTAAGCCACACTATTTTTTTGTACTTATTTAGACATTTTCTGAAACTCAAAGCCTTTTTTGTTTCTATTTTCTAGGACTTAAACATTTTTCAGAAATTCAAAGACTATTTTAAAAATAGCATCCTATTTTTGTAAGAATAGCATCCTATTTTTGTAAAAAAAAAAATATTTTACCTCTATTTAAAAAAAAGCTATTTTTTTCCTCTTAATTGTTTTTCAGGGTGGCTAAATACAATGGAAAAAAATAGATTGTTTAAAAACCTATTCTAAATAGGAACGAAATATATGTTATCTCCGTTTCTTTCGACCTGGAATTTGTTTAATAGATGAAAACAAAATTGGACAGTTTCTTTCAGAAAAACAAATTATATTTTGTGCAGTAAAGAAGGGTTTATCATGACACGGGTTGAATGTAGGGTTGAAAAATCAAGATGCAACCCAGGCCTGTCCTGGGGTTTGCCCTTGGTTGATTTTACCTAGGTTATAAGTACTAGTGTGAGAAAGCCTACATTTGCAGTGATAATACACTTTCAGAGGTTGCTCATGCTATATTCACAGTGCCATGAAAACCTTCATTTAATAAGCCAAAGGCAAGCTGAATGAACATGTCAGTAGTATAAAGTTTGCATTTTTATGAACATTTTAATATTGAATTTTATGCAGGATACCATCAACATCCCAGCATATTTGGATGGATTGAGTACACAGGGTCGTCCACAGCCGTTCGTGCTTCAACTGTACCGCGACAGCATACTGCAACCAACCACCGTTTTCATCATCATAGAGAAACAAGCACTGCCGCAGGCTTCTCTCCTTGGAGCAGTCGATGGATGCTACAAATCCCACTACGTGTTTGATTGCAAGTACCAAGATCGATGCAAGGCTGTTTGGAATATTTTCCAGACATGCGTCTTTGGTCAGGGACCACATACACGGAAGGATTCCGCAGCACTTAGGGCACTCAGGGCATACATTTCTTTAAAAAAAGTCCCTTAAAAACATGCTGCTATGGTAGTAAGGGTGTGGTGTATATTTTCTCAAGTTCAAGTGTTTGTACCCATGCACCACTTCCACTTCTTCCCGGCCCATCAGTTGTCTTAGATAGTTAATAAACACTTCCGAAAAAAACTGCATTGAATCATACTGAGCATAACCTGTTCACAGGTAATAGAAAACTCTTTGTGCATGTCCGGATGGATCCTTTTGTTGTTTCCTCTTGTGTGATGCTTAAGATATCATTATGGTGAGTGCAGTTTTTAGATTCAGGAGTTGATCTGTTTAATTTGGTGAGGATTTATCAATATTAGGTCATGTGTTATGAATAAGGTTTTTAAATAAGCATAATTAAATTTTGCTTCAGTTGCATGCTGTAATTTGAAATATGACATACATTAAACAAGTGTTTACTTATATCGTGTTTATTGTGTTCATAACCAAAATTGCTATGTATTGAATAAGCACAACCTCTTGCTATATAGCAAATACAACTGATAATATACCAGTGTGAAGTTTAGAAGTGTTCATATTCCCATGCATCATTTCCCTCAGTAGGGGCAATTAGGGTATCAAGAAAATCTTATGGGAGGGTTTAGGGACTGTATTAAAAGGTTTTTTTAAAAGATGCCCAAGGTTTTCATACCCTTGAAATAAAGTGATTTTATAATGTGTTCAGTTGTACCCAGTGGAGTTTTAAAACACAAAAAGAATGGTGAAGTTACCCCATTAGAGTAAACAATCACACAAAAGTGTTCGTGTTTATCAGTTTCACACATTTTATAAACTTCCATTGACATGTGTTTAACAAAATATTGATCATTGTTATACAATTTGATTTTATAATATATAAATCAGGATTAGCGCAGTATATGACACAGATTTGAGGGTAATGTTGCTCGAACTAAATTGCACAATTACATAGATATAAGAAGAGGTTTAATTTAATATACATTAGTAACTTACATGGAAATTACAAAAAGTATGTTCAACCCTCATGGGTTTCTCTAGGCACCCTGCTGAGTCAAACAGATCGACATAAAGAGGTTTACATGTAATTAATGTGCACAAATTGCAATATGTTTGAAATGGAACTTCAGAATAAATGAATGGCATCATTGTTTTGAATACAATTAATTTCAATTTGATTCTTATTATCTGTCTGTCAATTAATTCGCCCAAAAATGAATATTCAGGTTCCCCAATAGTTTGGCAAAGACATATTACCAAAAATTGGTAAATATTAAAACAACTGGGCAACAGTTGGGATAACTGAACGACTGAAATTGGGTAAAATATGCCCCAATATTGGGCTTAATGTTGGCCATCAAGTACCCAACTATCGATTAAAAACCATTAATATTACCAACAGTTGATTACAAATTGTGCTTAAATGTTGGTTAACATTTGACCAGCAAATGGAAAAAATGAGGTGCTCAATCATTGGTTAAAAATACATTTGCTCAAGTATTGGTTTATCAACTTTACCCAATTGTTGAGAAAGCTAAATTTGCCCAAGAATTGGGAAAAATATTGTGCCCAATAAGTTTGAGCAATATGTTACTCAACTGTTGGTGGGGTTGACTATGTGCACAACGTTGGGCAAAATGTTGGGCAATTAATTGCCCAACTTTTTTACAGTGTAGACTTACCCGTTATTTGCAAGACACACCTCACAGCCTCAATATTCCCCATTGAGTCGGCGTAGAAATGATCTCCGTTCGGAAGCGGGTATTCGTCAAACACGCCCCATCGGTAGTGAGCCCATTCGTGGGTGAGTGTCTGTACGTTATATTCATATATTTTTAAATATATAGTTATCATCAGTGTTGGAAATAACAAGGAACAAAATTGCTGTATAATCGAACACATCTGACTTTTACTATACAAAGCAATGAATGGCGAAGTCGGTACCGTGTTTATCCTCTTGTTCGATATCAATTGCCTTTTACGACGCATTTCTTGAAATAATGACAACTTTTGGGAAACTAGCAAATAAAACTAAAGAAATAGAGCATAGAAGACCCTTTAACTTTAGATTAAACAAAATAAAGGACGTATAGTTTACCATTAGGTACCGGTACGATTATAGGTATACGATTAGTTAGTTATAGTCATATCATATAGTTACCATTAGCCTAGTAGTATGTAGTCGTGACCGGCAATCGTATGACTGTCTTCAAATATTAACAATCACCTTCACGTTATGGTGATCGTGATTTCTTTTTTAATAACATTAAATTTCCCGACCAATTACAGGATATCTAGCGCAATCAATTTGCTGGAGAATCATTATTTACTTTCAAATAAGGTAGATGTTTCTTAATAATTCGGTAGTAAAATCGTAAAAGTAAAAATATCTGCAAATGATATATCCTACCTTTAATAACATTTACACTACTATCCAAAAGGTAATCAACCAAAAGAGGAAATTTCACATGCCCGGTAGCGATAATTTTTTTTGCAGGTAGGTTGGTACATTAGCCAATCAGAACACAGAAGGTGTTGACGTCATCGATGATGTTAGAGTTGTCTGGGACAAGTAACCCCTACCACCTACCCCCTACCCCCTGCCCTACCCCTAACCCTATCCTATAACCATAACCCTAACCCTAACCCTAACCTTAACCTTAACCACTAACCCTAACCACTAACCCTAGTTAGATCCACAACTCTAACATCATCGATGACGTCAACATCATCTGTGTTCTGATTGGCTAATAAATGTACACTATGTACCAACCTACCTGCAGAAAAAATTATCGCTGCCCGGTAAGTTGTGATAACTTCACAATAAAAAAAATACCTTTCCATAAGGTCCGAAGGGTTTTGCAACATTCTGCGATTGTATGTAGTCCGGAGTCAGATGCATGTACTGCCCGGGCTCCCCGCACGGCGTCGCCTTGTACACGTACGGACGGTTGTGGTTGTTTCCGTCAAAGTCGATCATGACGTCACTTTGGTCGTAGCGCTGCCACTCCACGCTGGAATAGTCATCCGAATCTTCCCAACTCTCCGGAACCAGAATGTGAATGTCTTTAAAGTAGGCACGGTTCCTGAAACGAACACCGTCGAAAAGGTGAAGTTTGCAAACAGTAAGAGAAATGAACTATTAATAATCATCATAACAAAGTTTGCCTAGGCCTATACTCTTGACAAGGTCATTCTATAAATGCCTGGTTTGGAAATTCACGAGGAAGTAATTTAGAAATATGTTTATATATGTTTTGCTGTTAGTACAGCAGATGTGCCTTTGGCGATATAAGCATAGAATGTTTAATGACAAAAGGCCGAAAATGGCAAAAGCACATTGTTTTCCCAACAATATCTCAATAGACAAAATCACTACTCTTTTGTTCGTGGTACTTCACAGGATGAGCTTATACTTTACTTTTACAAATTTATCTTGAACCAGAACTAAGTGTATGTGTGGGTTTGTTTATGGTGTAAATGGAAGAAACATCCCTGACGCCAAGTCGGTGAATCGCACTCTAAAAACATCGGGGTTAATATATCCTGGTTACCAGAATATTGACTCTATACTGGTCAACCTTCGCGATCGGGCACCAATAATAGAGCGTATCCATCACTGATGCTGAATGCTGATGCTGAGGCAAGTTTCAGTTGACATATTTTCCTGGTTGCGTCGAATATTGCATCAGAAAACCTGTGACGTATTCTCCGACTCTGCTCTTGATTGGTTCACGTCATTGATACGTATACACTCTAAAAAATATCTGGTGAAAATTTCCTGGTGAACCATATCTTAACATTATACTGGTTATCACCAAACATATCAACATGATACTGGTTGTGATCAAACCATGTGTATTATCATCCTGGTTTTAGGTAAATTACTTCAACATAAATCTGGTGAAATCCTGTGACGTGGCCGTTTTCCAACGGACCAATCAGAACTCACGAAAGTTGGGTTCACAAAAGTCATGTTAAGTTGTGGCGTTTTGTCTAAAAATGCACTTTCTTGACCGAAATATGTAATTATTCTGACGAATCAATGAAAACATTTTCATTTTTGCAAAACAAAGGTACAAAAAAATGTATACGAAATCTCTTTTTTGTATATTTTAACACGAATTATTCGTGGTCAAACCGTGACTTCTTCGTTGCGGGAATAAGCGTAATATAAATTTAAACCGCGACACGTTATTGATATGTAGTAGTCGTAAGTTGTAGTCATAGTTAGGCTTATCGGTTAGCATTCAGGCTTATCGTATAGTATTTGTACATTATGGTCAATCATTCTACCAGGGATTCCCGGTCACTCCAACCAGGAAAACTGGTGAAAACACTTGACCACGATTTCCTGGTTAAAACGACATGGAGCCCTGGTCATTTTGACCTTTTCCTGGTTGATTGTCTGGTTGAATTATCCTGGTAAATATGACCAGGAATATGTGAAATTAACATATTCCTGGTCAATCATTCTACCAGGAATTCCTGGTCACTCCAACCAGGAAACTGGTGAAATAACTTAACCAGGATTTCCTGGTTACAATGACCATGAATGCGTCGGAGGACCCGTGACCGCACTCCTGGTCAAATATTGATACTATCCTGGTCAAATTTGACCAGGATGTTTTTAGAGTGCGGGGTTAGGTTTGTAATCGAGGACGTCCTCGATTGAGATTCGTGTACAAAACCAATGAGAGCCGCCGAAAAAAAAGTACAAACAAAGGAAACTCTCGAGAGGAACAAAATAAATCCTCGATTTACACCATAAATGGGTGTGTATGTGTTACTTTTCTTCACAAGGAGTTTCAAAGCCACCGTAATCTTGCTTTTAAATTGTTTGCGCCTAAATAACGCAGTCTGCATTTCGCGATGACTCGTCGTTCGCGCTGAATTAAGCACTAACAAAAGTCGCTCATCTGAATGCCCGCCAATTCAACAACTTTTCAATACGATTTCGATTCTGAATAAGCCCGACTGAAATGACTAAATATGGAAGTAAATACGTTTTTTCTTTCAATGGAGGTGGTCAATTTTGTAAACTGTTCACGTTTGCATGAATAATGTATATCATAATTCATAACTTTTTTCCTGCTGTTTACGGTCTCGTATATACTCGAGGAAAACTTGACTAAAATGAGCTAAATAAATGAACAACATCCGGCAAGAGTTTGGACGACATTTTGCTAACAGACTATGAACTTCAGAGATCGATTTGTTCACATTGCGTGACGTGTGTGTGATTTTTGTCTTGGTGCCGACGATCCAGTCAAGCGGATCGGAGCGTGAATTAATCGAAGAACGCAAACAAACTTTTGTAGGGCCTATTCTAAACCTGTTTGTCATACAATCGAACCTGGGCTGTCCCTATATTTCCTCTGCAACAACACGTAGCCTGTTCTTCAAAATATTTTTATAATTTTGTTTTTCGTGCTCCAAAATCCTACATCTCTTTTGTTTTTCGACATTGTGCAATAGGGGGCCAAATGTTATCACCTTTTCTGACTATTGGACTACATGAATTATCATTCGTTTTAGGTTTCCCGGTTTTAAAAAAAGGAGGTGTGCTGTTCAATTTGATCGACAGTGGACAGGGTATATGCTATACAGGATGCTTGCTATAATGTTCAGAAATAGATGGATATGGGGAAGGGGAAGTATTGTATAGCAAATAGGTGATTTGTTTAAGGTTTGTGTTTGGAGATGCTGGAAAAAAATACGAAAAAAAACTCATTTTTGAAAGAAGTCCGGTTTTTTCAACGCTGATCTACCGACAAGAGTAAATGAATATACAAAAACACGTACCACTTATTTTTTGAAAATTACGGCCACCAGGAGCCATAATTTTGCAGGATGCTTTAGACTGTCATTCACCAATAGTCCAGTGAGATATTTCATAATAATCTAGTAGTTTTTTGGCCGTTTACAAAATGTTGTAATAATATACCCTTATTATATTGAGAAAATAAATATTGCATTTTTTTTTAACAGGAAATACTAGAGTTGACGATTAAACTTGTGTTTACATAATGCCTAATACAGGCTTGTTTCCTCTGATTCGTTTTTAATTTTTCTCTTTCTTTCACCCTTAATTTTTCTGTCTACAAAAGGATAGAAAATATCACCATTTCCGTTTGTTTTTTGGCCTCGTTTCCTCCTTTCCTTTTTTTTATTGGTTGTTGCTCACATGGCTGATATAGGTATTCGTTAATTCGATATAAACTGCGTGAGTGTATATCCACTGCCTGCGTCTTTTTTGTTCAGCTTATATATTAAGGAAACGTTAGCAATGGACCTTATTCGAGAGGAGGCCATTCTGGTCGTGTTCCCTAAATGTATTTTATAAAAAGTGAACTATTTAATTGGACGGTGCCAGACTAGTAAGGTATGTTTAATTAATATTAGGTCATTTCTATTCGCAGGTTGAATATTTTACCTTACTTTCAATTTCACATGGCCGACTCGTTAATAAAGCCTATTTTTAGTGCGCTTGTCCACGCGTATACGATGCTAAATGTAAAATCAAGAAGGTCAAAGTTTGTTGGAGTATAATTGTGCATGCAAGACAATCACGTGCAGGTCTTTTCTGTTCATTTATAAAACTGCTATTCACCACCTACGCCTTAATTCAGTTCAAAAGGTTGCAATAAATCTCTGCTGCTACTTTGCGGAAATACAGCGTGACTTGCTGTTTCCAAATCTATTTTGCAGCTTCGCTCAGTCGTCCGTGAAGTACCGGGTTTTATTTACTTTGTATGAAAATCATACAATGGTTATTTTCGCTTTGCTTTGTGATGCTCGCACGTTTTACGAGCGAATAACTCGGGACTCTCTAGAATCAGAAAAACATTCGGCGCCACGACTGCAAAGGCAAAACTCATCGAAAGTTCTGTAAAGCAACTCCAATACCCAATGGGCACACGACGTCTTTAACCAGTTCGCGCCGGATGACGTATATAAACGCACAATGTTTCCCAAATTCAAAACGGATGACGCATAAACACGCCAAGTTCAAGTTCGGAAATGTATGTCAGCAGCGAGCAAGGCCAAAAATGCGTGGGTGTGCTTCCCGGCACTATCAGCCTAAACACGCTTCGGGTCGAGTTTTAAATAATCCCGCCCCTCGGCTCGGCGATGTTAAAATAATCCCGGCGCGAACTGGTTAAGACGTCTTTTCGACGTAACATAATTGACGTCTTGTAACGTCTTATTTTGGTATTGGTATATGATACGGTTGTGAAAAGTAGGTTCAGGTGACTCGTGACCCCCTTTCAACTCGTAGGGGTTTTCTTTCTATGTCCTTCTCCCTTCTGCTCTCCGTAGAAATAGATAAACATATACAATTGTGTCTATTTCACCCGGTTAACTATAGTTGATTCATTCTGAAGGGAAGGAAATCAAACACTCTTTGTCTACGGACACTCGGCCCCGATCGGTTGTACACACTGAATTAAGGCTATACAATAGCCTAAATATAAAATATTCATATTTAAGTTAAATATTCATTAGTGGCATTGTCGAGTAGGTTTATTTCAAATTAGCTTGAAGGGGGGGGGGGGGGGGTGTCAGTATTGGTTTCGTTATATAGTTTATGTAGTATAAGACAAGTGTAAAGAAAACGTCCCACCAGATCAAGTTTGTATTAATATCTCTGTTCTTGTATTCTCCGAAAATCTTGCTAGGTACATCATTGTGTTAGCCAACTAATTATTCATTAGATATATCTATCTATCTATCTATCTATATCTATGGAGAGCAGACTTCGTGCTAAGGCAAATTTCCGTATTCACGAGCAACACTATTTTGTCATTCCGGACAGAATTAAACCTTACTAGAATTGTTGTCATAATTTCCTGGGGAAGTACATTTCCCTTTCTTTACATGCGATTCGTTGTTGGGTTATAGCCAATGAGAAAACCTTTCTCACAATTATTTTCAACTATGACATCATTTTTGCGTTCACAATGGAACAGAAACTACGCCGGCATAGTTTTCAAACATACTAGTATAACGTTGCACAATGTTCCTGGCAACAATTCATGGCATGAAAAACGAGCAACTGCAGAATAATAAACAAAGTGGTACCAATCAACACTACTGGTGTTGTTTAACACTATGATGATGTTTTTAAGCATTGAGATAACAAACATGAAATTAGGCACACAGTCAGAGTTTGTCATGAGACAAATATTTGGATATAGAGCCGGCACCGCAGATTTGACCTTTTGAATAACTTTCTGGAGTTACAAACTAAAAATACATTTTTCTTTACAATGTTTCTAAGTCCCGTTTTTGTACTGACTGACTGACCGTTTTGCGTTAGGCAAAGACGGCAAAATAGGGCCTACTGAATTATATAAATCAGTCGTTTATTTAGGCCAGGGCCCAATTTATTGGCTCTGCTTACCGTTAGCGAAAAATCCCTGCTTACTATAGCAGAAAATTCGGTGCTTACGGTAAACGTATTTCACGCGTTATCAAGGAATTTTGGTCTCTGAGCATGCGTACATCCCGTAACTAAGGATTCTGTGCTTACCGGGTGAGCAAATAATTTTTCTGCTAGCGCGGTTAGCGAAAAATGGTGACCGTAAGCGAGGAATTCCGTGGTTAACAGAGCCATGAAATTGGGCCCAGATCAGACCACACAAAAGCAAAGCGAAATCAACATCAAGCGACGGTGCATTGTGACTGTTGCTTTTCTTTATCAAAGCAAATTTGTTGTTAATGGGAGTCGCTGTTCCTTTCTCTATGCTTATACAAAAACCACTACAGAATCTACAAAAAATAATGTAGATCGATAAAACTATGGATGTAGAATGATAAAACCAAACAAAAAGAGATGGAAAAAAAGAGCTTTACCAAATTCTGGAGAAAAGAATTGTAATTTCTCGGAAGACCAAATTATTGAAACCTAAACAGGAAACCCCCCCCCCCCCCTTTTTTTTTTGCTCAATACTTTGACTTACTTGGTAGCTTGATACAGGAATTTAGAGGCTTCTTCGAAGACGAACTTTATGCGGTCAAGCAGGACTGGGTTGTTGGGAACCCTGTCGCTTATACCAATCAGTAGGTTCGTGTAGCCCCCGTCTACCAGCTCCAGCGAGAATCGGCTGTCCCTATCCGCCGAGACCAGGCAGCGAAATCCCCCCGATGTCCAGAGAACCACCACGGCCAATAAAGTGACTCCTCGTAACATGTTTCTTTTCTGTAGATCTCACAAGTACAACCGATAAAATCGAATACGCGGTCGAAATGTACAGTTGTTGAAGTACCAACTATCAACAGTTGTTGAAGTACCAACTATCAACAAGTCTATAGCTCTTCAACTACGCGTGCGACATGCAGTTGGCAATGGCTGCCAAAGGTTAGATCAGGCCACTAAAAGCTAGAGAGTTTTGGCCGTTTATTGTTGTTTGCCGCGGCTGAATAATTGGAGGGGGGTAAAGTTGACTTGCGGTTTCGTCGCGGGTCGCCCCACAGTATAACGTAAACTGTCTTTAATGTGTCACGCGTTTGGCATGTGCTCTCACGGCGCGTCCAATGCCTCAGGTTTGGAGTTTGTATTGTTGAAGTTTTACAGATCAAGCACTTCGAGCACAGGGTATTACGACTGTGTTTCCCGAAGAGACATCTATAACTTGTAACTATTTGAGAGCGTACATCTCGAGTTGTGTCAGACCGTGTATAGCGACTTTTCGCCAGAAAACTAGTTGTATAGCCGTGTGACGCGATTTATAAAATGGTTCGCTGCATTCGCTGTATACACGTAACAACAGGCAAAATTATCACGCACAAGCTGGTACGATATTGAACCGGATGACATCATGTTTCCACAAATATAGGATTGTAAAACCTCCCCGACTCTGCCCAACAGGCCTGTGTGGCAATCATGGTTATATCATAATGGAAAGTTATACATTTCAAAAGATAACCCAAACCACAACAAAAAGGTTCAGTAACAAAAGAACATGCACAACAGATTTATAGGCAGTGTAAATTTCGCCTTGAAAGATTATTCTCGTTTGGATTGATTTGGACTACATGTAGATATAGGCCTACTGTAACTTTTTTAAAGAGCTATTATGTATACCATAATTAAAGGCAACATAATATTTTGTTTGTCAATTCACAAAGAAATTTCCCTTAACTGGTCTGGGATATATATTTACTCGAGTATGAAATCTAGCGATCCGGTGTCGTGTGAAAATCTGACTCCTGTGAACAATCTGAAGTTCTTTTCACTGTGGGTATACTCTCACGCGAACGTTCACTGGCCTCAGTTTCTCCCGAATTTTTAAAGCGAGAGTACTTAGGCCTATCATAACATATCTATATATATACGACAAGTTATTTAGTAGATTATAAATTACCTTATTATGCCGTGTTACGTCCCCGTTTTTCGTGTTGCCTGGTGGTACATGACGGGGAACAGAACGAAAATTCCCATACACATAAATTGAACCACTGCGAATTCAAAAATCCATGTTGTCGGAGCAAGGGAATAGAACAAAGGGGTGAAATTAGGCCTCGAAAGACCCGTTTTTGGTCCTTGAATCGATGACGTCGCAACAGGCACAGTATGGACAGCCATATTGACAAAAAGAAAAGAAAGGTGACAATGAATTTATTTAGGCTAATAATAGTAGCCCCCACCCCCACTTACATTTCACAAATTAATATAAATTTCGAAATCATTTTGGTGAGAAGGATGCATCTTAAAAATAAATTGAAACTATAAAAAGTTATGTCCCCCATCCCATTATTTACGATCGATTTCTAAAAGACGCGGCTTTCCATACAAAAGTGTGTCGATAGGTGGCGCACTATATGTAAACAAATGCATGCGCCATGCGTGAGTCAAATTTTCTCGTCAAATGGAGAGAATCATCATTCAAGCTTCTGCCGATGGCACAGCTTCAGAAACCGCATTTGTGTGTGTGAAGAAGTAACTTAGTACCTGGAGAGTTATGAAAAAAGACTGACAAGTGTAAATAACATGAAATTGGTATATGAAAATCAATGCCACAACGCGACCAGCGCGGCGAAGGCAAATACAACCGATTTTGTACTAATGCCTGGTCGGAGTTGTGTCGTCGTGTCTCGCATTTTTTTCCACACGGGATTTGCCACGGTCTGCAGCGAAAAGGACTTATTTGGAAAGTAAGAAAAAAAACAAGGAATGGAGCTATAGTATTATATTAACAAATATATTTGTCGTATTTTAGGCAAGGCTTTTTTTTATTTTTTTATTTTGAAATCGATTCCCGATTTCGCAAGGCGCCAAAGAACACACGGCATCATCAACAACACAAATGCATTAGCACAGTGGTTCGCAATACTTCCCATAACCACAGAAGAATCCACCCAAAACTGTTAACCACCAAAGATGGAAATGCCATTTTTTGCAAAGTATGGGGGAAGGGTCAGGCAGGGGATGTTTATACTCCTACTATTCCACTGGGGCGCCTTATGTTATATAGTTCTAGCACTACCGTAATATGTTTTGCCATTGGTGATTTGTATTGATATTTTTAGGCAACAACGTAGTAGCTATCTGATTCCCTGAAAATACTCTGGACCTTTCACTCTTGGAACCTGGCTAGAATCAACCAGTATGGTTCCAAGATTGATATCCAAATATTGTCAATGTGTCGGCCTGGGTATGTCTGGGAATCAGCTCGTCAACTGCCGTGGGCCCTAACGATAGCCACTGCGTTTTACAGGTAAGTTAAATTGCACTCAGAAATTATCTTCTGATTAAAATATCTTTCTTGAATGAACAAATTACATTTTTTGTTTTTATTTATTTTTTACAGCATATCTTCTGGATCATTGGATGAAAATTTCAATCTGGAATTGGAGTAGCTCTTCGGTGCAGTACTTGACTGTACCGACAGCACCAATTTCATTTACCGGATGATGACACAGGAATAGACCCCATCTGAACAATTATATGTAGCTGTAAATAAACTGAATGTTCATTATTTTGTGCGAGTCATACATGTGATGTTTTGTATAAGCTGTGGTATTGGTCAGTTTACTCCAACTGCAACATTATAATAAAATTGTTTACTTGAGGATAAAAGCATGAATTTTGGCACACATTCAGAGTGTGTATAAGAAAAATATTTGGCTCTCTGCTCTCGGGCCATCGTAGATTTGACCTTAGGAAAAATATAGATAGAATAACATGTGTAGAACTGTTATCCAGGGCCTTTAATTGTCCAACTCGTACAAACAAATACCACCAAACCAGAGTAGAGTAGACAACGAACAATGGTTTTATTCTGCCTATTTGGTTGCCTGGTAACCAGTTCTCAATAGAGGCTGATTATGACTCCACAGTTTCGGTTGGTCAGTGTTTGTAAACTAGTACTGTAGCAGTAATAACATTAATAATCCCTCCCTTTGAAGTAACCCTCCCTTGCTGCAGTTGGACTTATGGGCTGCATATAAACAACAAGAGAATACAAACATTCAAAGGTAATATTACAACAATGGGCTTCAGGCAATATGAATACATGTGTACATTACAGTGAATATTACAATGTAAACGAGCCTCGTATTAACCCTGGTCACAGCGATGAGAATGAGTCAAGTAAACCCCAATTTTCCCCTATTTTAACTGGAAGAAAGAACCCCCAAATAAGTACATTTTATGCCATATAAAAACAACTCTACATGCACAACATTTAAAAGTATGTGTGCTTTACTTACCCAATTTAGTGACTAGTTTAAACCCTTAAAAACATGCAATTCTGTGCAACGACTGATCAGTGCCATGTGCCAGCTTCGTAAAAGCGCCGCGTTGGGCTACATCGCGCCCGAGAAGCGCGCCAACTGAAGTGCGCCCTCTGCCGCTCGAGACTTAAAGTCGCAACAACATGCAATAGTAGCCATTTAGAAATTTTTGAAAATACCTGTTGTATTTTTTTCAAAGGGCAAATGTAGGATGGCCCTATACATTTATATTCTAAAGACATAATATTTTGATTGTGTGACAAATTTCATGCTTTTATCATTTTTACCATGTTTGTTTCACCAATCTGCCTGACTTAACAGCAAGACTCAAATTTATGTATGCCAGTAGGCAGTATAGTATAGTCCTGAATTGTTTTGGCATGCTGCATATTATTGCTACTACCGACCACCTGTAGGAAATACAATTGCCAATAAAGTATCCCATGTATAGCATAATATCAACCAAAAATTGTTTTGGGAAAATTGTTGGTAAACTGAAATATTAACCTACCCCCTTTTACAGGCTTCATATGGAAATCATGACCAACTATAGGGTTCAAAGAAGTGCCAATTAGACCAGACTATATTGAATGCAAAAATAAGTTACATGAAGTTTTTTGGAAAAGCCAACCGACATTTTTACATTTAGGACAGATACTTCCATTTAGAACTCGTGTTGGGCGCAATTCAGTCTTTCTGCGCGGCGCGAACTGATCTGCTAATCTGCGCGCACCGTCCATCGCGTGCGCTTATGTGATCATGGGGAGGTACAGGTAGGCCCGAATCGGATCGCGCTGCATTCGTCGTCGGTTGATCGCGTGCCTCAATTGGTCGATCGTGCCACCACCAGTCAATTGCCTTCTATTTAGCTCTTCCATTTCCAATGCACGAGTAATTGGGGGGTTGTTCTGCAAAAGAGAAGTAAAAACTGAGAAATAGGCCGACGGTACTTGTGTAAATGCATTTTTGATAGCGCAGATTTAGAGACTGCGCCCAACATTCTGATTTTGGACCCCCAAAAGTAAGTTTATGTTCCATTTCCTGCATCCGACAACATTGATTTTCGAATTCAGGACATCAATCATTCAGGACAAGTTTTTTTGTTCCCAAACTGGTACCACGAATGTCATTTTCTGAGCATATTTTTGGGTCATGTAACACGGCCTAAGGCCTATCAGTTTGGGGTATACATTGTCAAAACTTGTGAAACTTGTCAAAAAAACAACAAATTTTCAACGGTTCTTTAAACATTTGTTTTTTTCGAGTTATGAATGGGAATAAACGTGTGTTCGGTCGGTATTAATCACTCTGTTTAAGACCGCTTGGAGTCTGGGTGCTGATATTGACCCTCGCCTTCGGCTCGGGTAATTATGAGCACCCAGACTCCAAGCTGTCTTAAACAGAGTGATTAAAACCTCTCAAACACACATGTATTCCCTTAATAATAACGATGTTGTGACGTCACTGTTGTGAATTATTTACTTTCTCATCGAAACTACTCAATTATTCATGATTATGCCTCTCACCGGAAAAATCGTGGCCCGGCAAGCAGTGCATTCGGGAAAACTGCATTTGCCTGATATAGGGGGCGCTACGGCTCGGATACGGTATGCTGCGTTCCAATCGCGTCGTGTTTATCGTGTTCACGGGTTCACGAGTCGTATAATGGCGTTCTAATCGCCTGGTAACCAGTGGTGAACTCGAGGTGGAATTTTTGTCTCCTTGTTCACGACTTCACGAATGAAATACTCGCGCATGCGTGTTGGTTCACGTACAAGTTCTTGCGCGATAAAGAATGTCCTTACCGCACGACCAATGATCTCCATTATATAATGGAGATCAATGCGCACCACTAACTCGACTGTGCGCGTGCGTCGTGGTGTGTAGCGTTTGGAACGCAACCTACTCGTGAACGTGGAGAAATTCACGGTGAACACGATAAAAACGACGCGATTGGAACGCAGCATAAGTTCGCTCGTGCCCACCACCGATCCTGGGCGCTTGAGTTCTTAGAAAGATTTTGTGTGACCTTTGAACTAGAGGTCACCATCATGCCTTGCGCGATCTTAACCCCTGCAGCTGATTTCACGAAACCTTACGCAGTGCAGCCCCTTGCACCCTTAGGCTTGATGAAAGACACTCACAGTTTTACGATTGAAGTAAAGGAATTTATATTTTACCCTTGACAGAATTATTTCAAAATGGCAGGCGAAGGTGATACAACGACGATTTCTTGAAAGAACACAAATATACGCAAACAGTCGTTGTAAACGGTGTTTAAAACGCACGTTGCGCAGCTATACGCCAAGGTTCGTGAAATGGTCCGTAAAAAAATGGCGCAGCTACGCACTTTTTGTGTGAAATCGGCTTGTCTAATTTAAATGTGCCATATATTGGCACAATAAAATTAGGACTGTGGTCGATGTACTTAACGCGCGACGCCTTGTTTTAACATTTTGTAATTGTTATTTTGTAGAATCAATCCGTTCAAACATGATATTTTGACGTCGCGTTATTTAGCAAGGCTTTATATTAAATTAATAAATACCTAGGAGAGTTGAAGGCTTCTGATTGGCCGAGACTCGATCACGTGCCGGTCATTATATGTAGTAATATCATGGGGTTTCCAAGGGCCGTTTTCTAAACCCCGGCTTCGGGCTGCATTCTGGCCACATTACAGACGTTTTCCTAGTTCCGGATCGCAACAAATATTCAGGCTGTTTTCGGCAAGTCTAATCTTCGAAATTTAAATAAAATAGGTTTAGTAGTTTACCTTGAGTGATGGAGAAACTACAGTTTTTGTTTCGATATTTATTCTCTTCTTTATTTGAAAATACGACGTCAAATATACCGACATCCCTTTTTCTAGTTGCGGATCAGTTTAACCGATTCCGGATCGAGTATAACAAAAACTGCTTCGTACATGAACAATTATCACGCTAGAACCAACCCGAATCAAGCCTATATTTCTGATAAAGTATTCATTATTTTTTATAAATATACAGTTTAAAATAAATTTCAAATACTTTCACTTCCAATAAAGTTTAAAAAGAGGACTTGCAAGGAAATGCTTTGAAATGTTTTGTCCGTGTACGTGTGTTGCGCGCGGCAACGAGCCGATAAACTTTGTCCCACCATGGAGGAATAAACTCCATGGTCCAACAGAACAACGTCATATGAAATCGCTTGCGCGCGTGTAGTTGATGCATGTATTTTACGGGCGATCCGGAACTATGAAAAAAATGAACGTTCAGTCTTTGACAGATTTTTTAATACTGGAGACTTTTAGACTTATTTTTACTTATGTATCAAGAAGCTTGTATCATTCTTTTCAAAATGCACTTCATCTAAACAAATAGTATTGGAGACCAAGCCATAACAAGGTAGGTTTTTATTTGAAGCGGTCCGGAACTAGGACAAATCCGGGACTAGGAAAACATCTGTACCACTGCTAAACTACATGAACAAAGCCAAAATACGGAAACGAAGCTGCGTTTGTAAAACGGCCTAGAAGAAGCCGCGAAGTCGCGAAATTCGGAGTATTTTCACCATTTTTCTCGTTAAAAAGGTATTTATTAAAGGTAATAACAGTGCGAGAACCCGGTTATTACTGCGTGGTAATGACCGGGTTGGGGGATGACCGCTGGTAATGGATCGAGCCGAATTCTCGCACTGTTATTACCTAATGTACGTACCTCTGTCGTCCATCTATAACGTAACAAACGGTTTTAGGGCAAGAAAAACGAGGCTTCTAAAATCCACATTGTACAGGTAAGGCACAGACTTAAAAAAAATGTTCCTACGTGGCATGCATTCAGGAACACGCGCGCGCATTACATTCAGGGCGTTCAGTTTACGAAATACGCCGCACTGAATGGCCAGTCAGCGTCGTTTACGCATTCAGTTTGTTGGTTTTTGCTGCATATCTATAATATATATTCCTTGTCTAGGATTGAAACGTGTTTGGTTTGAAAATTAACTAGGCCCTGTTAATCTTTCAATTAGCACTAAAAACAAATCCACTAAATCATAAAGATATTTACCCTTGCTATTTCTCTATTTCTGTTGTTAACTTAACTGCGTAAAGCCAAACCACGTGTGGAACTGTCGTTATGTGACACCGAATTACCTTTGTGAACCCAACTGTAAATAAACCAAATATTAATTCTAGAGCACGTATGTTGCTGCATGTGTTCGATTCCTTTAGTCTGAGTTCCGCGTTTGGTCCTAATGGCCATGGATGGTTAGGCAATAGACCGCGATAAACACAAATGAACTCTTGGGTACTTCTGAGACGCCGGCTATAAGATTTTTTTGCATTCAAATAAAATTCCCCCATTTTTTTTTTAAATAAATAAAATAACAGATTTTTTGTTTGTAAATTATTAAAATTATTATAAAAAAAAATTGTGGAAAAAAAAAAAAAAAAAACACTGGCAGATAAAACAGCGCCAACCCTTTTATATCATGTAAAATCTGTAATATTTTATTAGAAGCAACAAAATCATCGCCAGCAAGTTATGTTTGCCTCTTACTCTGAGTAAAATATAATATTAATTACAATAAAAAAAAAAAATTAGCTACAGCTTAAAAATTGATACCCTGGACACACTACAGAAAGACGCGATTTGCAGTGAGCGAACTCTTGGATTTTCGAAAAACAACCCAAATTAACCCACTCCCAAATGGCACCTATTTATTGTATATGCCCCATTACACAATTCAGCGCAAAATATTACCTCTGTCTCATGAACACTTTCACGTATCAAATCACCAGTCTGATAACACTGATGATTTCTTCCAATTTTTTGAAGTTCGATCTAAAGCGAACTTTTTTCGTTTGGGTTTAAATTCAAAACATATATTCTGCATAAAAAAGAACTTTAATAATGTACGAAATATGCCATTTATAAAGATTACGGCTAATCATTTTCACACAAAAAAATTAGTGAATCGTTTAAATGCATCACATAACAATGATTTATATCTTTGATCTTTAACTAAAAACAAACTGATAAAATCTGGGTTTTTTTTAAGGTTTGAAATCTATCCCCTTTGCGATTTCTGTGTAAAAAAAAAATTAATCAGTTTCATGGGTTTTCTGTTTTATGTAGTAACACAATGTAACGACTTTAGTCTGTGTATAAAACAATTATACTTAACTAAATAGATGTAACAGTCAAACCCTAACAATTCAAAACCTTGCTTATTTCAAGTAGGAAAAAATGGGCCCAGTCTTGGTTTTTTCTTTGTTTTCATTTACTGATAATACAAGTTACCTGTTAGTGTTATAACAAAGGGTTTTAATTGTTATAAATGTGTTTGACTGTAAATGTATAACAACACGTACAACATTATAAGCATGCGCATTAAACATTATAACTCAAACGTGCAAAGTATGGGTGAATATTAGTCTGCTCTTTGGAGCATTTTGTGCAGCAATTGAGATTTCATAACGATTGCTTATTTACAAATTATCAAATTAGCTGAAAGCTTCCATAAGCTTGAACCAATAGACGAGACTCTTACATCAATTTCTATATGCTTGCTTAAGCCGTGTTCGCACTGGACTTTTTTTGGGAAGGTTTTACTGAGACGATGGTCAAATAAAAAATGGTCAAATTTTACCACTGTTCGCACTTGGACTTTCGACACAGGAAAATTTTACCGAGACCGTGGGAGAAGTAGCCGAGCTGTCATTATAATGACTCGTGAGGGCGCTTTGCGTGACCTTTTTGCATTGACCCCGTGATCGCGCGCGCGCTTTTTTTCCCCGATCGCATCATTAGCACTGACCTCTATACATGGACAGATCATCATTGTTTCATTTTGAAGTCGGCATGCGGAGAAGTGCAACATGGCGGACCCATGACGTGACTCTGTGAGCCAATGAAATGTCCAGGTGTTGGTACGATACGTATTACGTAATGTTTATAAATACAAAATGTACAGAATAAATCCGCTGACCTCCACACCTGGACATTTCATTGGCTCACAGCAGTGACGTCTTAGGTCTGCCATGTTGCACTTCCAGTTCGCGCCGACTTCAAGTGTTAGCACAGCAGAATATGGACAATGGTCCGTCCAGGTGTAGAGGTCAGTGATCATTAGCCTCTGTCATGAAATGACGAAAATCCACCGAAGAGGGCGTTTTGCGGAAATTTGTCAATATGGCTTCCGAGCTCTCGCGTAAGACTAACGTAATTAGCTATACCATGGAGGAAAGACAACAGATAGTTAGTGAATTGCGGGGAAATACTTAATAAAAAATGGCCAATCATAAAACTAGATTTTCTTTCCTGCACTTGAAAAGACCCGCCGTGTATTTATGCTCCTTATAAACCGGTTAGGCCCAACATTTAAACAAAACACAAAATTCAGTGGCACTGAACTGAAGCTTTATTTGAAAGCCATATTTGAATGCCATACAGTAAACAAATTCTGGGGCCAATTCATACAACTTGATACAAGCAATATTCTTTTTGCATTTTTAATTATTTTTTGACATCAAATATAAATTTGGGGCTTTACACACAAGCACTTGGTTCACATAATTACTATATGGACGTTAAACCTCAACATTCCTGATCCTGCAATGTTAATTTAAAAACCAGTTTTAAATACTGTCACATTAAATGTACAGACGCCTGTGAAATCTAGTAATATTTTATCCTTTTATTGACTGAAACCTGACATTAAAAGAAGTTCGTAAATATTAAACTTGGATTTTCCAAGAATTATTCAATTGCGCCACGACCAATTAGAGAGCACTCGGTCGATTGTGTGCACAATTTCTGGACGCCACCGTTTTGGGTTTTTTTCGGACTAAGCTTACACCTAAATTGTTAACAGAGGGTAAATAGCAAGCATTAATAACATTAACATGGTAAAGGTACAATGAATTTGCAGTTTGTCAACAAAGAAGTTTGGCAACATTGCATGAGGAAAGTCAGCCCAACATTAACTGTTTATAAACAATGTAAACGTCGAAGTACAGCTATAGCTCTCACAAAGGTCGAGTTGTCTCAAAGGTCGAGTTGTCTCAACGGGCGAGTTGTCTCAACGGGCGAGTTGTCTCAACTGAACGGTCGACTTGTCCCGAATCGAGTTGTCTCAACGGTCGACTTGTCTGACATCCGCTACGCACGTACGTATATAGCGCAGCACGCTTTCACAAACTGAACATTTTTTCAGTCGCTGATTCTTCCTCTTTCGTAATTTTACGGTTTTGGATGACATTTAGCCTTATGCCTACGGTTTATTCTTTCGAAATAATCACAGCCTTTAGAGCTCCGTCGTAAGCCATAAAGTTCTGACATCGACGACACACGTGTTGGTATTGGTAAGCGCCGCTATTTTGACAATTTTCCGCGCGTTGACCTTTTAGAAAGGTCATGACAGAGGCTAATTGACGCCATCGCTAGCCGTACGGTATTGCAACAACTACTCCACAGCGTGCCCTCACGTAAACAATGCAAAGAGCGCATGCGCAGTGCCTTATTTAGTGTGACCTTGCACTGGGGGGCCGGATTAACGTTTTCCTGGGACGCTTTTACCGAGTCGCGCTGTTCGCACTGGACTTATCGTCTAGGGAAAAGTCGGGACGTTTTCCCGGGCAGCAGTTGGCCGGTAGAAGTACCCACTGGACTCGGGAGAAGTACCTGAGAGGAAAACGTCCTGGGCTGTCCGCACTGGACTTAAAATGGGAAAAGGACCCATCGTCTAGGGACGTTTTATCATTTTAAGTCCAGTGCGAACAGTCATCAACGTTATATTATACAATCCATTCTCCCCCGCTTCATAAGATGTGCAGTAGTGGTCAGCGCAATGTGGACTAAGAGAGACATTACAATTACGCCTCTTTTGTTCATACACCAGTAAAATTAAAACTGCAATGGTGTACAAATTCGATTTTTTTATTTTTTTTATTTTGTCACTTTTTACCAAACTTTTACTTTTACTACACTATCCATTCTTTGTCTGACAGATCATCCTGACTACTTCAAGTAACTTATGCTGTTAAACGCAGCTGCAGCGCTGGCCACGTGACCCGTTTTGATGTTAGCCCCGCCCCCCTCGCTGTTGTTGGGCAGACTTGGGTCCCAGTTGGGATCTGTTTCCCGGCGGCTGATGACGCCCTCGTATAGGTTTGCGTCAGGGTCGTGCATTGATAGCGGGGAAATGAGTGGCAGGACACTAGTTGGCCTTGGCCGGGCACTAGGTGGTTTTGGTGGGGCGCTACGCACATTGCCCATTCCAACCTCCGTGCTACGACTGGTGTAGGGGGTTCGGGTGTCAGTCCCCTTACATATCGCCTGTCGTCTTCTGCGGCGGCGTACACACACCGCAACGATCACCACTAGTATCAGGAGGACGGCGCCACCAAGCGAGCAGCCGATTACCAGCCCCAGGGGCAGCGGTCGTCTTTCGCGGGCTGATGACGTGACAACGTTGGACGGCTCGCCTTGGTTTCCTTCGTCGTCTATGGCCACAACGGCGAAGGAGTAGCTAAACGTACCTACATGGGTCGGCAAGATACAACACATCATCACTGAAAACACGGCATTCTTAGTTCATATACAACATACTGTGAAAAGAGAAGGTAAGCAATCATTATTAGGCTGCTTCCGGAGTGGCTACAATTTGAAACGCATCTATGCATTTGCAACCACCTCCTATTGACACAATGCCGTAACCAGCCATATTTGTAATACTGTAACGTCTCACTTGGGTAGAGCCGTTATCAAAATAAGAGTCAAGATACAGCATCTTACACACACTATACTACTGGTTTATTCAGAAGTATTTACATCACAATAGAGGGCGCACTATATACAAGATCTAGTTTGGGCCTTACATGTTATCTGAGTATTGAGAGAGTGTGAAGCTCTGTGGCTAGAGCATACAGCTCATGCTGGGAACGAAGCTCTGTGTATGAGCTCAGCTCGGATAATAATCTACTCCGCCATTTCCACGCCCTTTATATAGGCTTTTGGGTGCGCGTCTTAACCAATGAGAGCATTGGATTCTGGTAGTTATGAATAATGCATACATGTACAAAGTCAATGGGGATGTTCCTATGGAGGATTTGTACACGTTCTGACTTAGACATTCTTGCAGGGGAAAGTCCGAGAGTTGTGGTGAGCGGGTGAAGTAGGATTACTCGTGGGTGCGTTACGGGGAGTAATCCTCGAGGAAAGGGAAAGGGGTAACTTTCTCGGTACATAGGGTTATGCACAAGACTCAGTCTCTAGACTAGATGAGAACCTACACACAGTTCTATGGAGTAAACTCTTGCGTGGGGAGGGTAACTTGACCTCTGGTGTACCGTGACAGTACAGTGTGGTTTAGCGGCTCCCAGTCGCTATGTATAGGGTCAGATACACGGGAAGGTTTAGCGGTCCACACTCGCTAATGTGAAGGGTCAGTTTGGGTCGAATACAGGGGTAAGGTATATGAGGGGAATTCACATCGACTCCGGGGAAAGTATGAGGGAAAACGACTAAGTCATAACTCGCTGTGAACGAGGTCATAGCACACAGTACATGCTGGATGCATTGCGCGCTACACAATAGCGTACCGTACCATATGTGCTGTACACGCGTACCAGTATTGGTGCGTGATAACTTCGCGCTGTGTTAGGGCACACATATCGCTGCAAGAACGCTGCGCGTTGCTTGGGAAAGAAATAAAGACCGCTCGCTGTATGCGTGAACGCAACACTATCTCCCCCCCAGTTTTTACAACGTCCTCGTTGTAACGTAGGGAATAACATACGGTAAACAAAATAATAGAAAAGCGAAAATTGAACTAAAGTAACTGAATACATCAAAGTTAAACGGAGCGCTAGAAAAGACACACTAAAGGTTAACTCAAAAAGAAAATCAAAAGAATACAATCCTTTAACATAAGAATAATGAGAGCGAAAACAGAAGAATAAATATCCATCTAAAACGACGAAAGTAAAAGTTCAGTGTCCATTGAGATGGTAGTGAAATCACTATAAGTTCACAATTGACGCAGTTCATCGCGAATATCGGGCTGGGAGACTAGAAATAATCTTGAAGTCTCGCTGGCCTACTCTTAGCACGGGCACTTCTCCTCTCTGACAAGGTCGACGTTCCTGACGTAGATGGCGCTACAGTTGGTTTGGGGGAACCACGTACTTTAGCCGGCCGGGCTGACGAGGGGGTGCCAGTGTTCCTGGTGCCAGGCGTTTTTCTGGTGTTACTGCGGAGGACGGCATCATCCGTTGAAGGAGAACTTTCCGCAAGTAAAGTCTTACGGATGTCCACCATCCATGAAGGGACTTCATTGCTGAAATAATGTTTAAGCCGGTCGTGATGAAGAATTTTTGTTTTTCCTCTTTGCTTGACCCGTATCTCAAACAGGAGATCACTCATTGTTCGGAGAATGATGCAGGGGCCTACCCATTTAGCTTGTTTTAGCTTAGGGGATAAACCAGGGGTTCTGGTGCTATCGCGCATGTACACCAGGTCACCAATTTGATAGTTTCTTTGGGAAACTCGGGGATCGTGGTCTTTCCTCTGTCGTTCAGCGGATTTACCAAGATGTTTGCGAACCAGATGATAGACGGTTTCCATCCTCTTCCTTAATGATGCAACATACTCGCATTCATTTTGGGGTGGGTCCTCTGTGGCGGGGCCACCGAGTACAAACGCAATTGGCAAGTGCGTTTCTCGACCTAACATCAACATGTTAGGTGAGTAACGTGTAGCTTCATGCTGACAACTTCGGTACGCTGAAGTTAGAAGTGGGAGGTGGGTATCCCAATTGCGTTGGTCACCGTCAACATACGCTGCGATCATGTCGACTAAAACTTGATTAAATCTCTCCGCCTGTCCATTGGCGGATGGATGGTATGGAGAAGTTCGAGTTTTGTGGATTTCCAACAGTTTACAAACTTCTTGCATGAGATGAGACTCGTACGTTCGACCCTGATCGGAGTGAATGTCAAGGGGTGGGCCAAAACGGGAAATATACTCGTAGACGATTTTATGAGCTACCGTCTCTGCCTTCTGGTTGGGAATGGGGTAAGCCTTCATCCACTTTGTGAATTGGTCACCGACTAGAAGAATGTATCTGTTGCCATTGTCACTGATAGGAAACGGACCAAGGATATCCGTGACCAGTCTGTCTAGCGGCGCGCCGACTCGATAATCCTTGAGATGTGCTCTGGGGGTTGTGTGTGGCCTTTTCCGTGCACCACACTTCGCACACTTCCGGACCCATTCACGAACGGTTTCCTTCAGTCGGTACCAGTAAAACTGGCGTTTGACTTTCTGAGAAGTTTTCTTCACCCCGAGATGAGCAGAGATCACGGCGTCGTGTGTAGCTTTAAGAACGGCACCCTGTAGTTCTTGTGGAACAACAAGTTGTAGGTAAGACTGGGTTTGATCAGGGGTCACCCATCTTTTGAAAAGAACACCGTCTTTTAGCACCAGCTGTTGCCATAGCAACCACAAGTTCCTTGAGGCGGGACTCTCTCGTGCTATCTGGTCTCTGCTTGGTCTGTCGGGTGATTTGATCATCAATTCCATGATGATTCTTAGGTCTGGATCTGCTCTTTGCTGTTCAGCTATTTCCTCTGTCGTATAGCCACCGACCCAAGATGTGGCTCGTCCGGCGCTGGGACCGGCGGGGGCACTCGAAGGGGCACGCTCACTCGTGTCCTCACCATCTTGGTCGTCTTGCTGTTCAGTTGGATTCGATTGTTCTGCAAGTTGCTGCCCGGCACTTGAACCGGCGTCGGCATCCTTACGAGGGATGCAGGGCGCGTTGCAGTTCGACTCTCCTCCAGCTGAATCAGAGGATCCTGTAGCAGGTTTAGTTCGGTTGGGCGGCCGTACTACCCGAATGGCAGTGGGCAATTGGGCTTGCCCGGTAGTTTCTCCAGGAGGCGTGGTTGTGCGCAAAAAATGACCGTTGAACTGTCCATCGTCAAGGTCGCCGGTAAACTCACTGCACGAGCGCCAAATAAGTTTACCAAGGCTGCACACAGGAACCAGTAGGAGTGTTACTATAATTGCCATCAGTGCGAGGACTGTCCGCGGGGATGCGGGCATGGCCTTAGGGTTGACGTCATTGCTCGAGGGCTGATCGTCAGGCGAAGTTCTCGGCGGAGATTGAACTTCAACGGTGGTAGCGTTTACTCGTTTGGTCGAAAGGGGGACCACGTCGTCGATTTTGACAAAATCGGACCACATCTCGCTTTTGGCTTTGCACTTCTCGCATCCGCCGCAAGGGAGATCAGTGAGTATGGTCGTGCCGTCGTAGCACAGGCAGTCGTCAGGGTCACATGGCACCCTAGAGAGGGCATCTGCGTTGCCATGTTTTCTCCCTGGTCGATGCTCGATTTTGAAGTCGAACTGGGACAAGATTTGAAGCCATCTTGCCATCTGGTCGACAGGCTCACGAAAGGACATGACCCATCGAAGAGCGCTGTGATCAGTTCTGACGAGGAACTGTTTTCCCAGTAGGTAGTGCCGGAAGTACTGGAGGAAGGTGACGATAGCAAGGAGTTCTCTCCTCGTAGTGCAGTAGCGGCGCTGCGGCTTTGTCATCGACCGACTGGCGTAAGCTATCGGTCGTTCCTCCTCCCTCTGAGTCCGATCACACCACTGGAGTTGCGATAGAGTTGCACCAATGCCAGTATCTGAAGCATCGGTATCAATGATGAACAACCCATCATCATTTGGATACGACATGACTTCGTTGCCGGTGAGGGCGGCCTTTAATTTCTCAAAAGCCGCTAGGCAGTCAGGCGTCCACTTAAACGTCTGTCCGGCCTCTAACAGACGATGTAAGGGGCTGGCCATCGTGGCGAATTGGGCTATGAATCTACGGTAGTAGGAACAGAGTCCAAGGAAAGAGCGTACTTCAGTAATGTTCTTGGGAGTCGGCCAGTTCTGCACGGCAGAAACTTTACTAGGGTCGGGTTTGACACCATCTGGTGTGATGATGTGGCCGAGAAACAGAACTTCCGTCTGGAAAAGTTCACACTTGCTCGGCTTCAGCTTCAGTCCAGCGTTCCCTAGTCGGCGTAGAACTTCATCAAGACGCTCAATATGCTCTGAAAATGTTGATGACTGGATGATGATATCGTCTAGATATATCAGAAGAGTTCGCCATTGCAGACCCTTGAGTACTAGTTCCATACAGCGCTCAAAGGTGCTGGGTGCGTTACATAACCCAAAAGGCATGGTCACGTACTCGTACAGTCCACTTCGGGTTACAAACGCGGTCTTGTGACGATCTTCCTCCTTCACCTCAATCTGCCAGTAGCCCGACTGCAGATCAAGTGTACTGAAGATTTTTGCCCCACTCAGGCAATCTAGACAGTCGTCAACACGGGGTAGGGGGTACGCGTCACGGCGCGTAACATCGTTCAGTTTCCGATAGTCGACACAGGGACGAGTTGTGCCGTCCTTTTTTCTGACAAAAACCATTGGCGATGCCCAAGGGGATGTAGACTCGCGGATTACACCCGCCTTGAGTTGGCTCTCGAGCACTTTCTCCTCCTCGCCTTGGAATGCCTTGGGGGGACGGCGGGGAGGTTGTCGTATAGGACGTGCGTCGCCGGTGTCGATAGTGTGCTGCACTATTGAAGCTTTTCCCAAATCCTCCGCGGATTTGGCGAAAGTGTTCTCGTGGTTAGCCAAAAGTTCACACAATGATTTCTGCTGGTACGGGGACAGGTTTTCACAGCTCCTCTCGTACAGTTTCTGAAGATTTTCTGACCACTTGTCAGAAGGATTCTTGGGGTTGGGGGCGGCGGGGCTGACTGGGTTGACTGCATATGATGCTGGGCGGGCATGCTCTCTGCACACACGTGTTACTCGATAAAGGTGATCGATTTCACCGTTTTCTTGTTCGGCTATGAGTTCGACTGCATCAACTTCATGCAGGTAACCAAGTGTTATACCCGCCTGAAGTTCAATGTTCTCGGGTGATGTGTTCATAACTCTGACGGGTATGCCGATGTCCTCTCGGTAGGGATCAGTTAGTGAACTTCCGACTACGAGATTGTGACGATGGTTTACAGGCTCAACGACTGCAAACTCTGAGTTGAGTTTGTAATGATCGGCTACACCCTCTGCAATCCACTCGCTGCATGCTGGAATTGTAATGTTCTGCTTCAGTGCAATCTTAATTGCATGGGGAGGGGCTCCTTTGACTGTCCATTGAACCCAGTCACCGGCAATTCGCATGCCGTGTCGTGCCTCCAATACGCAATCATAGTGGTACAGAAAGTCATAGCCAAGGATTCCTTCATCGCTGATGGGGGCGACAAATGCATCCCATTGAAAGTGCCGTTCACCAATCATCATGTCTATTGTGGCAACACCTTCAATGTCAATTAGTTCCTTGTTTGCCGTTTCTAGTTTTGTGCTTTTGCAGGGGGGTTTGAGTTCAGGGCGTTTTTCAGCGGGGATCTGGCTGAAAAGTGCTGAAGAAATGATGGTCACCGCCGCTCCGGTGTCGACTAAAAGTTCGCTATCTTTGCCGCACATCTGCACTTGCAAAAATGCAGACATGCCTTGAAATGTCTGTCTACCCAATCGGATAGTGTTCTGTTCATTTGGACGGACCGTTGCCAGGCCGGACGGCACGGTCCGCGTTAGTTTTCCGACTGTATGACGACGACCTCCTTGGCCGCTCTGTCGGGGCACTTGTTTGCAAAGTGGCCGGGCTTACCACATTTGAAACAAGTCACATCGTCAGCTCTCCTCTGCCTCTTGGCTTCAGCGGACGTGGAAAATCTCTGTTTGTTGGCGTTGTGGGCGGGCGTATCTTTGATCAGCTTGACGATTCCATTCAACCGCCGGTCGAGGTTGTCCTGAAACTGCTTGAGCTGTTTTTGGGTGACAAACCCCGGCTCCGCCTCGGGTGGTGCCTGCACGGTGTTCACTCGATGTGCCTTTCCTGGGCTTGTGGTATCACGGAGGCTCAGGAAGTTTTCCACCGCTGTAGTGGCCTCCTCAAGGGACTTGGGATTTGTCATCCCAACAGAAACTGCCATCTGCTGATCAGAGAGACCCTTCAGAAAGTGGCGAAGGGCGATGCTTCCCCTTGTAACCGGGTCAGCCGTTGGGTAGCCACGAAAGACGAGGCGGCGAATGTCAGCTACAAACTCCGCCAGCTTCTCCGCCGGCTGATGTCTCCTCGCTTCTAGCTGAGCGATGTAGTAGTTTGGCAACTGTCGCTCGCCAAATCGCTTGTCGAGCTCTTTTATCAAAGTGTCTGACGACTTGATTGCCTCAGGTTCCATTTGTTGAAACACGTACTCAGCCGCCTTCCCTCGTAAGCTGCTTACAAGTCGAAAGCGTTTTTCTTCTTCAGTCCAGCCGCAAGCCTCGGCGAGACCCATCAAAGGACGGACAAAGCCTTCCCATGACTTTGTGCCGTCAAATTCTCCTTGGCGAGGGAGAGGAACATCCAGCTTATGACTCGGCTGTGTTCTGGAAAGACGGGACTCTGCTGCTGTTGGCATGGGGACAGTAGAAGGGTTGGTACTGGTGGTTGACATCACTGGCTGTGATTCCTGGGGCGAATTCGCTGAAACATCTGCTCCTGTCTGCTCAGCCGTTGGTGGCCTGTGAAACGCAGCAGTTGCACGGAGCTGTTTCAGCTCTTTCTCCGCCTCCACTGAACAAAGCTTCAAGAGTTCGAATTCTTGCTTGAGTTGTTGAAGTTCTGAACTTTCTGCCTGTAGACTTGAAAACGACATGTCGCTGTCATCACCCTCATACAATGACTGCAACCTGCGAGATTTTCGCCTTTGCTTGGTAGGCATGGTAGCGTTCGAGTTTGACGGGCTGAAAACCAGAGTTCAAAGCTAGCAGATCCGCTCAGTGGAGGGGCATGCGATGTGACTTAATTAAAAGTCATGATTGAGTTCGATGATGTGTGTAAGTTCATATCCCACCGCTTGCCACCAGTGTAACGTCCCACTTGGGTAGAGTCGTTATCAAAATAAGAGTCAAGATACAGCATCTTACACACACTATACTACTGGTTTATTCAGAAGTATTTACATCACAATAGAGGGCGCACTATATACAAGATCTAGTTTGGGCCTTACATGTTATCTGAGTATTGAGAGAGTGAAGCTCTGTGGCTAGAGCATACAGCTCATGCTGGGAACGAAGCTCTGTGTATGAGCTCAGCTCGGATAATAATCTACTCCGCCATTTCCACGCCCTTTATATAGGCTTTTGGGTGCGCGTCTTAACCAATGAGAGCATTGGATTAGTTATGAATAATGCATACGTGTACAAAGTCAATGGGGATGTTCCTATGGAGGATTTGTACACGTTCTGACTTAGACATTCTTGCAGGGGAAAGTCCGAGAGTTGTGGTGAGCGGGTGAAGTAGGATTACTCGTGGGTGCGTTACGGGGAGTAATCCTCGAGGAAAGGGAAAGGGGTAACTTTCTCGGTACATAGGGTTATGCACAAGACTCAGTCTCTAGACTAGATGAGAACCTACACACAGTTCTATGGAGTAAACTCTTGCGTGGGGAGGGTAACTTGACCTCTGGTGTACCGTGACAGTACAGTGTGGTTTAGCGGCTCCCAGTCGCTATGTATAGGGTCAGATACACGGGAAGGTTTAGCGGTCCACACTCGCTAATGTGAAGGGTCAGTTTGGGTCGAATACAGGGGTAAGGTATATGAGGGGAATTCACATCGACTCCGGGGAAAGTATGAGGGAAAACGACTAAGTCATAACTCGCTGTGAACGAGGTCATAGCACACAGTACATGCTGGATGCATTGCGCGCTACACAATAGCGTACCGTACCATATGTGCTGTACACGCGTACCAGTATTGGTGCGTGATAACTTCGCGCTGTGTTAGGGCACACATATCGCTGCAAGAACGCTGCGCGTTGCTTGGGAAAGAAATAAAGACCGCTCGCTGTATGCGTGAACGCAACAATACCACAGATTACAATTATAATGAATCAAGACCATTTTTCCGTCTCGTAAATGTTGTATCAGTCAGTTTTTCTTGTTTTCTCAATTTTTTTCAATCTGGAGAGTTTTGCTTAACTTTTCTTGCATTTGTTTTGTTTAGAAAGAATTGTTTACCGGGTAAGAATTGTTCCCTTACCGGTCTCTTCCACTCTAATCACGAAGACTTCGGTTTCGCCAGCGTCCTTTGTCACCGTCAAGTTACCTTCCACAAAGCTATCCAGAGGTACCTCTTGCTCACCGTCAAAGTTGTGGTAAATAGCGGAGACACTTCGTGACATCACCATGACGTAATACGAGGCTGCCAGGAATAAGAAAAAACACACGAGATAACGGGACCAAGTCGAGCCACAGAATTACATTTATTTTTTTCAATTTCAATTTCAATATCAAATTCAGTGTTGTCCGAGTTGTTTTTGCGAGAGACTTGGTTTACGTGGGGGCTTGAATCTACGACCTTTGGCTCACAAACACAGAAGTATACCGACAAACTGCCGAGCCTTCCGAACTCGGTTCACATAAAATGAACAAAGAAAGGTGCAACACGGAAACATTGCCAATGACTAAAAAACACTCGCGTGATGTATTTTTTTGCTAAGCAACATAAATCGAATACTGTACCTTTGCCCGTGGACAGGTCGTCTCCTGGTGCGGTGAAAGTCAGACTAATCTGTTTGGTGTCAGGGTGAACATTGGTCGCCCTTAAGTCAGTTACACGCGCAGGGGGGTACACGTCAACGCTCCCTATAAAACAGAAAAACAACGAGTTTATACAGATGAAGGCGTCCTGCACTAGCTGATGTACAGTGATGTTCACAGCATGTGACCGTATCCGATCAAATCCCCAGTTCCTTGCTCTAAGATCTTAATGAAATCTTTGTTTTCACTCACTACTTTTTACACGAAGTGAAATACGTGTATACAAAGAGGCACCTTTGTTCTCCATTTAGACACATTAGGCAGACTGACATCTTCTTATTGATGTTCAATTATGATTAGTATACACATGATTTTCAAATGGAGGGGTACATACAAACTTTCTGGCGACTTGTGAGACCTCAACTTTGGTTGGGTCACAAACTTCATGTGGTGAATTTGCTTTTTAGGGATGCACAATAAACGATGCGGAACGAAAAGTATAAAATGTGTCGAAGTGTCTTGACTGATATGGACACGTCCAAATCACAAGGACTTTGGTAAAAAAGAAGTTTGGTCATAATTAGTTTATATTGCTCCAAATAATCAATGACATTTCCTATAGGCTACAACTTTCACATCGTGTCATTCTTACCGCTGCAATTGTTCGATCCCTCACATTTGAAGCTGCTACCGATGCTAACGCGACGGAAATTACCCGTGCTTCGGAGCTCGCGTTGGGAGTCATCCCCTGTACCGATAAACTCTGGGTTGATGGCAGCCCCGGACCCAATGGTGCTACCAGATACTACAGAGGTCACCTGACCGTCGTTAATGACCTCAATCTGGAAACAATAAAACAGACCGCGCATTAGACTGGAGACACTAGGCCACTTCCGTGCGTTTAACATTACTTTTCAGTCACAAGAAAAATTTGCCGCTATTTTTGTTGACCTGATTTTGCTGTTAATATTCCACGCATTTGGGGCATTTTTCTTGGTTATACATTTGAAATTTTAAAAGTTAACAAAAATATAGTCCCTATATCAAGACTTCTAGTGAGTCTCTAGTGAGTAACGCCATGGTAAAGTTATCTTGTGTCTTGTGACATTATCTTAAAAGTGTATCTAGTGGAATATATGGTCCAGTTGGGTTCCAGCTTTTTTTTGTACTATGGGCTGTGTTAATAAAAATGTTTATTTTGGTTTTTGAATTATTAAATATTGTCCACCTTTTTAACATTTGTCCCCACTTTATTGAGCAAAATGTTATTGATCAAACTTTTTTCGTATAGGTTATGTTCGTGTACACATAATCGTGATAAAAGGTATGACATCATTCATTATTGTGAAATAAAAATTGAATTTTAAGTTGAATAAAACTGTGTACATGGACCTAAAAAGTCATGCACATAATCATGTTCTGTTCATCAGACAGACTTAGACTTATGGTTTCTTACGTTGACGCCGTATCGTCCCTCGCCACAGAACTCGGTAAAATACGAAGAGTAGACGCCATCACCTTTCCGGATGTCCGCACCTATCCCATCATCCTTAGGGTGCAGGGTCATCGTCTTGTTTCCGTTTCCGCAGGGGAGGTCGACAAAAGCACCGACGTTGGCGTCAATTATTGACGTATAACCTGTACAAAATGCATTGTCGTTCAAGCATCAACGTGAGAGCTCAATCATAGCCCGGTTCTAGGTTACAAATTAAATTCTTCGTCGATGGACAGTCGGTGTGATTTGTTTACCAAAGTTGACTCAACAGTCAAGAAGCCTCTATATTCAGTCCGAAAAAAAATTCTCAGAAAAAATGTAAACAGTCGATATAAGGAGACGTTTCGGGCCCTTAAACAACCTACAATTGACATTTTATTTTGTATTTCGCATTTACTGTACTTCATGGTTTTCTTGGCAGACCTTGACTTATGAACGCATTTTTCATCTTCAATTTATTTGTTTATGTTGTGTAGAGATACAATCGTGTAAATCACAATATCAGTCAGAACTTAAGTCACGTCCCAAGACTATTGAACGTCTTCCACTCGACAATAAGGCCGGATGATAACTTGCGATGGTTTACGATAGCTTACGATAGTTTGTGATGACTTGTGATAACGTTTAATAACTTGTGGTGACTTTTAATAAACAACAGCCCTTCTACTTTACCTTGTGCTACGGACACATAGAGGGTTTGTATTTGAGGTGGAACGACGGTCGCGTGCCCCCAGTACGACGTGATGAGGATCGGCTCCTGGTTCTCCCGGGCTTGACTCTGCACCAACACGGTCACGTTCTGCAGTTCTTGGTGGCTGTTGTGGATCTCAAATGTCCACAGACCGACCTGTATATAATAACAGAGGCATTCACTTTAGGTACGTTTTAAGCGTGGCCTTTTGTATGCAAAGCTCTTCTGTGTAGTGTCGTGGCCGAGTGGTTAAGAGCGTGTGTTTTCTGTTCCATGCACAGAGCGCGAGTTTGAATCCCGGCCGTCGACACGTGTGTCCTCAAGCAAGGCAATTAAACCACTATTGCTTCGTCCTTCGGATGGGACGTAAAGCCGTTGGTTCCGTGTGTGTGTATTGTGTATATATTGAACCTGGACACGCACGTAAAATAACCCAGTCACGCTTATCGCTAAGAGAAGGGGTTCACCCCGGTGTTTCTGGCATTTCGTTTATCCTCCTTCAGGTTTTCTCAGGCTTACGAGCTTACAGTGCCTTGGGTGCTTTTTGAGGAATCCTCGGTTTCATTGCCGAAAAGAAATAATAATTGTATTCTTGGCATCCTACCTGTGCATCACCCGGAATAGTGATGCGGATTCGCTTAAACATCGAGTTGACGTTATACTCTGGCGAGCCCTCCATTACCAGGGTCCCATCTGGGCGAGTCATACGCACTGCTAGGCTCTGCAATTGGCTGTACCAAAAATCGAACTGTGTATTATGACCGATTGAGGAATCTATATAGACTTGGCCAGTGAAGATTTGAGCTGCAGGAATTTGGATGAACTTGGAATACAAGGTGATCGGGACGGATGTTATGTCTAAATATAGAAACAACATGAAATGTTTAATTTCTTTTAAGAATTTATTACAAATCGCTGAATAATCAGATCACTGTTCTTAATCAGTGAGCTAAATTTGTTACTATATAGAATCTCCGTCTATTAGGGATCAATGTTTCTACTGGCTGACAGTACAAAAAAAAGAATCATTAACATAATTATCTTTTTGTTATGTGCCTTTTGTGTCGTAAATTGTAGTTACCTTTTTCTGTTGTGGCCGATTTGCTGAAAACATCACTGAGTGAGCTGGAAGTCTCCTCGATCAAGAAAGCCATGTCACCAGTTAGACTCGAGAGCAGCTCTAGGTCTGGCGAGGCCTCCTGACCAATAGCAATAGTGCAAATGGTTACGCCCGAACCATTCACCTTGGAAGAAAACAACATAAAATCATCAATAAATGGGACAAGAAAAGTTGCTTTAGCTGAACTGACGACAAATCGCCTTTTCAAGCTGCAGGCGAGTTCACTAAACACGTCCGTCCTGCACGTGTACATCTAACAGATGGAAACATATCCGGTCATCACATACACTCAGTGGAGACACATTGCCATATTGAAGGCATTCATTATTGAAGAGTCGGAAAAAATCTATGCAGATGGCCGGATATAGAACTAGTTCCCAAAATAATTATTGTTATTTACCGACCAAATTTTATTTTAACAACCACCCATTATTTCGATCCATTGGGCTATTAATATTTGCCAAAATTAACATAATCAGGGTTATCACGATCATCCTTTACTGCCATTAGATTATTATCCCACAGTGCTGTATAAATGCAATCGAATATTCGAAATTCGAAACAACAGTTGATCTAGTTTTGTTAATGACAGCCTAAATAATTTGCGTGGGACAACTAGAAATCAAATTGGCCGCCAATCTGAATTTGCATGCGTCTATCGACAATACATGTATTAACAATAAGCTTAATAAAATAGCAGAACATCACGTACGGTATAATGCACACTCTCCACGGCCAATTATGCTTGCAAAGTGTGACGGTCAACAAAAATCTTCAAACATTTCTTTTTGAGAAAAATGCTATTTAGATATTCTGTTATAGCTGATCAAAATATTCCATTATTCCGGATTTGTTTTCGGCACAGCCTTATTCTTACCATTGGAAGGACATCTTTGATTTTCGGTTCCTCATTCTCTAAACCATCTGTGATTACTATGATCTTTCCTCCTGCGGCGCCTTCCCTGTCCTCTGAACCTTCCTGCAATACCAGCAGACCATCTAAAATCCCTACAAAGCCAGTAACAATGGGTTTAAAAGCAGGTCTGAAATCAGGAAATTAGGACGTACATGTACATATCGATTATATCAAATTGTGACTTGTGAAAGAACTTGTGCATGGACTCAATTACGCTTCTTAATACCTCTTAAAATAACTTTTACATAAAAGAGTGCTCACCTGCTCCAATGCTAGTCCCCCCATCAGCATTCAGGTTTCCGATATTTGTCAGTAGTAGCTGTCGATTTGCGTCATTGAGAGTTAGAAGTCGTGACAGGATGTAACTTTTTTTTTCAAATCGTACGAGGCCAAGCATCTCTCCATCTTTCAGAGTCTCAGTAATCAGTTTCTCAGCTGCCTGCAAAACATCAAACAAAGCCATCAACAAAATGTGTGAACAGTTTATGCCAATTCACATTTAACGATAAAATGAAAAAGAAAAGAATTTCATACCGTGAGAAATTGGCTCTTCAACGCATTTGATGTTTGTATTCTCCTAAATAGACCTGTTTTTGCCCGACGTTAAGCTTTATATTATACACACGCAAATAATGTACTTTACGCGTACTGCATAGACAGTATATACACGAAACCGTCGCCATGAGTTGAATCGGGTTCAACTTTGACGATTGTCAGCGAGGTAGTTTGCGTTGACGGCGACACTTCCGCATTGGACGTTTCCATAATGTTTCCATGCGTTGCAATCTGGGTCCTGTCTGTGTTTCATTTTGAATTTCTTTACGTGGACATGGAAAATAGGCTTGACGTGTTTTGGAATTTGTATATTTGTATATTCTTGTTTTCCCAGCTCTAGACATCTGTAATCCACTGGAAAGATTTATATAACTAGCTTAAAGATAGGATACATCATTTGCAGACATCAACATATTTACTACCGAATTATTAAGAAATATCTTACTCGTCTGAAAGTAAATAATGATTCTAGGCATCCAGCGAAATGATTGCGCTAGATATTCTTTAATTATTCCGAAAAATATCTCGGCATCTATGATTGTAAAACTTCGGACAGGTCAGTTAAACGACAATTACTATGAAATACAACCCCCTAAATCTATCCATTAATGATAATTCAAGCAATTACCAATGGTGTATACTAACTTTAACCCTTTCACTCCCAGCCACTATGCAAGAGATTACCCTTGTTTACCACAGCAATTAGGAGCTCAGTGTGACTCTGGCCCCATTGGATTTTAAGCAATTTCATTGAAGAGCGCCCTCACTGTTTACATGCATACTGTACATATACACTTGCTGAGATATTTGTATGTAAAACTGATTGAGTGTACAAGGAAAACAAATTGTGTGCATCTATTTATTTTGTAAGTGTAAAAGCACAATAATGAAATAATTAGATACGTATTTACACTCGGGGGGAAAAGTAATACAAACGGGTAATAATTCAGAACATGTGATAAATACGGCACATGTTTCAGATTTTGTTTACATGTGGAAAAACAATAACTTGTATGAGAATTTTTGTTTTTAATTCCTTTGTTATTTTCTTGAAAATGAACCATTTACTTGTATTCGGTGCATACACATGCATCAAAAGCCATTATAAAAACAATTTGGCTGGGAACAAACTATTTACTTGTACATGTATTTACTGTACAGACATACATCATAAGTAATTATACCCCCCCCCCCCCCCCCCCCCGAAATCAATGTTGGTTTGGAGTGTAACCTGAAGTGTGTCCAACGCCTCATTTTCTCAACATTGATTTGGGGGGGGGGGGGGGGGGCAAATACATGTAGTACAATCAAGTGGTATGGTAATTCTCAAAGCAAGGAACTATGCACATAGGCTTCATACATTGCTTACATATAATCACCGTTTGTTTTCGCCGGCCTAATTTGCGGTTACTGCAAACAATGCAGTCGCGTTTCTTTCCATTGCGGTTTTTGCCAGGAAAGTGCTGTTGTCTTGCCAAATCAATAGGAATATGGTATCTCAACTGACTTGTTGCATTACGTTTCCAACCTAATAGCAAGCCTTGTACAATCCCTATACGAAAATCAAGGTTACTGACATTTTTGCTCCCTGCTGTGCTGTTAAATATTACTCTGCTATTGACAATACATATATTGAGAAGATGGTAAAAAACTCGTTTCCACCATTTCAAGCTTCTGTGGGTATGATTGTAGTACTGAAAACACTGGTCTGCTAAATCTGTGCCTCCCATATTTAAATTGTAAGATGAAATACATTCGGGCTTCATAACTTCACGAAATCCAGAAGTGCTCTTTTTACATCGAGTTTGCTTTTTTGACACTGCAGTGCTGCCGACATTAGTTAAAAATGTTACAGATTTTTTGTCTTGCCAAACCATGCACAATTGCCCATCTTTCACCAAAAAGATTGGGTTGCTACCTTTCTTCATTTTATGATTTTTTGGATTTGCGACCTCGGGTATTCCCTTAGCAGTATATCGAGCAGTTCCGCAACATACAAAGCCTTGTTCAGACAGTTTTGCTATCAGCGACGGACTTGTATAGTAATTATCACAGTATATGACGTGTCCCTTATTCTGAAGTGGTTTGACTAATTCTATAACCACTTTTCCAGGGACTGTCAGGTTTGGTGGATGGCAGTCCGATGACTCGGAATCTACATGTACCTTATCCTTTACAGTTTTTGTGTTGTCAGCACCTGTGTACAGTTCCCAATTGCACGTGTATCCGGATTTACTACAATTTAATGAAAATGCTTTCATCCCACGTTTTACTGGTTTGTTGGGCATGTACTGAATAAAACTTAAGCGTCCCTTAAATTTCAACATACTCTCGTCTGGAGACAGATTCTGCGCAGGTTTATACAGGTTAAGAAACTTCGGGATAATGACTTCTATCAAGGGCCGAACTTTGGAAAGTTTGTCTTGTTTAGCCGAGGATTCACGAGGAATTTGGTTATTGGAGATGTGGAGAAACCGAAGAATTGAACTGAAACGATTTCTCGACATTATCGACGGATAAAAGGGAATTTTCAAAATTTCTGACGTTGACCAATACATCCTATATTGAGGCGATTTGTTTATGCCCATAGCAATGATAAGTGCTACAAATGCCATCATTTCGGGAACGTTGGTTGGGTACCAGGAGAACTGTTGTTCAGGATTTGAGTCTATTGTTTGCTGTGCATAGCGATTAGTCTCGTCGACGAGCAAATCCCACACGAGTTGGCAAAAATACAGCTTGAAGATCTCCACTGCCGAGAGTGTTCCGAAGTCGCCAGTTGGGCCAGGATTTCCAGTGAACTGCACAGTCCCACAATCGTAGTGGTCTCGTCGTTCCCAACCAGATCGGAAATTGGCTTTTCCGGTTCTTGATTTGGAAGAACTTGGATGGCCGTCATCTTGGGTAGGCTGCAAAAGAAGCAAGATAAAATTTGATTATCGGTCCTATATTTGTTAATGCTAATTTGCAGCACATGCCTAAAATGAATATTGCGCTGAGAAAAGAACGATCATGGTGGCCTCAATAGTCGTTGCAGATATGTCATGAATGTGAATGCCTTGTGTATGGTATTGACTGTGATTGACATAGTGAATCATCTTCTAAATTCTTGCCAAATATAATACATAATAATACGGAGTCTAAATACCAGGCCAAACGGCCTACGAAGCTATTCTTATCTTGTTGGATGCAAAATTGCACGACAGGCTATACCATGTTTATGGGTGGAGGTAAATTTCTATAGGACTGTAATCTGTATTCATTTGATGTACATGCACTGAGTGCCACTATACATACATCAAATAAATACAGTTATACTCTAATTTCCGTTATACTCGAGGGCACCTACTCAAGCCTGTATCATGCGCTTACCTCTTGAAATTCTGCTGTGTTTTCGCCAAGCATGCTCTCGTCGTCCGAAGACTCTTCAGTGTCATCATTTAAGTCAGATCCGGAATCACTATCTGCTAAAATCTCGGCCAAAATGTCATCATTGGGGATTTGTTCCATTCCGATTGCAAAAACACAGCGATACGTATAACCTACTTCGACCGCAATGGATATGCATGGGGACGCGACGCTATAATGTCGCGTCAGTCACGTGACCGGTAGCTAACCTATTCACGTACACGTACATTCATGCCTGCATGCAATGCATATAATGGGATGGCGCGCTAACTTCAAAAACTTTATTTCTGTCAGCAGAGGGCGCCAAACCAATAACTCTCAAGCAGTGTTTTCGCTGGTGAGATAAGTTGCCTTGGTCCCCAAGCTCATGGCAAATCGTGGGACTTTTTGTCGCCCACGGGTTCCAAGCATATCACAACAAAGGCTCTTTTTGGAGCCCGTGGGATTGAAAGGGTTAAGTCTCGCCTTTATTGCTGATCGATCATAAATTGAAATGAATTGAAAAACAATAGTTAGTTTATAACTAAATACGGTGGGTTTTTTTGCCCAATTTTCTATTCAGTGTTCATTTGTTTCTCGCTAGAACTTACTTTAGGTTGAAACTGAGAAAGTAATTAGCAACTTCAACCAAAACACATTCACCCCCGAAATTTGCGTGCGAGTACAGTGTATATAAACCGGCCTCAATGCCATGGATATAAATTCCGACTAATGGTAACAAATTATTTTACAAAAGAAAAAACACAATAAAACAAAAATTATGCGAAAAAATTAAGCCATGCGCCCTAATATCGAGCTTATAATTTAAAAAGTCGCGCACTATTTTGTTCGTTTATACGCGCGCACGTCATTGCGTTGAATGTTTTACAATTTGGCTTAAAACGTTAGCGTAGACCTATCATTAATCGCAAATTTGTAATCATTCATCAGAGCAGACTGGTATTAATTAATTAACTTTATGTTATCTCTTTCATTTCTATTTGCAACTTTCAACATTTTTATTTCACTTTTAATTTAAGATGGCTGTGAATAAGGCGTACTTCACTGATGAGTCAATTCATAATTCAATTGACCAATCGGCCCAATAGCTGAAATCGAATGTTTTTAAATTGGAACCCTATACCACCCTGAGTCCATCAAAATCCATTTCCTGTTTTGGAGGATTTTAGCGGATTCAGGATACCTCCATATTGAACCAACTGGAGGAGTGTGATGGATTAAGGATTTTAAGCCTAGCGTTACTGCAGGAGTGTGATGGATTCAGGATACAGAAATTCAGGTGATGGACTGTGATGGACTCTATGGAGAAACGCACTGCAATTTTTTGTATGCCACCTAGGTATCCTGAATCCGTCACAGTCCATCAAACTTTTGCTGGTGGAGTATGATGGACTCAGGATCTCTCCAGAATGCATACTGGTGGAGTCTGATGGACTGTAGCCTTTAAACAAGGCCACATGTCTGATAAACGCCGAGCGACTAAAAAGAGACTAATCGCGAAAACCTGAGTGACGTCAGTGCGAATTGCCCAGACAAGTGGCCTTTATCAATCTGGTTTGGATTTCTTATGTTAACCTTTGTTTCCGACTGGAATCGCTACCGAAATGGTAGCGTCCAATCAGCGAACGTATCTCCGCGTGGCGTCAGCTTATATTTGAGTTGGACTAGTTCATTTTACAAACAGGGAATGTCCAATCATGTCACTTACAATATTTAGCTCAAATCATTAGTTGCTTCCTAATTTATTGCAATTTTGCATGTAAAATAGATTTAAATGTGATATCTTGTATTTATCATTCATATATTCAACTCGGAAGCAAAATTTATATACGTTTTTTTACCTTTTCTTACATGCTTTGATATTGAACGAATCACGAACGAAGCCAACTGGGAGATCGCCGTTCTGATTGGGCGTATTGGCATGCTAATATGTATCTATGAATAATTCATGCCGAGCAGTGAAACCTACATTGCAAAAGGCCTCGTGACATTCGTCACTCGGTCGCGCGTTCACCCCGGGTATCTAGACTCATCTCAGCCGCTTAGCCAGAGTCACGAGGCCTTGTCAAAAGGCTAGATGGACTGAGGACACCAGCAGTTTTAGCAAACCAAAATTGGTGGACTGTGACGGATTCAGGATACTTTCTAGTAAAAGCCGTGAGGGAGTTAGGGTTAGCCATTTTGGTACCTGTTGAAGCTGAAGGAGTTTTTGTCCCTCCATGCTGCCAGAGGTATCCACTACCAACACGAGGCGACTGGATCGCTTCTTGACCACCGTGAATGTAGGCTCACCGTCAAACGCCTCGTCACCCTCGCCGCCAAACCCGTTATTTGCGTCGTTCACGCCCTTCTCCCCAGCGAAGTCGCGATGTTGGCGCATGACCTAAAAAAAAAAGGATTACAAAAAAAACCTCACAATTCAACAGAGCTTTTTCAAAGACATTAATGACGATGACAGTGGTTTTTTCCTTCCTACACCGGTAATGAATCCGACTCAAAATTCGGACTTTTAAACTTTTTCAAAAACTGTGTTCAATGTGTTCAACACTTCTATTGACCCAATTTCACAGCACATGCTAACTTCATGGAGGAAGGTATATAAGTACGATTTCTTACTCAAAACAGTGGAAACAGTAAGCGTGTTTCACGAGTAAGCAAGGAATTTCTTCTTGCGCGATTGCATATCCCGTTACTTTGTGTTGTGCTTGTGCTTATTGAAATAGCGCCCAGTATTCAGGTTGGTGCGGTGATTACTTCCTTGCCTCCTACGCCTATGTGGTCTAGGTTCGATTATTTTCCGAGTCCCATCTTTGGTTCAGCAGGTTTCTCCATATATTCCTTTGTGGTTTTCCTCCTAGCTCAAAAATGTTAACTTTTGTTCATTGTCTTCTTCCTAGGGTTTCTTCTTCGCAGGGATGTAGTCGAGTCCATCACAAGTCCCTGCAAGTCCATCACAAGTCCTCCAGTTCCAATTCAAATCACAAGCTATTCAAATGATCTTTGATAAAAGCAATCCTTTGTCATTGTTCATTCAGTTACTTTGGACTGGCTTCACGAAAGGACTTGTGAACGGACTAGCATGGACTCACTACAACTCCGCTTCTTCGGCTTTCGAAATAGTGCCTGGACTACTTTTTGAGGAATTCATGGTTTTATTATCAGAAAGAAACACTAAAATAAAATAAGCAGAACCATAGAATTGGACGCTGGGATGTATACTCTATCTATTTACCTCCCATATGCTTTTTCCTTGACAAATATTGTTTTGCAAATTGGGCGCTTCCATGTTGTGCACGTTCCCCTCCGGCACCCCGTTGGCATCTTTGTCACAAAAAGTTGAAATCTGAATTCGGGAAAAGATTTACATAGAAATTGAAATAAATCTTGAAACTAAATATCTGTGGGGAGAAGTGTAAATAAAAATTCAACTACAGAGTTGTCGATCGAATAATCTCCGAATTCCTTCAACAGCAAGATACTTGAAAAGAACATTGTTTATACCGCGGGTAAGAAATGCTTGTACATGAGCGATCCGGTGTAACCTGTACCGTCGAAGTCATCGTAAAACCGGCATTCAGCCACGGGCATCCCGTTTGCGTCATCCTGGCAGGACACGGTCGGCATGTCTGCGAGCCACCGTCGACCTGTGGATGGCAAGATAAATTAAAATCAGATAAATCATAACTATTTTTTTTAAATGAAATTCACCGATTGCAAATAACAACTCTATTTCGAGAAAGGTACGAACAAGTATCATAGGTACACCTTTTTTTCTCTCTTTTTTTTTTGGGGGGGGGGGGGGGGGAAGTTATGATCCAAACATCACCTGGATCTGGAAGAATGTAATTTTTGACATAAGTCATTTTTATTGTACACATAGCAACGTCTGGAATATTCAGAAACTGGTCATGCATCTTGTTATGTTAGACTTACCCGTTATTTGCAAGACACACCTCACAGCCTCAATATTCCCCATTGAGTCGGCGTAGAAATGATCTCCGTTCGGAAGCGGGTATTCGTCAAACACGCCCCATCGGTAGTGAGCCCATTCGTGGGTGAGTGTCTGTACGTTATATTCATATATTTTTAAATATATAGTTATTATCAGTGTTGAAAATAACGAAGGAACAAAATTGCTGTATAATCGAACACATCTGATTTTTACTATACAAAGCGAAGTTAAAGGTATCGTGTATATCCTCTTGTTCAATATCAATTGCCTTTTACGACGCATTCCTTGAAATAATGACAACTTTTGGAAAACTAGCAAATTAAACTAACGAAATAGACCATAGAAGACCCTTTAACTTTAAATTAAACAAAATAAAGGACGTACAGTTTACCATTAGGTTCCGGTACGATTATAGGTATACGATTAGTTAGTTATAATCATATCATATAGTTACCATTAGACTAGTAGTAGTATAGTCGTGACCGGCAATCGTACGACTGTCTTCAAATACCAACAATCACCTTCACGTTATGCTGGAGAATCATTATTTAGGCCTACTATCAAATAAGGTAGATGTTTCTTAATAATTCGGTAGTAAAAATGTAAAAGTAAAAATATCTGCAAATGATATATCCTACCTTTAATAACATTTACACTACTATCCAAAAGGTAATCAACCAAAAGAGGAAATTTCACATGCCCGGTAAGTTGGAAAATCACCTTTCCAAAGGTTTCTGCCTCATTCTGCGATTGTATGTAGTCCGGAGTCAGATGCATGTACTTCCCGGGCTCCCCGCACTGCGTCGCCTGGTGCACGTACGGACGGTTGCTGTTGTTCCCGGCAAAGTCGATCATCGGACGTCACTTTGGTCGTAGCGCTGCCACTCCACGCTGGAATAGTCATCCGAATCTTCCCAACTCTCCGGAACCAGAATGTGAATGTTTTTGAAGTAGGCACGGTTCCTGAAACGAACACCGTCGAAAAGGTGGAGTTTGCAAACAATAATGCTGCTCTCACACTGTGGCGAATACGCTAGCGAATGTGCTTACAAATAGAAATATTTGACAATCGCTCAAACTTCGCAACATTCGCCGTGTCTTCGTAAGCGTTGGTAACAAATTCGGAACGTTCACAAGTCATTCTCCACCTCCTTACGAGTATCGGTCAATTCAGGAAGCGCTTCCTAAATTTCAGCGAATGTTGTGAAGATGGTCATTCGCCGTCGATTTTCGTAAGCATTGGTAAACCATTGGTAACGTTGGTAAAGCGTGCGTAAGCGTTGGCAACGTTCGTTAGTTATTCGTAATATATTCGTAAGATATTTAAGGAGAGGTTGAGGGACGACCGAGGACGACCGACGGGTGACCGAGATGAAAATATTCACTATCCAATCGCAATTTTTGGGCGAATTCACCACGAAATTCAAATATTCATATATTCGCAAGAATATTCGCCACAGTGTGAGAGCAGCATAAGAGAAATAAACTTTGAATAATCATCATAATAAAGTTTGCCTATACTCTTGACACGGTCATTCTATAAATGTCTGGTTTGGAAATCCCCGAGAAAGTAATTTAGAAATATGTTTATATATGTTTTGCTGTTAGTACAGCAGATGTGCCTTTGGCGATACAAGCATAGAATGTTTAATGACAAAAGGCCGAAAATGAAAAAAGCACATTATTTCCCAACAATATCTCAATAGACAAAATCACTACTCTTTTGTTCGTGGTATTTCACAGGATGAGCTTATACTTTACTTTTACAATTTTTTCTTAAACCAGAACTAAGTGTATGTATGGGTTTGTTTATGGTGTAAATGAAAGAAACGTCCCTGACGCCACGTCGGTGAATCGGGGTTAGGTTTGTAATCGAGGACGTCCTCGATTGAGATTCGTGTACAAAACCAATGAGAGCCACCATAAACATGTGTGTATGTGTGTGATTTTTCTTCACAAGGAGTTTTAAAGCCACTAGTAGGGGTTCTTATGTCCTAAAATAGGTTCAGGTGTTTTCTAAGACCTAGAAGCGATCTGAACACAGTTTTGGAATCCTTGAAATGTCTGTTTTCCGAATTTATATGTTTCCAAAATTTCTTTTAAATGAAAACACATATTTAACAGTATTTTGGGGAAAAAACATGAACATTGATATTTTTTTCAATAACTTTAATAACATTTATTCTGACAGCACAATTCGGGTTTTGATTGTTCCTGGTAAAGCAACATACTTTTTGGGGGGTCAGACTTAACATTTTCCTAAAATATTTCTGGTAAAATGCCATTTTTATCAATTTGTGTGAAAAAAACACTATTTTTGTTTGTTTTTCTATAACTAAAGTTGGGTTAATCCGTGCTTTTTAAAAAATTAGATTTTCTTTTCCGAACGAATATTGAAGGAAGATCAAGTACTGTATACGAATAAATTATATTTGTTTGCATTGGCAGGCCTTTACACATTGTTAAAAGTGGTTTTTATCATTGCGCCAATTCGGTTGTGCATACTGGGACGCTCCTAATTCAAAATTAGAATTTAAATAAATAATTACTCGCCTGTTTTTTTCGTGGGATGTCTCGTTCGAAAGCTCATAAAAAAGACAATACTTGAAAATTATCGATTCAATTCGAAAATCTATTTTTCACGGTGCAACCCCCTAAACGCACGGACACACCAACTTAAACTCTATAGTAATAAATAAACAATTCTAAATTAAAACAAATTCTTGTTGGGTCCCTGACATGTCTACACTAAAATAGAATGCAACTCTGAATATAATTTAAGGAGCAAACTCCCATTTCGTGGATTGTTTAACCCTCCTATGGTTTCACCTTTCAAAACCTTTCAAAATCTGCTTACGGGGCAAAATGGATATAAAAAAGTATGAACCTTTCAAAACGCTCCAGAACGTGTTGCTACTGCACTACCACACCTTTCAATACCTTTTGAAAGGAATTGAAAGGTAGAAAAACTGGGCTATGGTATACCCTATGATAAAGGTATGGGAAGTCTATCAGAAAACGGCCAGACCTTCCAAAACCTTGCGAAAGGAAATGAAAGGTGGAGCTATTGCTCAACCAAATATCAGTACAGTTGCTATGCATACATGGTTTGACCTTTCAAAACCTTTTGAAATGTTTTGAAGGTAGAATTACTCCCCAGCACATTATATAGAATATCTCTCACAGAAAACAGCTAAACATTTCAAAACATTTCAGCTTTTATTTGGTATGGTATGCCCCTATGATAAAGGTATGGGAAGTCTATCAGAAAACGGCCAGACTTTCGGCCAGAGTTGTTTTACCTTTCAAAATCTTTCATAGGTTTATTTTGTCAGACAGCTTTCTCACCTTTCAAAACCCTTTAGTCTAGGAAACTTGAAAGGTTTTGAAAGGTCTGACAGCTCTATGGTAACTGCACGGTATATAAGAGGCTTACAAAAATATATTAAAGCATTTAATATATCACTTCATTTGTTCAAACTGTTCAGGTGTAATATGATGTTTAATAGATTCCTGTTGACAAGTTATTATTTCCTTTTTATATAATAATAATCATTGTTTAGTGGTATTTAAAGAGAAAAGGTTAAAAAGGTAATTTTATTATTTTAAATATATTATAATTATACAGGGTGGCCCATAAAAAAGGACAAGTATTACTTCTACTACCCTGGGGCCAAAGCTATATCTATACCAACGGATAGAGAATCTTTCTTGACGAAAAATTGTAGCGAGATATCTGGATTTGGGCAAGTAGTTTTGCTCTAGAGTCTAGACCCTATTTTGTGAAGTCAGGGGTCGATCATTTTGCACCGAGAAACCGCACATGGCACAGTTTAGTTTTTTCTCGGTGCGAAAGGACCACCGACTGCATTTCACAAAATAGGGTCTGGAGCTAAAACTACAGCCCAAATCGAGATTTACTGGTATCATTTTTTTTCTAGAACGATTTCCATCCGTTGGTATATATAGTTTTTGGTCTCAGGGTAGTGTGGGTGTGCTTGTTTGTCCAGATATGTTTGTCCAATTGTTTTTAGGGGGGGGGGGGCACTCTGCATAATATAAGAGAAAGAGAAAGCCGATCGAATTGCCACGAACAGCAATTCTTAATTAAATCAAGAAATGGTTATGGCCTGCCTCGGTAAAATATAGTTAAAGATCGTGAAAGTGCCCCGACATATTTGAACATGTTCACAATTGTTAGGGTGATTCAGGAACAAATTTCAAATCTTGTTTTTTTCTTCAACATTCGCAACTAAGAATGTATTTAAGAATAACCAAGAATCAAGCAGAAATTAGTTCGAATTGATTCAGAATAGTCCAGATAGAAGTAACCGAATAAACCAGAACTGTTAAAAAATTGATGTGAAGATCTACTCTGCTCGGCAAACTGGAACTGACTGACATGAGCTCTTGTCTGGATCGTTGTATACATGTACCTGGATCATCTGGATTCGGCGTGGTTCTTATGATTCTTCTTGTTAAGATTAAAATAGGCTTAGCTCGGGGTTGTTCGGGAATGTTCGCATTACATTCGGCTTATTCGGTTTTTGTTTTTATTAAATTTGTAATGAAATCGGCATAATCCTGGATCATTTTGGATGATTCTGGAGAACTTCCGTATATTATTCTTGACAAAATCGCTACAATTTGGTTTTATTCCGCACTCAATCGCGACCATTCGGTCTGATTCGGCTTCCAATTCATAAAGTTCTTGATTATTCTTGTTTTATTCTTAAGTTATTCTATTTATTATACAAACAGCGAATCGAGGCTAATGTCTGCCGATGTCATCAACCATTTTTATTCGGAATAGATTGGGGTATTCTGGGTTATAATTCGGGAATGTGTGAACCTGATTTAATGCTGACTGATGTTTTAATCTGTAACGTTTTGGGGAGTATATGACTCCCCTTCGTCAGACCTAAAAACGATAACAAAATATATCAGAAAAAGAACATTATTTCAGAAAGGGCGAAATATAGAGGTCTCTATGTCGATATAGGTCTATATATATTAGATAAAATATATATGCCCAAAATACGTACAGATTTTTGTGGGGGTCCTGATGATGCCGTCACTACGTTGTGGGAGCTAGGTTATATCAAAGTCGTAGGGGTATCATAGGGGCACCGTGTTGGCATCTTGCCGGTGTTGTGACTGTATCATGCCTGGCCAATTCGTGGCACGTTCTTGACACGCGCCTTCAAATTCGTCAAAGTGGGAAAGGGGCTTGCCCCTGCGACTACAGTCAAACACATTTATAACCAGGTTCTTTGGGACATTACAAGTACCTTGTTATAACAAGCATTCCTTGTGTTATCAGTACTTAGATCCTCATTGAGTAAATAGCCACCATCTTTAATTTACCGCCCAAAGCATTAAAAGTATGATGTCAGCATAAATATTAAGAAAGGCGGATGAATCAGAGCATTCCGCTTACTGAGACTTTTGATATGAATCATGCTAAATTTTAACCAAATGGAATATAGCTCTTTTTAATGGCAATACATTCATATTATATACTTCTTCGTATACATGTATAAACACGTGTGCTTTTGTATACATATTTCATATTCAAGGTCTATAGAAAATGTAGGATTTTTAAAAAGCCACACCCACAACTAATTTTCATTAAAATAGTGTCCAATGTTTGCAAGGCGTTGGTCTACTGGTTTGCACCCAAACACCTGAAACTATAATCGCAGTGAAAAATGCGTACTACACATGTACTTCGAATCAGGAAAACCCCTAAAGGGGCGTGGTTTGTTAATTTAAAAGCCACGCCCACAACTAATTTTCCATAAAAATGTTGTCCAATGTTTGCAAGGCATTGGTTTACAAGTTCAAACTGGTTTGCACCCAAAACACATGCGCTGAGAATCGCTGAAAAATGCGTACTACTTAGAATCAGGAAACCCCTAAAAGGGGCGTGGCTTGTTAATTTAAAAGTGATATTATATAGGCCTACATAAAACATATTTAATCATCATTTGAAAACATTGCGGATATTTATTTAGATTCAACTCACCGATAGGAATTAAAAATCAGTAATCGGTGTTGATTTTTGCGTGCATATTTAGCGGTATTCACTTTCCCCCCCTTTTTTTCAAAAAATAGCCACAGAAAATGACCAAACCCCCCAAAGAAATTTTGGAAACATATAAATCTGTGGAATGGACCCACCAAGCATTCCAAAACTGTTTTCAGATCACTTCTAGGTCTTAAAAAACACCTGACGACATAAGGACCCCTTACACCGTAACCTTGCTCAAATTGTTTGCGCCTAAATAACGCAGTCTGCATTTCGCGATGACTCGTCGTTCAGCACTAACAAAAGTCGCTCTTCTGAATGCCCGCCAATTCAACAACATTACTTTTCAATACGATTTCGATTCTGAATAATCCCGACTGAAATGACTAAATATGGCAGTAAATACGTGTTTTCTTTCAATGGAGGTGGTCAATATTGTGTAAACTGTTCACGTCTGAATAACGTATATCATAATTCATAACTTTTTTCATGCTGTTTACGGTCTCGTATATACTCGGGGAAAACTTGACTAAAATGAGCTAAATACATCAACAACACCCGTCAAGAGTTTGGACGACATTTTGCTAACAGACTATGAACTTCAGAGGTCGACTTGTTCACATTGTGTGATGTGTGTGTATATGTTTTTTTGTTTTTCTTGGTGCCGACGATCCAGTCAAGCGGATCGGAGCGTGAATTAATCGAAGAACGCAAACAAACTTTTGTAGGGCCTATTCTAAACCTGTCTGTCATACAATCGAACCTGGGCCGTCCCTATATTTCCTCTGCAACAACACATATCCTGTTCTTCCAAATATTTTTATAATTTTGTATTTCGTGATCCAAAATCCTACATCGTTTTCGTTTTTCGACATTGTGCAATAGGGGGCCAAATGTTATCACCTTGTCTGACTATTGGACTACATGAATTATCATTCGTTTTAGGTTGCCCTGTTTTGCAAAAAAAGAGGTGTGCTGTCCAATTAAAACGACAGTGGACAAGGTAGTGGCTACACAGGATGCTTGCTATAATTTTCAGAAATGAATGGATTTGGGGAGGGGGTAGTATTGTATAGCAAATAGGTGGATTGTTTAAGGTTTGTGCTCGGAGATGGTTGAAAAAAACACGAAAAAAACTCATTTTTAAAAATTACGGCCACCATGGGCCATAATTTTGCAGGATGCTTTAGACTGTCATCAGTCACCAATAGTCTAGTGAGATATTTCATAATAATTTAGTAGTTTTTTGGACGTTTACAAATGTTGTAATAATATTCCCTTATTATATTGAGGAAATAAATATTGCATTTGTTTAAACAGGAAATACTAGAGTTCACGATTAAACTTGTGTCTACATAATGCCTAATACAGGCATGTTTTCTCTGATTCGTTTTTATTTTTCTCCTTCCTTCACCCTTAATTTTTCTGTCTACAAAAGGATAGGAAATATCACCTTTTCCGTTTGTTTTCTGGCCTCGTTTCCTTCTTTCCTCTTTTTTATTGGTTGCTATTCACATGTCTGATAATAGAAATTCGTTCGATATAAACTGCGTGAGTGTATATCCTCTGCCAGCTTCTTTTTTGTTCAGCTTATATAAAGGAAACGTTAGCAATGGACCTTCAGTTATTCGAGAGGAGGCCATTCAGGTCGTGTTCCCTAAATGTATTTTATAAAAAGTGAACTATTTAATTGGACGGTGCCAGACTAGTAAGGTTGTTTAATTAATATTAGGTCATTTCTATCCGCAGGTTGAATATTTTACCTCGCTTTCAATTTCACATGGCCGACTCGTTAATAAAGCCTTTTTTAGTGCGCTTGTCCACGCGTATATATACGACGCTAAATGTAAAACCAAGAAGGTCAAAGTTTGTTGGAGTTATTGTGCATGCAAGACGATCACGTACATGTACGTGCAGGTATTTCCTGTTCATTTATAAAACTGCTATTCACCACCTAGATACGCCTTAATTCAGTTCAAAAGGTTGCAATAAATCTCTGCTGCTACTTTGCGGAAATACAGCATGACTTGCTGTTTCCAAATTTACTTTGTATGAAAATCATATGGTTATTTTCGCTTTGCTTTGTGATGCTTGCACGGCGTTTTACGAGCTATTAACTCGGGACTCTATAGAATCAGAAAAAAATTTTTTGGCGCGACGACTGCAAAGGCAAAACTCATCGAAAGTAAATTAGTTCTGTAAAGCAACTCCAATACCCAGTGGGCACACGACGTCTTTAATACGTCTTTTTGACGTAACATAATTATTGACGTCTTATAACGTCTTATTTTGATATAGTTATGACGACTAATAGACTTCTTTTCCGGACGACTAAAAGACGTTAGAATAAGACATCAGGAAAAAATACATTTATTTTTAGGAGATACGGTTGTGAAAAGTGGGTTCAGGCGGCTCGTGACCCCCCTCCAACTCGAACTTTGGGTTTTTGTTTTCTGTCCTTCTTTCTTCTACTCTCCGTGGAAATAGATAGATAGACATACAACGAATAACCAGTTGGCTAATATAATAAACATAATATACAATATTGTGTCTATTTTACCCTGCTTCGTTCGAACTCGATTTATTCTGAATGGAGGGAAATTAAACACTCAACGTCCTATACCCACTCGGCCACGATCGGTTGTTACGAGAAAGGGTTGATTTGATATATTTAAGGTTCACACTGACTTAAAGGGATCGTATGCGTTTGGTAATTACTCCAAAAATGTATGACAATAAAAATTCACTTGGTAAGAAGTACAGCAGCTTTGGATAGTATAATGCATTTTTAGAAACTGTTCACTTCGAAGTACTGCGGTCATGGAAAAATATATCACTTTTTATTCCCAACAAAATTGAATCTGAGAAGCGTTACTGCAGTGACGTTTCTCAGATTGTGTATTCCAATGCAGATTATTCTTTCTGCGTGGACATAACCGCTCCAGATTTTCGGCAATATCTCAAAATCGCTACAACCTTTAGAAATGAAATGTGTACAGGTTAGTTTTATGGTATCTATAACTATATAGGATTGAAACAAATAGTGGGTTCCAATTACCAAACGTATACGATTTCTTTAAGGCTATAGGTCAAAAGTGATCATGATAAATATAAAATATTTATATTTAATTAGCGGCATTGTCGAGTAGGTTTATTTCAAATTAGATTGAAGGGGGACTAGTAACATTGGTTTCGTCGTTATAGTTCATGTATAAAGACACAAGTGTAAAGAGAACGTCCCACCAGTTTGTATTAATATCTCTGTTCTTGTATTCTCCGAAAATCTTGCTAGGTGCATCATTGTGATTATTAGCCAACTAATTATTCATTATATCTATCTATCTATCTATCTATCTATCTATATCTATGGAGAGCAGATTTTGTGCTAAGGCAAATTTCCGTGTTCACGAGCAACACTGTTTTGTCATTCCGGACAGAATTAAACCTTACTAGAATTTTGGACATAATTTGCTGGGGAAGTTTTCCTTTCTTTACATGCGATTCGTTGTTGGGTTATAGCCAATGAGAAAACCTTTCTCACAATTATTTTCAACTATGACATCATTTTTGCGTTCACAATGGAACAGAAACTACGTCGGCATAGTTCTCAAACATAGTAGAACGTTGCACAAATATCCTGGCAACAATTCATGGCATGAAAAACGAGCAACTGCAGAATAATAAACAAAGTGGTACCAATCAACACTACTGGTGTTGTTTAACACTATGATGATGTTTTTAAGCACTGAGACAACAAACATGAAATTAGGCACACATGCAGTCAGAGTCTGTCATGAGGCAAATATTTGGATATAGGGCCGGCACCGCAGATTTTACCTTTTGAATAACTTTCTGGAGTTACAAACTAAAAATACATGTATATTTTTCCTTGCAATGTTTCTAAGTCCCGTTTTTGTAGTTTTTGTTTTCACTGACTGACCGTTTTGCGTTAGGTAATGGCGGCAAAATAGGGCCTACTGAATTCTATAAATCAGTCGTTTATTGAGGCCAGATCAGACCACACGAAAGCAAAGCGAATTCAACGACGTCAACATCAGGCGACGGAGCATTGTGACTGTACTGTTACTTTTTTATCAAAGCGAATTCGTTTTTAATGGGAGTCGCTTATACAGAAACCACCAAATAATGTAGGTCGATGGAGAAAAGAATTGAAAGAAACTACGGAGAAAAGAATTGATATTTCTCGGAAGACCACATTATTGAAACCTAAACAGGGGGGGGGGGGGAATCCTCTTGCTTTATACTTCAACTTACTTGGTAGCTTGATACAGGAATTTAGAGGCTGCTTTGAAGACGAACTTTATGAGGTCAAGCAGAACTGGGTTGTTGGGAACCCTGTCGCTTATACCAATCAGTAGGTTCGTGTAGCCCCCGTCTACCAGCTCCAGCGAGAATCGGCTGTCCCTATCCGCCGAGACCAGGCCGCGAAAGCCCCCCGATGTCCAGAGAACCACCACGGCCAATAAAGTGACTTCTCGTAACATGTTTCTTTTCTGTAGATCTCACAAGTACAAACGATAAAATCGAATACGCGGTCGAAATGTACAGTTGTTGAAGTACCAACTATCAACAAGTCTATAGTGCGACATGCAGTTGGCAATGGCTGTTACCAAGGGTTAGATTAGGCCATTAAAAGCTATAGAGAGTTTTGGCCGTTTATTGTTGTTTGCCGCGGCTGAATAATTATCACGCACAAGCTGGTACGTACGATATTGAACCGGATGACATCATGTTTCCACAAATATAGGACTGTAAAACTTCCCCGACTCTGCCCAACAGGCCTGTGTGGCAATCATGGTTATGTCATAATGGCAAGTTATACATTTCAAAAGATAACATTTCCTGCCAAGAATTTTAAAGGCGATAAGGCAATTTTGAAACCTACTAAATTTTGAAATCTACTAGATAACATATATATATGTTACGATAAGTACTTTCGCTTTCAAAATTCGGGAGTAACTGAGGCGAATGAACGGTCGCGTGAGAGTATACCCACTAGTGAAAAGAACTTCGGATTGTTCACAGGAGTCAGATTTTCACACGACACCGGATCGCTAGATTTCATACTCGATTAAATATATATCCCAGACCAGTTAAGGGGAATTTCTTTGTGAATTAAAATTATTATGTTGGCTTTAATTATGGTAAATATAATATCTCCTTAAACAAGTTACAGTATATCTACATGTAGTCCAAATCAATCCAAACGATGGATGTCAAACGTCATTGTTTTAACCAATAGCACAGTTTTTCAAAGAAACAAGCTCGATCCAAAAAGCATTTTTATGATTATTTCTCTCGGTTTCGAAATTGCCTTATCGTCTTTAAAATTCTTTGCCTTGCACAACGTGCAAAGTACACGTACATCTGTATGCTAAATTCCAAAAAGGTTATGTAATATTAGCGTCATTACTAATAAGCCTGTTCGGTATCGCGATGAAGTAGTCACGGTTAAAGGTTATTTGGGATAAAATCGCTGACGCCATCGTGTGACTACCCTAGCGCGTTCAGACGCGAGCGTTAGTTATCCCGAATGAACCATGCACATAGTATGCGCAGTTAAAATACCAAACTGGCTTCAGTATGCTGCGTTCCAATCGCGTCATGTTTATTGTGTTCACGATTGGAAGTCCAAAAGTTATGGCGCGATCAAAGGCAAACTTCTAATTTATAAAAATCATCTGCAGTTCTTCTAGGCAACGGCTATCGTTTCGAACCGTGTTGAAACCAACCCGGTTCCAACCCGGTTCAGCATGGGTTGTTTTCGACACGGATCACGGAGACACAACGTTAACACTGTTCATGCCGCGAACCAGCCGCTAGCTGAACCGTGTAACGGTCAATCCGTCTAGGGCCGCCGTGCATTCACACTACACATTTCTCAACACGGATCGCATTCAAAAAGGCGCGCTGTGATGATTTTCCCAATCCCACAATGCTTATAATCCCGCCTCAAATTTGTTAATTTATGCGGCACTGGCTCGGCGTTTTGTCGTGGATTCCCTGGCCTTCGAGATCCTCAGACATTTTCGTAAACACCTTATTGCTTGTCGTGCCGTCCAGTTGCGACTAAACCGCATCGTCCGACCAAATCGTCAACATGGCTTTTACTTCTTTGTCCTTTCACGTCGGTCTTTCACTGCTTTATTGCCAGACTTTTCGGGACCCATTTTTTTTCAAACAAAATTGAAGAGAAATGCCCGAGTGCGTGTTGTTGCTGTTGTGTTGGGTTTCGGTGAAAAACCACGTGTGTGTGCATGTTGTGCATATGCGCGACGTGCCGGGACATGTATATCTGTTTTCCTTCCTCCATGCATGTACATACATGTATACATGTACATGAACGTGTCACGTCGATCGCAGAACTGATTGTTTATCGGACCTTTGCACCGCGTGTCCGATTTTCGTAGGATTTCGCGCCACAACTCAACACGGATCGGCGGTAAGCTATGGAACGCCAAACGCGCCTTCAGTAGTTGGCTTTCATTTCTTTTCACAATTTCATCATTCCATTCTTCAATTTCATCATTCCATTCTTCAATATCATCATTCCATTCTTCAATTTCCTTCAATGTCATCATTCAATTTTTCAATTTTACCATTTTATTCCTCATTTGTACCATTGTATTCCTCATTTTTGTCATTTTTTTCTTCAATTTCGTCATTTCATTCTGAATTCCAGCATGTTATTCTTTAATTTTATCATTTAATTCATTATTGTACCATTTCATTGGCTCGTTTGGGCATTTTATTCTTTAATTTCGTCATTTTATTCTTCAATTTCGTCATTTCATTCTTTAATTTCGTCATTTCATTCTTTAATTTCGTCATTTCTTTCTTTAATTTCGTCATTTCATTATTTGATTTCGTCATTTCATTCCTCATTTCGTCATTTCATTGGTCTTTTTGGTCTTTTTATTCTTTATTTTCGTCATTTTATTCTTCAATTTTGTCATTTCTTCCTTCAATTTCGTCATTTCATCCTTCAATTTCGTCATTTCATCCTTCAATTTTGTCTTTTTATTCTGTAAGTTCGTCATTTTATTCTCTAATTCTGTCATGTCATCCTTTAATTTCGTCCTTTGTTCTTCAATTTCACCTATTTATTCTTCAAGTTCGTAATTTCATTCTTCAAGTTCGTCATTTCATTCTTCAAGTTCATCATTCAATAAACGATCTCACTCTTCCTTTCGGCAAAATTAGCTTGGTATTTTTCTTAAGTTCATCGTTAAACGAATGTTTCAAGATAAAAGGCAAATAACAATACTTGTTCAAACCATAACAAATCATATAACATAAACAACACCTTTTTAACATTTTCTGTGATTTTGAAGACAAATTAGCTACCTAATGGAAGTAATCAATTATTTTTCAAACCTTTTAGAGATGGAAAACAGAGAATGCAACATTTAAAACAAAGTGTACCTCACATGTTATCAAAAACTCATATTTTTATTTTATAGTCTACTAGATCATGCTACTGGGCACACTTAATTTTGGTATAGGCTTCAGACGAACACCAAGTGCCTAATTACTCCGTTAAATAGATCCCTTTTCAGTGCAGTATTGTAATGAGTTCTCGTTCCGGTGTGTTATCAGTACACTTTTAAAACAAAATTTACCTCACATGTTATCAAAAACTCATATTTTTATTTTATAGTCTACTAGATCATGCTACTGGGCACACTTAATTTTGGTATAGGCTTCAGACGAACACCAAGTGCCTAATTACTCTGTTAAATAGATCCCTTTTCAGTGCAGTATTGTAATGAGTTCTCGTTCCGGTGTGTTATCAGTACACTTTTAAAACAAAATTTACCTCACATGTTATCAAAAACTCATATTTGTTTTTATAGTCTACTAGATCATGCTACTGGGAACACTTAATTTTAGTATAGGCTTCAGCCGAACACTAAATACCCCGTTAAATAGATCCCTTTTCACTGCAGTATTGTAATGAGTTCTCGTTCCGGTGTGTTATCAGTACAGTTTTAAAACAAAATTTACCTCACATGTTATCAAAAACTCATATTTTTATTTTATAGTCTACTAGATCATGCTACTGGGCACACTTAATTTTGGTATAGGCTTCAGACGAACACCAAGTGCCTAATTACTCTGTTAAATAGATCCCTTTTCAGTGCAGTATTGTAATGAGTTCTCGTTCCGGTGTGTTATCAGTACACTTTTAAAACAAAATTTACCTCACATGTTATCAAAAACTCATATTTGTTTTTATAGTCTACTAGATCATGCTACTGGGAACACTTAATTTTAGTATAGGCTTCAGCCGAACACTAAATACCCCGTTAAATAGATCCCTTTTCACTGCAGTATTGTAATGCGTTGTTGTTCAGATGCGTATATTGGTGCCCCTTTAAAACAACATGTACCTCACATTAAGTGTACCCAGTAGCATGATCCAATAGACTATAAAATAAAAATATGAGTTTTTGATAACATGTGAGGTACACTTTGTTTTAAATGTTGCATTCTCTGTTCTCCATCTCTAAAAGGTTTGACAAATAATTGATTACTTCCATTAGGTAGCTAATTTGTCTTCAAAATCACAGAAAATGTTAAAAAGGTGTTGTTTATGTTATATGATTTGTTATGGTTTGAACAAGTATTGTTATTTGCCTTTTATTTTGAAACATTCGTTTACAAAAATAATTAAGTGAAGCTTCTAAATTGTTTAATATGCGTCACCTTTTGCAGCATGTATTATAGATTTTTTGGCTTTTGGTAAATGCGCGGTTGAATCCGCGGCCAGAAATTCGGCCCAATACGCGGCTACCTTGAGTCAGGTCACCAGTCTTGTAAAACATGTTATAACTAGAAGAATGAAATGTTGAACTAGACGAATGAAATGCTGAACTAGACAAATGAAATGCTGAACTATAGACGAATGAAATGCAGATTGGACAAATGAAATGCAGATTGGACGAATGGTATGCGGAATAGCTGAATGGAATGCAGATAGAATCGCCGAATTCGATGAACATTCGTAGACGTAACGATGAAAAGAAAAATACCAAGCTAATTTTGCCGAAAGGAAGAGTGAGATCGTTTATTGAATGATGAACTTGAAGAATGAAATGACGAACTTGAAGAATGAAATTACGAACTTGAAGAATAAATAGGTGAAATTGAAGAACAAAGGACGAAATTAAAGGATGACATGACAGAATTAGAGAATAAAATGACGAACTTACAGAATAAAAAGACAAAATTGAAGGATGAAATGACGAAATTGAAGGATGAAATGACGAAATTGAAGGAAGAAATGACAAAATTGAAGAATAAAATGACGAAAATAAAGAATAAAAAGACCAAAAAGACCAATGAAATGACGAAATGAGGAATGAAATGACGAAATCAAATAATGAAATGACAAAATTAAAGAAAGAAATGACGAAATTAAAAAAAAAAATGACGAAATTAAAGAATAAAATGCCCAAACGAGCCAATGAAATGGTACAATTGATGAATGAAATGATCAAATTAAAGAATAACATGCTGGAATTAACTAAGAATGAAATGACGAAATTGAAGAATAAAATGACAAAAATGAGGAATACAATGGTACAATGATGAATAAAATGGTAAAATTGAAGAAAGGAATGATGAAATTGAAGAATGAAATGATGAAATTGAAGAATAAAATGATGATATTGAAGAATGAAATGATGAAATTGTGAAAAAAAATTAAAGCCAACTACTGAAGGCGCGTTTGGCGTTCCATAGTAAGCGAACTCAACTCGGGGCGGTTCACACTATCATTTTCGACACGGTTCACGCCGAAAAATGCGATTACAATCCGGATTGACATTTTCAACCCTGGTCCCTACCAGGGTTGATTTCGATCCGGCTAGAGCCTGCTACCCGGGTTGGAACCGGGTTGAAATTTTAGTAGTGTGAAAAGGTTTGAAAAAATATCGGGGTTGGAACCGGTTCCAACCCCGAGATTTTGGACAGTGTGAAAGCGCCTTATGTGGAAACGTGGCTCACTGGACCTAGCTGATCGCCCCGTCAGACGAATCTCACGAATTTAGCACGAATCAGAATACTGCACATTAAATGAAATCCATTGGTAATGGTAACCTTTTCAAATTGAAATTGAGAATTGAGCTCAGGAAAGTGTTTGTTATCAGATATTAAACGTGGACACGTAACTTGTCTGTGGGGATGAGGGAGAGGGGGCAAATTAATCATGGCTGACTAGGACATTATATAACTGACTGTTTTATTTATAATGCATCTTTACTGTCAATATTTTATGCTGTTCTTATGACCTCTCAATCGCTGGAAAACGGCATCATACATCAAAACATTTGGCAAAATCTTCATTTTGACAAATTTTAGTTCAGACAAATTTTAGTTCAAAAATATTGTACTGTTCTTATTCAAAACCAAGACAAAAAACCAACACATATAAATTAGTATATTTGAACAAATAAATGGCTATCGTAAGCCATAACCCCTTAAAATGCCATGGCCAGGGATCACGCCCAAAGCCACGATATAGGCCTACTAGCAACAATAGCAACGTAACCTCGGAAGTAGCAAATGGGAATCAATCAAAGAGGATACGGCTGTTTAAATACTGTTAAAAAAACCACAAAGGGTTGTGGTTGATTTGAAATGTTAATAAAACTGTGTTAAAAATCTGTTCTAAAATCTGCTTTGACATTTATCAGAAATTATACTGATCCTTGTGCAACTCAAAGAGGTTGCACAGCGCCCTCATGGAATAAATTCATGCTCAACGTTCTTTGTTCTATCTTCAGTGGGTATTCAGCTCGGTTGAACAGTTTAGATCTATTTTCTTTTAAATGTCATGACGTAACTACTACTACCCCCCCCCCCCCCCCCCCCCCCACTCCCCCCAAATGGAGGTCCGTGGTCCCTGCCCCAATCTACATTTGAAATTTCGAATTACACCCAATTACAAACAAGTGATCCTTCGTGAAAAATGTATGCATCCTGGGTTCCCCTAGAAGTTTAACCTTATAGTTACGCCGCTGATGCTAACTCTTTGATAATTTGTGTTTACATGTATATTGTTTGTATAACGTCCCAAACACCGGACTCAAACGCTCGAACGATGAGAGCATTGTGCATGTGCAGAATGGCTGCATCCTTCAATCATAGACATGGAAAAAAAAACTGCATGTCTATGCTTCAATGGTGAAAACCTGTGTAGTACATTGTTCGGGTCCTTTCTCTATGATTGTACAAAGTAAACCTTCCAATCAATATCCCATAACAGCTGACATAATCCATGGCCGGCCAGCCCTACACTGATTCTTAGGCCGTGTCTGCGGCTTGAAATTACGCACGAGTCTATAGTAGCTGCTGCAGCCACATCTCATAGACTCGTGTAATACCAAGCCACAGCCAAGTAATTCGGACACGGCTTTAGGTGTCTATGGGCCTTACAAAGGTAAACAGCCCCCTCTATCGACAACCAGTCTCTATTATTGCCGGTGTGGAAGGTAATTCTGTCCCCCGGTAAAATTGTCCGGGGGGACAGAATTACCTAGGTAAAAGTGTCCCCCTAGAGCCGTTAATTCCGTCCCCCTTCAGTTTATTCTGTCCCCCAATGTTCCACACATAAGTGGTTATTTTGATGTTATTTCAATGAAAAGCCCACATGGTATTTATTATTTGGACTTCTGTTCTCTTCATCGATTTATCAAAATAAAATATAAATATAAATAACTGTGTTAATTAAATCAACCGATCTACGTTTCTGCGCGAAAGGGAAATTAGCGGTAATCAATATTTTCAGACTTCTTGCACGCGTACAAATTCTGTATACCCAGCACGAAATGTGGCAGCACTTTTGACCACCTGTAATTTGTAGTACGTTACACATCCTACAGTCTGCCACAAATGATGCACCATGAAGGTGTGAACCTGTACTACACTGGTTGTTGCGTCTAGTGGGTGCTAGACTTGTGACGTTGCACGGGACAATTTTACCAGGGGGACACGTTTAACGTTGGGCAGGGAGACAGAATTACCTGGAGGGGGACAGAAATACCTAGGTAAATGTGTTCCCCCGGACAGATTTACCGGGTCACGGCCTGGTAAGTATGTCCGGGGGACACATTTACCAGGGGGGACAGAATTACCTTTCACACCGGTGTAGCATGAATTTCAGACTCTATGGAATTACATTGGTAGTATTGCGCATGCTTAATTAGGTGAGGATCGTATAATTTTCAAAGTGAACACAGAAATTGGCAAGGCGGGACTCAAACCTGCGACCTCCGGAATCCCGGACCGGCGCTCTCAACTATCTTGCCCTATGATGGCGGTCTCTCAATTTGTATCTTTGTTAGAGGGCGCTAGTTAGAAGCCAAACACCAGAACGCATGTGGCCAGGGATCACGACTTTGTGGGGATCCCTCCATGGGGATACGATGTTTTATTGTAATACACAAATAAACCACAAAGGAAACTGACTAGGTAAATGTGCACACATTTGACTAGCGCCCTCGAACAAAGATACTGACAGTTTGGGAGTTCGTCAACACAGGGTAAGATAGCTCAGTTGGTAGAGCGCCAGTCCGGTATTCCAGAGGTCGCAGGTTCGAGTCCCGCCTTGCCAACTTATTTGTTCACTTTGAACATTATACAAATTTACCTCGTCAGTTTTCTTTGTGGTTTATTTGTGGATCATGATAATTAGGAGAGTGACCTGTCACGTGATAGGTCGAGGGTGTAACCAATAATAAGAAAAAGGAGTCCGATTTTCACAGGAGTCTGATATTCATATCACACCAGAAGTTCGCCGGCACGCTATCCCAAACACTCCCGTGAAAGTGTGATGGGCGCCACAAACGCTTGATATTTATGACAGTAACATTGTACATGCTTGTGAAGAAAATATGAGATTCTTGACTATCTCAGTATCTGGCCTGGTAATAAAGACACGAGAGCAGGGCGTCTCGAGTGTTGGCATCAAACTGTTTCAGCCTCATCTGATCTTCTGCGATTGTGGGCCAATCTGTCACTCTCTACCGCCTCGGCTCCGGCTGCTGGTTTCTTCATAATCTTCTCGATGGCTGCATTCAGCGCCTCCAGCTTAATTGGGCACTTGAGTTCTCTGATTCTTCGCCGCTGGTCACCAAGAGTGTCATCGGCAGCAGCAGCCGCAGCGGCCGCGGTCGGGTCAGTCGTCTGGGGCCCGGGGCCCAGCAACTCCACGGACGGCCTGGTGGCCTGGCTGACACCCTCGTCCACTTCCCGTATCTCGTCGAAGGTGACCGGCTGCGTGCGGTAGCGGGGGTCCGTGCGAGGCCGGCGGGCGTGCCGAGACCGGGGCAGAGGTTGCGGCCACTCTGTAGTCATATGGAATTTACCCAGCGGCTCACCGTATGGGGACTTTGGTCGCAGGTCGTTGAGCAGGTCTTCATCGCTTTCAGCCATGGGCTCCATGGCGGTAGCCATCTTCAGTCAACAAAAATTGTCAATTGACCACGTCCACTGAGTGTTGATTCCCGTGAAAAGCGAAGTGGTAGAAGACAAGCGGGTGTCTCAATTCAAAACATCGTTGCTTACTAATTAGCAGTTTTGTTTCTGCAAAAAAAAAAAAAAAAAAGGCACAATGATCGGTTTACCAACATATAATGAGTGTGCTGAATACAACCTGACCAATGGTGGCGCTGTTCAAAGTCCCCGCACTCCCTCCAGCAACGCCTCCCTGCAATGGCCCAACATCTTTCTCGAACAGTCATTATCTTGGCAAATGACTCTTTCAAGTGAAGGCCTCTTTTTTATCATCATTGCCTTTAAGCTTCTAAACTATCACAAGTGTTTCTATATGGCACGCAAAATCCGATGTATAGTCTCGATCTCTTTTTTTTACAGAATGGTTCGAGTGAACGGAAGGCACTGTTCGAGAGCAACTAAAACGACATCATCGTACGCGGCGGCTTTGGGTACGACATCGTCTCGTGGCGTTGGTTTAAGGTTATGGCTAGGGTTAGGGGTTAGCCCCACTCGTGTGGCCGCAGTAGGGCTATAGGGTCAGGTTTGTCATTTTGGTTGCTCTCTATAAGTGCTAACCCAAGTAAACAGCTTGGGTACTGTGGTGAGATATTGCTGCAAGTCGTGTCCAAGCAATGACGTGCGATCAACTAGGTGTTGACACATAGTGTTGGTCATGACAGGGTGAACTTTTAACCATCCAAACCCTTGGGTAATTAAAAACGCGATGATGAAGAACTTAGCTAGTACGCACGCGGCCGGATATACTAATGACTTGTTGAATTCAGACCAGGCTAAGCTTTAGTGTGGATTATAATGATCAGCGCGTCTCTCTGAGCGTGAACAAATTGGTCTCCCAGGGAAGAACGGGGTCATCTACTGATTGATGGCGGTATTATCAAGACATCGCCTTCTCCCTTCTTCCCATCCACACCTCTAGGGGAGTAAAAGCTAAACACCACGAGGGCTGATTGCGATCGACCCGCTCGGTGCTCCGTGGCTAATGGACAAAATAAACAAAAGGATGAAGATAGAGCACGAGAGAGAAAAGGGGGACAACATTTCGGATTAGAAAACATACATAAATCACAGTGACTACAGTGTTCATTAATTTGTCAAGGGTCTCAGAAGGACCGCCTTCGGTGGTCGTGTACGTTCCCGGGCATAAAGCCTTCAAACGATAGCCTTTCGACAAGCGCTTAAAATTTACAACCTGGTGCAATGGACGAGCTACGGCATATTGCCCATAGCTGCACGCTGTCACAACAAAGGTGTAGCCGAGACGATTGAATACCTCATTATTTCGGACAAAATGGTCCGTATTGGATCGAACCTCCGGCATAGACATTTTGCATTCAGCGAGCATCTAGAAGTGTGATATTTTATGGATATGGGTTGTGTTGGGGGTGGGGGGGGGGTGGGGGGGGGGGGGGGGGGGGGGGGGTGAGCATAGACGAGTTTCTCATTGTATTTAAAAGCGAGGCTCTGAGTGCTTGCTAATCCATGACATTAAGAACATTTTCTCTTTAAATCCTCCTATTAAAAGACAACATTGAGTCCCTCGCTTGAATGCGCCAATTTGAAATTCGGTAATAACAGGAAAGTAAAAATCACCAAAATACACGACACGGGTCACATTTTAATGCTTGGTTTATGTTGGCAAAACAATTGTAAATAACCAATCAGAACTTACGATGCCATTTATAACTTCCAGGATCAACTCGGGTACCCGGAAAACACGAAAACCACCAGATACGCGATAGAGGGCGAATGTGGACACGCTGCTTTGTAATACATAGTATTGTATAATATTTGCCACATTTCAATCAGAACGTACGAAGTAGATATAACCTTTCTCGGTAATCTGTTTTAAATGACCCTGAAATCGTGGTTGGCTGATATTTATCATTATTGATCATTAAAAACACATGGAGTTGGCAGTGAATTTCATAACTGCAATTATCTAAAATTCACACTAATAAACCAATACTAGATCGGGATTAGTCAAATTCAAACATCACGCGTCTAAAATAGCTGCACGGCGGTGATTTCCTGAACACATCAATATTCAAATGTTTCGAATTATGTTCTCCCACTCATGAAACAATTCGAGCTAAAAATATAAATCACAAGAACAATACATCACGCGCAGTGAGGCATTGGAAATATAGAACTGCATGCAACATGAACAGCTGATAGCCAAACCTTGGTAGCTGTAGCGCCCTGGATATTGCGAACCGAACGAACAGCCGGCTGTTCTCAGTCCGGTTTAAAGGTATGATACACCATTGGTAATTGCTTGAATTTAGGGGGTTGTATTTTATAATAAATATCGTTTAACTGACCTGTTTGGGGTTTTACAATCATGGATGCCGAGAAAAAAAGCAAGACAAACGGCGTTCGTTTTCAACCGGCGTCAGGCAATTGTTCCTGTTGTTCTTGGTTTTTTTCCGACGGCGATTGCGATTTATTTAAAAAAAAAAAAAAACATTTCGGAACATTATTACAGGATATAGCGCAATTATTTAGCTGGATGTCTAGAATCATTATTTACTTTCAAAAAAGTAAGAAACTTTTTAATAATTTTATACTGAAATTTGTCGATATCTGCAAATGGTGTATCAACCTTTAAACCATTTTCGTTATTGCCTATTGGCGCATTCCCGCACAAGTTCACACGGATTAAAGCACACCTTGATACAATCAATAGTATTGATTAAATGAATAATCCTCGCCCAACCTCGTGTTACAGCTTCAACGTTTGTTGCCAACATCCTGATTAATATGTTTTTTTTATTGGGAAAGTTTTGGTAAAATACTGCGGGGTAAAAGATATGTCATGCGCCGCATTCCATTTACGGCGTCGTCTCCGCATATCGAGCCTTCGGCGGTTATTATGCGAGACCATCCGATAAATCCGATGATCAGTTCTATCGTAGACAGAAATGAAAGCAATTTGGCAATTGGCTACACACAAAATGGACCATTAAATTAGAATTCTGTACTACTGAACTTCAGAAATATACTGAAACAAAATTAAGGTATGCAATAATTCATGATATGGTGGCACCAAAGACGAATCAATTTTTGTGGAAATTGGGCATAAACGCACGATATTATCATATAATGTAAGTGTGTGCAATGCTGTGAAAGTACAATCGGGCAACCACGTAACGGTTAAGCAATTAACACGCACCTTTTGGCGTGGCTTTTCATCATACACAGCGCCCAATACCAACACGAGATATAACAACCTACAATTATCTTACCAAACCATTTCGAGCGCAACATACAGACAGCATTCGATATTCTTTTTGAAATCTGACACGGGTGTACCAGCTACTTTGTCTATATTTACCAAATCGGACTAATGCAAACATGGCTTTATTTATTCTGAAAGTATATATCATAATACGCTCGTTGCCCGTTACGCGCACAGTACAAACATCGTCTCGCACGAGGTAAACAGATACACGACACCTTATAGGCCTACCGGCGGAAGATTCGCAAGCCAGAAGACGTCACGACGCAGGCAGCATGGGGACGAAAGACAAGTGATGTTGAATGGTCCTGTACCAGAGGCCACGGATAGATGGCTGAAGGGCACACCAACGTGTGGCGAGCGTCGGACTTGTGTCATCATCCACAGAACGAGTCTGGTTTCAAGAGCAGTTCACACCGTGCAATTTGCGTCCAGTCTGTATGTTGGGGCTCAATACTCTACTGGACGACTTACAGTCGAAAGAAGTAATCAAGGAACGGGAAATAAAGGCCTCACATTCATACTAAAATGCGCAACACTGTGATCGTCTCGACATCCGATACAGCTTATTTAGGCCTATATTCCACAGTCAGATTATATAGATTTGACTATACTAGGCCCGTGACGCAACTCATAACCCGACCCCCCTACAAAATAAATAAATAAATACCAATAAGAAAACCAGAGTGTCATAACGAAACAGCATATTGATTTATTCTGAGATAATACTTTAAGGCACAATATAATGCACAAAGTTGGGTTGAAAGAAATATTCATATATTATGCAGACGCATTTTTGTAGGTCGGTAAGAATTAATCTGGCTTTAAAATAATAGTTGTAAGCGTTGGCCAAAATGTTTGGCGCCAAAAAACATAGAAATGAGAGTGGCAACTGTAATCTGTTGAGGAGAAATGATGAAAAAGTGGACTTGATTCGAATGGGACCGACTCCCCCTTTAGTCCCCCCGCCCCCTGCCGATACACTCTCTAGACTATCATTACCTAACGCACCCCCCCCCCCCCCCCCCCCCCGCCCTAAAAACCTAAAACAACCGACATAAAGAAGGGGAGGGGTCCTCCTCGTCCCATTTGTTGCTTCATAATGCCGACGGAGCCCATTCAAATCAAAGAATGTCCACCTTTTGAGTCGTTTTTCCGACGTAAAATGCGTCCCTTTCACACCCATTGTCAAAATTTTAAAAGAAGAAAAAGTGTCCATTTTGACTAATGCTTTAACGTATGAGATGAATTCAGTTGATTGTTCATGCGGTGGGAGCTACTAACTTGGTATGTAAAAGCTTTTCCCTGCATGGTCTCAGTGTTGCGTAACCAAACAATGAAATAAAGGCTGAGTTAATAAGAGTGTTTTAAATGCCCAGTACACTGGACATCCAAGTCATTTACTGCCATACATTCTTGCGTTGGGCGTGTTTCTGCTAACTTCGCCAAAATGTCTTCCAGTGATGATAATCCGTACGTATTTTTGAGTAAGAATATGTTTCAGGATATACTATGTCAACCTCGTGAACTGACTTGTCAATTTATTTCGATGGCGATTCAAACCAGTATTTTTGAACATATCCGATGAGGATTAATACTCCAATGAGGATTTATACTAAAGCGGCCGATTACATGAAGAAACTTCCTACACTCGTGGTGGATTCGGACCCCTTGTAACAGATCAGGAAATATGCAAGAAAAGGTAACAATTAAGAGAAAAATAATCTCCAAATTTGGCTTAGTTTTCAGCAGCAAATGTTGACTCAAAATAATCATCTGTTCTAGGCATCAAGCGAAATGATTGCGCTAGATATCCTATTATAAAATTGTTCCGAAAAATTTAATAATTTTTTTTTTAAATCACGATCGCCCGAAGGCGATCGCGAAAAACCCCCAAAAGAACAACAAGAACAACAAGAACAACTGCCCGATGCCGGTTAAAAACGAACACCGTTCTATTTGTTTTTCTCAGGATCCATGATTGTAAAACTCCGGACAGGTAAAACGATATTTACTATAAAATACAACTCCCCAAATTCACCCATTCATGATCATTCAAGCAATTACCAATGGTGTGTTATACCACGGAGGAAGGAACAGGTTATACCTTTAAACATCTGCCGTTTTGCATATGACAGAACAGCGTAAAGAATGTACAGTTGCTGTACATGTACATTAGGTCAAGGAGAATGGACAAGGACTGTGTTACGTGCAAACAAGGCGAGGCAAAGAATGTACGAGGCGAAGCCGAGTACATTCTTTGCATGAATCTGCAGTTCGGAGTCTATTCTCTGCGACAAAGGTTTATTCAAATGAGCCCTGGCGTCACCCCAATCGCCAGGTGTTTCAATAATTATTGTTATCAAACTTAGTGCTTTGTGAAATAAAGTACGTATAGTCCGAGTTTTAAGTTGACAAAGTTGACAAAGACCGTATAATTAAGTTAACAAAGTTACTGAAAGGTAGTATACACCATTGGTAACTGCTTGAATTATCACGAATGGGTGGATTTAGGGGTTATAATTTCATAGTAAATATCGTTTAACTGACCTATCCGAAGTTTTACAATCATGGTTGCTGAGAAATGCAAGAAAAACGACTTTCGTTTTCAACCGGAATCGGGCAGTTTTTCTTATGTTGTTTTTGTTTTTTCGCGATCGCCGTCCGGCGATAATGAATTTTGGTTTATACAATTAAATTTATTGGAACATTATTACAGGATATCTAGGGCAATCGTTTTGCTGATGCCTACAATCATTATTTATTTTCAAATAGTAAGATATTTTGTTATAATTCGGTAGTAAATTTGTTCGATATTTGCAAATGGTGTATACATGTACTACCTTTAATGTACAGCCAAGAGTAGATTCGTAACCTAATCTACTGTTGGTTGTTTTTATTTTTTGGGTTTTTTTTAAGGAAAAGTTAGCTGTACATTCTATAAAATGATCAACATTTTTCTGAATAGAGGGACGACACAAGAGCAGTTTAATCCAATAGGGCATTAAACATCTTCCGATTTAGACTAGGCTATATTTGGACTTATCTTGCAATTGAAAAATGTCCGGGGGAGAAGATTTCCCGTATATCAGAAAATCGCCACCGCCAGTCGTCTGTACTATTTGGATCCCTGAAGATGTTATTAACAAAAGAGGGAAAACAGCAGAAAACACAACAGCTTGAGTATTATTGGTCTTTTTATAAAATGGTCTGATTAACGTTCGGCATTACATGGAAGATGATAAGATGCCTCAGAGGCGTATTGGAATTAAAGTTGTTTTTGTGCATACCGAAATGACATCACAGCACAGTGCCCTCAGTTGTCCAGAAAAGCATGATATTTTTTGTTTTACTTTTAAAGAAGTGTAATTTTCAATCAAATTAACCAAAAAGGGATGCCAACTTTTCACAAAATTAATAGTTTTCAGTCATCCATTAAAGAGAAGTTGCACAGAATGTGTTCAATAAGAAATACCCATTACAAATAATGGATCATTCAGGCTAACCAGTGGCGCGTCTTGGGTTTTTTACTAAGGGGGGGACCACCCCCCCCCCCCCCGCCTCCCCCCCCCCCCCCCCCCCCCCCCCCCCCCCCCCCCTCCGTAAATCCGCCACTGCTATCATTATACAGTACTAGTAATAAGTACAGCGCGATTTTACCTTTAATCAGTGACAATAGGAGCGATATAGAAGTCGCAAAAAAACAAGACTTCGTATCTCAACATTTCATTCCATGTTTAGGGACATGCATGAAAGAGCCCACTACGACTGAATACGTTTGCAATAAGAACTGGAACGCTTTACCGCTTTAAATTTGCAGTACAGAAACGGGCGCCAAAAACACATTAGCAGACGAACAGTCCAAAGCAACACGTTGTCGGCGGTGCATGGTATATGTGTACTATTATTATGCATGAGCTAAGAGCGGCAAATGCATAAAGTATAGATATCAAATATGCAATGAGTCTGTCTTCTCAGCGCGTGTGATGGTGTGAAACCCACAGGGTACTTTTGTTCAAAGCGTCAACAGTTGATGTTCCGAATATGCCACAGATTAACAGTCCTTTCATACATGGTTGGATAAGCAAATGTATACATATTGTCAGTCATCTAGTGACGTATCCTTCTTTGCATTAATAAGAGTATAATGTGGTTAGCCTGTTTTAAACAAGTATGTTTAAAACGGGTTTTAAAATGCGTTCATGCCCGAGCCGAAAACGACGGGCATTAACAATGTTCAGGCCCATGAGCCGGTTTTAAACATACTTATTTAATACCGGCCAACCACATTTTTATTCCCATTTATACATACCTTTCGGTCAAAAAGTCAAAACACGTCAACATATACGTGACACCGAATAGTGTTTAAAACCGGCTAGGCCATGTTTATCGTATACGTTCAAATATATCCACGTGTCAGACTCTCAACCAATAAGAATTGCTAAACTGTATCAGGTATTTATAAAATCCTGTTTAAAATATTTTAAAAATCGAATGTTATCACGTCAACTCTGTGTAGCTATATTCTCCCAATAATGCGCACAATAATTGTTGTACAATAATACGTTTTCATAAGCAAGGAATTTTATAAATATTCAGCTGTAATGTCAAACTCCGTGTCATCAAATACCTGACGATGTTTTGCCCACAAAGCTCACTACAGGGTGGCCCATACAAAACGCCACATGTACTTCCACTGTACCCTAAAGGCCCAAACTATCTATACCAATGGATGGAGAACCTTTCTTTGATTTGGGCTAGTAGTTGTAGCTTAACATCCTATTTTGAGAAGCACAGTCAGCTTAGGCCTTAGGGGTCCTATCGCAACGAGAAATAACTAAACCGCGCCTGATCCATTGGTATGATATAGTTTTGGTCTCAAGGTAGTGGAAGTATGCTTGTCCGTTTTGATGTGCTTGTTGTTTTATTTTGTTTTCGTTTTTTCTTTTTTCTTTTTTCTTTTTTTGGGGGAGGGGGGATATCTATTATGTCCTGTACCTTAATCGGCAACCTATTCCATGCACGCCTTCCGTTCAGAATCCCCCTCAGACGGATCGGAACGGGTCACTGAATACAGCTCGAGCATCGACTGCTTCCATCTAAAGAGCCTAATGCCACTCAATAGGCGAGTCGATAGCTTTACTGAAAATGCGACTCGTTGGAAAATCTAGTTCGCCGAGGCATACGCGCGACCTTCAATGCACACCTGCTTATATACACTGATAAACATACGGACTTTTTGTTCAACGTTAGGAGAAAATACCAATTGTCCAGAATTTGTTTTTACGGATATTAATGCCACACTTTTCCTTCCCAAATCATAATGGAATTGCCCTGTGCATATTATCACAACGTACATGTAAGGCAGAGAGACGACGCGACGATAAATGCCGTGCAATAGATCTCGTTTGATTTTCGACAGTGTTTAGTTTACTCTATTCGGCACTGAATTCCAGATAATATTTGACGGAGAATTGGAATGTATTGTGACAAAAATACTGATTAGCAAATGAACAAAATATTATCGGGTCTGAATGCAAGGGTGTTTCCCACGTGAAAGGCCTCAACAGAGAACAGTTGCCAGATGGCCAACGGTTCCCTGATTCGATCTATGCTCAGACACCATTCATGATGTTGGCCCCTAATTGGAACACTCATTAAAAGCAAAAGAAAACAAAGTGTAATATAATTTCCACGGTTTTAGGTGTAGTTTCAAATGCAGTTAATGGCCCGTATACATTTTTTTCTGGAAAGCCATTAAGGTAACTGCACATTCAGCGTGTATGTAATACACGTTGCCATTGTATTATTAATCATTCGAGGCACTTGTTGCCATGTCGACAACAGGCCTAAGGCTCATCATTTACAGCAGAAATTGAGACAGCTATTGTGTTGTTTATATCGCAATCAATATTTTATTGCACGTTTTACGAATACGTATAAAAAAGAATATAAATTAACCGATAATGGTACCTTGGGGAGACTTTCCATACACTATAGTTTTGTGCACACGATTTTGTTGTGACATAAACCTCAATTTTCCCTCAACGAAATTTGGTGTTTATGTTTTGGACCACGAGCAATCAATCTAGCCTATATTTGCGATAGTACAATATTGTCTTTAAATTTGTCTCTAAACGTAGTTGTATTATACTAGAATGCTTAATGGTTTCTGTTCCAAGCCCCCCAAAATGTCAAAGTTTAAAAACTGTTCCTTGTAGGGTGAAGGCAACTCCTACCTCATCCACTTGCACCCCTCCCTACCTGTACCCCGCTTCTCGCCCTCTTACAACACCAGCACCCACCCCTCCACATCCTATAACCCACCTCAACCCCCATACGTATCGCTCATAAAGTCATAAACGACGTTATGGTGTTATCATCACACTCCTTTGACGCATGGGTTCCAAATAATTATCTCAGTCCGCTGGCTGAGGACGTGTGACTTGGCCGGTTTGGTCTCAAGGCAGCCAAATTCCGAAGGAGTGAAAGGGGATACTAATGCAGCATATAGTCAGCAAGAGTACACGTATAGTACCATCTCTATAGTAAAACCTAGGCCAAAACCGAAAATGTCACGGGAGCTTCTATTGGGCCGTCGACTCCGCATAATTTTTGGCAACTCTAGCTCGCCGCTTCTTAAAGGGCAAGAGACAGATCTATCTGGGACTCGGGGGCATAATGACTAAACCCCGTCCCCACTTTGATTCCCGGGGATCAATGTGAACACAATGCTCCGTCACTGACTTGTCCAGTTGTTGTTTTGGGAAGCTCTTTGGTGTTGGTTACAGAGAGAAGAAAACAAACCCAGCAGTTCATGAAAGTGGATGCAGTCTGTAAATAAAATTCAATCGATTGATATATCTCAATCCGAAGCACGTGATGAACGGTTCCCCACGAAGTATCTCCCCTGGACATTGTTTGCCAATGGTTAGGCTATAGGCCATCGGCCTCGGTCAAAAAATGGACCACTGCATGGTATTCAAAAGGAGTAATTCTCATGGCGATTTTGACAAGGTATGCACACCTGGAGTTGGAAAATGTACAGCATTGCAGCGTGCATGCAGTAGCAGCTTTTGGGGTGTGTATCACGCTTTCAATATATTTGTTTCTCAAAAGTCCGCCTAATGCTTGTAACCGGATTATTGTGGTAAGCATTTTAAGCGCATTTAAAAAAGGTTTGATAACATCCCACAAATCTGCCACCGCTGCAATGCTATCACATAATTTTTTTCTAACTAGAGCCTATACAGGGTGCATACCTTGCCAACAATCACCATGAGTTTTATTCCCCTCATTTAATACCGACCAACCCCCACACGGATGGCCTATGTCAATATCTCATGAATACTATTTTGAATACTAATTTGGTTCAGACATGTTTCGAGACTCGTGTGTTTCCAGTATAGATATTCAATGTACACGACCGCTGGAATCGATATCACCAGACAATACAGATACCAAAAATCCGCGTACCGTTTTTTCTTCGCAAAATGAACAACACTTTCGTGGCCAATTCCCTAAACCAACACAGTTACCACAATGTGCAGCGTGTGATCACGTCGTGATGGCCAAATTATTTTTGGTTAGGGGGTTTGTTTGTTTTTGTTTGTTGGGTTTTGTTTTAGGTGTTTTTTTTTGGTTGTTGGGGTGTTGGGGTGTTTCTTTTTGTTTTTGTTTGTTTGTTTGTTGAGGAGTTTGTTCTTGTTTTGTGGTTTTTTTTTGGGTGGGGAGGGGGGGGGGGGGGGGGGGGGGGTTGAGTATCAGTATCAGTAATTTGTGTGCTTTCTTAAATTCATGGCACCGTCCGTAGCTGCATGGCATAATAATACTAGTGATAATACTTTATGATATCGTTTTTCTTTCGCCCCAAGTTGCCCACCGTGCCCCTGTTTAGCTGTATTTTTTCCCCCTCATTTTAATTATAACATTTGTTTGTCTAAATCATGGCTCTAGATTATTGAACCGGCAAAAGCTAATTACCTTTCAAAATTCGTTTAGATTGTCAGCGAGAGAGTCGAATGGCAGCCGTTTCGTCGCGCGCTGTACACGTATTATTTCTGCTGGGCAATTTGGAAATGGATTTTGTGTGTACAACTTGGGCAACGGGCAGAAGACAAACGCAAACTGATCATGGGCGCGCTTGGCAGGTATACTCTTGGCTATACATCATCGTATACTCGGGCAGACGATACCTGCGATGATCGCATGTCAATTTGCCTTTAAAGGGATCGTATACGTTTGGTAATTACTCCAAAAATTAATGGCAATAAAAACTTACTGGGTAAGAAGTACAGCAGTTTTGGATAGTATAATGCATTTAGAAACTTCACTTCGAAGTACTGCGGTTATGGAAAAAGATATCACCTTTTATCCCCAGAAATTTGAATCTGAGAAGCGTTACTGCAGTGACGTTTCTCAGAGTGTGTATTCCAATGCAGATTATTCTTCCTGCGTGGACAAAACCGCTCCAGAATTTCGGCAATATCTCAAAATCGCTACCACCTTTTGAAATGAAATTTGTACATGTTTATGGTATATATCTATAACTATATGATTGAAACATACAGTGGGTTCCAATTACAAAACGTATACGATCCCTTTAACTTGCTTGTGCAGTATTCGTAATCGTTCGATTGTAACAATTTGAAATAAGAATGGCAACACTGTTAACAAAAAAGTTGTAAAGGTGTGCAACTTTATTCTACATATGGTATACTATACCCAAACTATTGGTTAATTCGGAAACGTTGTACCCAAACTTCAGAATGTGTATTCAAACAATGAGATTGAACTATAGTAAATGAGCAAACGGCCCCCTTTTTGGATCAGTGTGTACATAATTAATGTTCAAGCCTAGGAGCACTGTGGCAACTGTGGTGCTCGCTGTACACGTGAATGCTGACTTATAGAGAGTTATACAGCCTTAGTCAATCGAGTAAATCGAGATAGACACCACTCTTGCGCCTTCTGGAGTTGTTTCGAGGAGGGGAACGGTGACCTATCGTTTAATAAAAACGGCTATCGAATATCATCTAAAATGCGGTCACTCCATTTTACAATAATTCCTCAACTATTTAAAGTACTCCAATACTCTGTGATTGTTGTCTACTCATGTAACTTTTTTATTTTGGTTTTCAACAACAAGTCCGTGTTAATTGGCTTTTTTTCCAGGTGTGGATAGGGTAAGTTACGGCCTGCTGCATTATGCCCTTGGTGATACACTAATTGAGTCACGTGATATATTACAGGCCTCAGACAATCAAGTCCTTGTTGCTTGTCAGAACAAAATTGGTATCGTAAAAAAGAAAACGGAAATTAAAAGTGAATGCAGAGACCTCATCTTCCTGGTTCTTGTTGACACAATTTTCTCTTCATCTGCTCAACTGAAATCCAATTTTCCGGCAATAAACACGAAATTAAAATGTCAAACCAGCAGCGAAGTCAGCCAGGGTCATAAATACGCCTGGGGCTTGGTTCCGGCTTTTTCTCGCATTCGAATTAATTAGTCTGTTATAGACGCCGGTGAACCGACCGTAGATTACCCGAAATCAACAAGCCGACAGCCCTGAAGGTATACTTGATCCATATTTCCCCTACACTGCCTTTTTATATATTCCCCGTGATGGGTCAAACGCATAATGTAATTTACGGTACTTGGGGGCTGTTCTAGCTGTAAGGGGGAATTGCATATCGCAAATACCTCATCTTGCAATGACCTTTATGTTCCCAAAGTCAACCTGATTAAAACGTCATTGATTTTTTATTGAAATTGATTTGGCAGTTTGCGTGACGTAAGTGCTCTGATTGCCACACTGCGCGCGCCGTGCACACGGGGCCTATTTTGTTCTTCTTTTATTTCAAACGGTTATGGCAATTCACGATGTGAAGAGTATTTTGTGGGATTATGCCAACACGACTTAATGCGGTCAGTCGGAAAAACGAGTACAGCAAAGTATACATTCGATGATGGCTGTAAATGAATCAAACTCAATTTGAATCAAAATGAATCAAATTTGTTGAAATTCCAAAACGAACACTATTCATTGAACACGCATGCGTTCGGTTCAACAGACGTCTTGCATTCGAAGTCGTGCAAATAGCCTCGGAGTCGTAGCTCTGTGTATATAGGGTAGTCAAAATGTGTGCATCCGATTTCATAAGGATTACCATAAATATTCATTAATTTGAGCAGAGTGCAGGATTTTACCATCTCGTGAAGTTTGCTAGCATCTGCTCAAATCGGGTGACAAACGCGCGCGGAGATCGTTCATCAATGTCTAGTACTGACGACAAACTATAGACTGTAAAGCGCCAGAAGTGAACGCCATTCTGCGCCTATACATGCTTGTGTGGGTCCATCCATGTACGTGTGAAAGTACACGTCATGTACATTGCACATGCGTGGTGTCTGTTAAAGGGATCGTATAGTACGTTTGGTAATTGGAACCCATTGTTTGTTTCAATTCTATATAGTTATATATATATACCATAAAACTAACCTGTACAAATTTCATTTCAAAAGGTGGTAGCGATTTTGAGATATTGCCGAAAATCTGGAGCGGTTATGTCCACGCAGGAAGAATAATCTGCACTGCACAGTCTGAGAAACGTCACTGCTGTAACGCTTCTCAGATTCAATTTTTTTGGGATAAAAAGTGATATCTTTTTCCATAACCGCAGTACTTCGAAGTGAAAAGTTTCAAAAAATGCATTATACTATTCAAAGCTGCTGTACTTCTTACCAAGTGAGTTTTTATTGCCATTAATTTTTGGAGTAATTACCAAACGTATACGATCCCTTTAAATGTACATGTACAAACTATATGTCATTCCATTGAATTTCATACTATACACAGACATAGCAAGGTTAGGGTGGTGCACGTGAAACCCAATTGTGAACACCGAGTTAGTCATGCATGCAGTATATATGGCTATACCGGACTCAAAACTCTGTGCTGATCAAAATCCCCTTTGTGTATAGAATCAATTATTAACGGCAATAATTTCTACGACTGTTCTCGGCCAATATTGCGTCTACCATGGATGGAAATATGCGCGTGTATCAACCATGTTATCTTTTATTGAACCAGACTCGCACGTTTGCTGTGAAGCTGCCTCGCCCAGTGGCCTTCTGAATACCGCGGGAAGATTGTGGCCTGGTAACCCTGGTTGTTACATTCCTTCGAAATCAGCGTACGTTTGGCACTAATCAATTCGCAGTGACATTTTATTGAAACAATCTGTTGCAGCAATTAGGCAAATGCACAATCATTTATGTACATGTATATGTAGTTCAAAACTACACACGCAAAAAGCTAGTTTGAGTGCAACAAACAAAACAAGCGGGACATTTTGTCTGACATTATAAAAAGCAGGGTAATATTTAGCTACCAAACTAGACTCCCACGAGTGCGTAGTGCTATTGGTGCAATCTGAGGTAATTTCTGTCCACTTTTCTCTGAAATTATGTATAGTACATGTACATAATACCGATTTTCAGGAGTTTCTTGGTTTTTTTACAATTAAATTAACTCAGCAACTAACCCCCCCCCCCCCACCTCCTCGATCTGTCACTACTGTGCCTAAACTTGTAATTGCCGAGTTGGCTTGTTGCAGATTAGATCCCAACTCTGAGTTCAGTAGTCATCTTTATTCTCAATGCACATATTTCAACAAACTCCGTGTCTATAGTCGGTTCAGTTTTCACACCAAATGAGTTAAAACACACAAATGTTGTTCATTGTAGATTGAATTAAATTGGTTACGAGCACGTCAGATCATTGATGATCCAAAGGCGTTTGGTAAAACAAAATTATATTTACATTTGGAGGATCCAGGACTGTTGTAAAGGTGACCGTATAGTTGGAACCCTTATGCCGAAAGTGTAACAGACATTTTGATTAGAACTAAATGTGCATTTATATTAGTTGCTTACCTTGGACAGATGTTCAGCACGTCCTTTTCTTCGTATAAACAAGATTCGAATGCCCCCGACGTGCGACGCATTCCATTGGCAGTTCAACAGCAGTAGGCCATAATACCATGTGTCTGTGTATAGAGGTTCACGTGCAGTATACTCACAAGCTAAACCGCTGTTTGTGTATACGCAGTATCTACACTTCAAAACACGCAGCTAGCTTAGAATTGCAAATGATTTCCCAGAAAACACACGCGACTTTTATTTATAAAAAAAACCAGCATCATTGATCTAGTAATGCCGTTATCTCCACACTACATGTAAGTGTCCAGCGAGACTGTCTCCATCTCTCTGTTGTCAATGTCTCGAATGAATGTGTTTCATTCGCGCTGGTCGAGTCATTCTGATGGAGAAAAAATTAGTCTGATGGATTGTCGTGTGATTATACCGTACCACCGCAGAATATGGCGAGGGATTCATCGTAATGATCACATATCGATTATGGGGCGACCACAGCGTGTTGATGGGGGTATTTTTGTATTAAGAGCATAACGAAGGCCGATGATATACCTCGGGTTGGGGAATTCAGTCAAAGAAAAGTCTTTCGGTTCTACGTAATATAATATTCTCCACATGAACTTAATTCAAAAGCACCTTAATAATTTTTATCATGAACAGAATTCGGCGCGATACGTTACCTAAAATGAATCGGAATCTCGACGCTCAATTTACACCCGTGGTTCCACAAATAGGCACATACTATATAGGCGGGGTATAACTGGATTTGCGTAACTTGGGGAGGGGTTCCCCCGTGGGCCCACCCCACTCCACCCCACTCCACCCCCACCCAGCCTAAATGTTCAGAAAAGACAAAGCGCATTAAAGAATGATGCTGAAGTCGGTGAAGTCACGGTCATCCTGCAAACTGTATACATTGTACCTATACATGTAGTTACTATAATGCTTATTCTGGAATTAAACAAATATGACAAGGTTAATTTTGCATGTTGTAAAAGTACTGTATAAGAAATACAATTGGAACTCACATTTCATGTGTCCGTCGGGAGAAATCATAAGTATAGAATGTACGTGCCCTGACCCAGGTAGGCCGCTAGCTAGGATAAACACGTGCATGTCGTGTACGTGTACATGTATACACAAGTTCATATTAGGGCCCAAGCCTTCGGCCTATTAACTGGGGCAATGTTCATCTGTATTGTCTAGACTTTTTTACACATAAATAACTTAACCTTTCGACGCTGTGTTTACAGTATAGACTATTCTCATCGCTGTATATATTCGGCGTCAGCTGTCAGTATGTACATTTATCACGACATAAACAAGACCACAAGTTAAAATAACACCAACAATAAAAACATCCAGAACATTTTTCATTTTTATCGGTGAGAATCTTGTCTTTCTCGCAATGACTGGGGAAAAGAAGACAGTCAAAAAGTTTACGTGCGCGCGCAATACCCGCTCTGAGCGGCCTTTTTACGGGTTTCGGTCGTAAAACCTAGCGCATAGTTCATTTATGGTTACGAACAGTAAACATCATAACGCATCTTTCACCGTAAACAAAATTATACGGATTTTTTTTTCTACACTTGAGGCCGCATGGTTATTTTAAATATTCATACAAAGTATGGTGGATCTAACAAACGAACGAAGACGCGGGGAGTTGAATAGAAAATTCCACCTTTTCACTAGTACTGTACTACGCTGTACTAGTCTGCGCGATTTCATTAAGCCATAAGGCTTGCTCTATCTTTAGGTGAAGCTTGTCATTGACAGTGACTTATATGAGATGTGTATGTCACATTGATGCATACCTATATTTACCTCCCGCCTGTGTCATTAATCACCGAGTGTCGGGCAGCATGCAACAAATTAAAGAAGACGACAGATTTCATTAAGGTGCTTCAGAAAGCTTCGTTATCGGGACGCAAAGCTAATAAACAAGTGACGAATAATACTTCACGGGTATAAATTTATTTCGGGAAGATGGGTGATCATGATTTTTTTAAAACAAATCCCAGGGCAGGATTTTCAGCTATGAAGAGCAATTTTCTTTTTGCTAACCTTTTAAAATAAGATTTGCCTTCATTAGTGACGGATAATGGGAACATACGCGCGCACATTCACAGCGTGAAAGACACAACCATCAAAGAAAGTCCTAATACTTTTGGTATAATTAAAAAACTACTTGGCACATATCGGTCAAATAACGACGATCTATCTAGCCATATTCTTTATTTGGCTCTCAACAGTGATTTTCTGCATACACGAAATACACATGTAATTGTCGTTCACAAACATTATCAGATCACACCAAACCTTGGACAAACAGAGAATTCCAAACAAAGAGCATTTTTCGGCCGTAATCCTGTCTTGGGCAGGCCTGGTCCTGGGGAGTTTTGTGCTTACACTATGAACCAGGAATGTCTGAAACGTGAACAATAGACTTACGTTTTAGACATTAAAGGTAGGATACACCATTGGTAATTGCTTGAATTAACATACATGGGTAGATTTGGAAGGTTGTATTTTATAGTAAATATCGTTTAACTGACCTGTCCGAAGTTTTACAATCATGAATGCCGAGAAAAGCACAAATAACAGCGTTTGTTTTCCACCGGCGTCGAGCAGTTATTCTTATGTTATCTTTGTTTGGACGGCGATCGCACAATTTTCTTTATACAATTCTATTTTTTGAATAATTACAGGATATCCAGCGCAATCATTTTGCTGGATGCCTGCAATCATTATTTACTTTCAAATGAGTAAGATATTCCTTAATAATACGGTAGTAAATATTTTCGATATCTGCAAATGGTGTATACTGGCCTACTACCTTTAAATGTCTGAAACGTAAAATAGCGATTACGTTTCAGACATTTCCAAACCTTAATGTCTGAAACATAATCAGGTTATAACATTGGCCCAGTCTTGGCCTGGAACTGTCTGAAACGTAATACCACCATTGAAAGAGGTGTCGGACAGCTAGCCTCTGCCACAACCACTCAGCAGCTTCATGAAATTGGCCCTAGTTCGTTGAAACGCAATACGCAACACGCAACCGCACGTCAAATTTAACGCCAAATGCTCGGCCCAATTTCACGTTTTCTGCTGAACTTGTTAGCCGCGCGCATTGGCCATCCCCTATTGTGGTTTGTGCTTCACACGGCGTGAGTTTCCATACAACCTCGAAAACATGGTGACAAAAATGTCACTGGGGAATCTGTAATTCAGATACGCGATGATAAGAGCGACTGGAAAACGGTGAGAAAAAGTTGTCTTACTGAGAAATTTAACGAGATCAACAACTCAACAGTTATACGCTTAGACTGCACGTTTCGCGCATCGCTCCTACGTGCTGCACATGTGTAAATATATATCTATGGGGTGTGCATGGCTACCACGCAAACGGCAATAGGTTAATTGAACAAGGCCAACTCGCAAACGGCCGGCAATAGGTCAATTGAACAAGACAACTAACCCATTTATATTATTTAAAACAAATTGAACATTTTGTATTTACTCAAGAAGCAGAACTTGTTTTAAATTACGATAGAAGTCATACACATAATGGACTGGCAATGAGGTCCCTAGACTAGAGCACTTCCCCCGAGGGACTGAGTGACCAAAAGGGGGACCTATAGTACCCGAGGCCGAAGGCCGAGAGAAGTAAGTCCCCCTTCTGGTCACTCACAGGCCCAAGGGGCGATAGACGTGCTCTAGTGACCGAATCATGCCAGTATTATGTGTTTTATAACACACCTCGGTCCAAAATAATAGTGATCCAGACGCCGCCATTTTTCATATTAAGATGAGCCTGGCAAACCTCTTGAGGGCGCTGTAACCAGTCAAAAATCAGAGCCAGAGATGTTCGGGCTATTTCCCGCAAATCTCATGCATATAGACTATATTAGTTAACCCCCACGTGACCGTGTTTCAGCCAACCAGAATACAGAACTAGCAAGAGGTGTTAGAATGCGTTAGTGTCATCATGGGGAAGGAATGGTCACTCGCAACCAAGTTTTCAGAGTTTCTTTCACCAATTTAATATATTGAGGGGATGGGCAGAAAGTCTAGATGTCAATATGAACAGTTTTAGTTCACTTTTCATTTTTTGATTAGTCACGGTCAACTTAATAGGGACAAAAATAATCAATCTTTGGCCAAACAAAGAAAATTGACTCAAGCGAAACAGGCAAATGAAGCAATATATCATATGGCACAGAAAGCCCCCCCCCCCCCCCCCCCCCCCCCCCCCCCTCCTCCTCTTTTGTGGTGGTCATTGTGCTTGCTCATCAATGTTGTGGTTTATTTTTAGGTGCGTTAGGTAACAACAGTCTAGGGAGTGTATAGATATGGGGAGCAGCTCGGTCACCTTACTGGGTATAAAATTAGGAACTCCAACCTTCTCGATGCTAAACATGTACCAATTAAATTATCTAAACTATATATTACATCTTTAATTTGTAATGAAACAAATAAAATAGTCTTTTATTGAAACAAAAAAAACATAAATCTTGGTTATCATTCACATTTAACGACATCATAAATCGCTTAAGTTAAAGCATTGTTGACAAAATCAATTGAGCTACACTGTATCATATTACAGGATACCCTAAATGGTTTTACAGTACAAAGAGTGACTGTTGAGCACATCAGTTGTACAAGACAAATACAGTAAACATTATTTAATAAATACCTATAGAGAGTTGATAGCTTCTGATTGGTCGAGACTCGATCACGTGGAGAGCATTATTTTGTAGTAATGGCCCCAGCTTTCAGAAATTGGAGCAAATTCACTGTTTATTCCTTATATGTGACCTGCTCCCACAAAAAAGTGAGATATTGTTATTTCCATTTAGTACACATTTTCAGCTTTCATTTGGTACCAAAACCATTTTATACCATTCATCGAAGAGAGTAGCGATAATCTATGAAAAATGCGATGTATTTAGGAGATAAATTACCACTTTTATGACACAGTTTGCCTCAATAAAGTTGATTTTGTTTAACTGAGGGTTAAAGTATACATATTAAAGAATACAAAAATAATGAAAAACAAAAATCGATGTCCGCCAGATTTTTTACCCCATTTCAACTTTGACGAGCTGTATCTCGAAATAGCCTGTGCGACTTATGTCAGGTTTTGTAGGAGCGGGTCACATATAAAAAAGTATTTATTAAAGGGAATAACAGGGCGAGGACCCGGTCATTCACTGCGTGATAACGTACCAATGGTAATGGACCTCCAACCCGGTCCGTTATCAAGCAGTAATGCCTGATGTCGACCTTGATCACATCCTCATCTAATGTAAACTGAGTAGAACGTTCGGGTCTAGCATTCCTAATACTACGTGAGATATGCATAACAGAGGTACATGACCACGCACGTGACAAACATTCCTCCAAAGAGAATCCACTTGTCCTGCGCAGTCCTCTTCTCAATGAGTCGCATGACGGTATTACTTAGTCCCAAGAAATTGGCTACATCCAGAATTTTTCTTTGGGTGCCCTGTCAAAAAAGATTGTAAATAGTTAAAGGTAGGATATACACCATTGGTAATTGTTTGAATTATCATGAATGGGTGGATTTGGGTGGTTGTATTTTATAGTAAATATCGTTTAAATGCGTGGGTGTGCTTTCCGGTACCATCGGCCTGAACCCGCCTCGGATCGAGTTTTGTTGAAAATAATCCTGCGCCTCAGCTCGGTGATGTTAAAATAATCCCAGGGCGAATGGGTTAAAACACAACCGACTCAGGTTGACTTTTTTTGTCATGATTCGGCCTCAATCCTCCAAAATACACCTATAACGGATCTTTTTGGAAGGTTAAAAAAATATTAAGCTGCAAGTTAACCAGTTCGCGTAGAGATTACTTTAACATCACTGAGCCGAGGTGCGGCTTTATTTTTAACGAAACTCGAGGCGCGTTCAGGCTGATGGTACCAGGAAGCACAACCACGCATGGTCGGCCTTGCTCGCTGCTGACGAAATAGGCCTTGCTCGTGAAGTGTTTATGCGCAATCCGTTTTGAATCTGGGGAAAACTTTGCGTGTATATACGTCCTCCGGCGCGAACTGGTTAATTAGTCACCTTGAGGAGTCCCCTCTGATTTCGTAGGTTCTCAATGGTAGCCGCCCCTGCCCCGATTAAATCGTCAATTCCTCGGTGGGCATCATGAAGTGATGAATTATGGCGCAGCTCTTGGTCGATCAGAATGGATGTATTGTCATCCTGGGGGGAGGGGGGGAACGTGATGGACGTGCATGTACATGTAAATAAAATGTGATCACGCAGTTTATCCCTAACCACCCCAATTCCTCCAAAATCCTCTTTGCAAATTGAAGAATTTTGCAGAATTGAGGTCATTTGGAAGTTGATGCATTGGAGGAATTTTCGGGTTTGAGGGTGTTTGGGGTTTTTGCCACTGGAGGATGATTTTGCTGGATTGAGGTTACTTGGGTGTCTATCCAAATGAGGATTTTGGAGGATTGAGGTTATTTGTTACTTTGTACTTTCACACTGCTCATGCTTTATGCACATTCTCAATAGAGCTTCAGGTAAGGTGCAAGTTATGTGTCGAGGATAGAAAACATTTGCATACCAATGGTCATGTGTGCAGACCCTTGTTGTAATAGGGCACTTAGCAGCTGTTTGTTTCATATTTGGGTGCTTTATAGCTCAATGGTAAACCCACTGCAGGATTTTGCATGATTCAGGCAGTGGTAAACAGTAATAAATATTTGAGAATTTTGCAGGATTCAGGTTACATAGAGTTTTAACACTTTGGAATTGCAGGATTCAGGTTATGTGTAAGAAAAATTGGGGTAGGAAGTTGTGGTAAAGGAGCAGTTTTGTTTATCCCTTTCTCTTTGCGCCGACCCAGTTATGCCAAAATAGTTTAAATCAAGCTTTGCACAACGTTGCAAATTGATGTGGGGAAAAACGAACTCTCTCCCTGGCATCTTCTTGATGGCGCACTGTTTCGTGAATCTGCCCGTATTGAATAAAGATCTACAGTTTTATTTCATAAGTTTGAAGTCTCTAATACATTTTCCGAGTATGGCCCGGGGTTTAGGGCTGCAAATCTTACATTGGCTACAAATCGTCTTGTGAGTAGTTCATCTCTGTCCCTCGTCTCCTGTTCGTGCGCGTATCGCCGATGCTGGATGTTTCTCAACGCCGCTTGCAGATGCTGACAGTCATACTTTAACTGCTCTAATCGTCTGAAACAAAACGGCCAATAAATCTGTTTCAGGAGTTTAGCATAGCGGTTCTTGGCCTCGCCTTCCACCGCTGTGCTCTGGGTTCGAACCCTGCCATGGCCAATATGTGGATCAAGGTTTTTAGTCCCAACCTGATTTTGTGGGTTTTCCCCCAGGATATTCTTCTTTTTTTTCCCCTTCCATATCTAAAACTGTACCTTCTTCTCATTGTCTTCTCTCTACAGGTTTGCGAGCTACAGTGCCCAGAGCGCTTTTGAGGGATCCTTGGTTTCATTACCAGACAGAAATAATAATTAATAATAATAATGTGTCAGGGAGATTATTTGTTCATTTTGTTCATTTTGTTCATTTGTTTTTTGTAAAGAAAACGGATTAAAACTGTATTTTGATTCGTTTTCTGATACGAAAGTACCCCTTTGTGATTAAACTCTAAGGTAGAGTAAATCATTTATCATTTGTGATTTCTAACTTTTTTTATTTAGCAAAAGTGCTTAATTTTAAGACCGTTGCCTATAAACAACTAACCTGATGAAGTTTTAGCAAGAGAACAATATTCTAGAATCTCAATTTCAAATTGAGTTGCCGAGTCGTAACTATGAATTGCGCCCGAAATCAGCATTCGGGACATGTTCTCATTAACTTAATAATTTGGCCAGGTAATTTTTTGAGTAGCTGCAGATGGTATACTCTTACTTTTGAACTGATGAGAAATAATATGATATATTTTGTATTGACAGTGAATGACAAAATAAACTTACAGTCTAGCATTTTGTTTCCGCGTTGCTGGTTCTTTGTTGACAAGGATGTCGAGTCTCTCCAAGTTACTGACAATTTGGTCAATCATTGCTTGCACTTCATTCTCTGCCACTTCAAAAGAACAAACAATCAAGTACATGTATCACACACTATTATATAGGAGAAGAAAGCCTGTCTTTAAACTAAATAGTTTTAAAAATGGGTGATTACCTCTCTTTTCTTTTGGCATAAAAGAGGGAATATTTTCTTTTCCCACAGAGGTAGAATATGCCAGTCCTTCACAAGCTACTGCTTATATTAGATCAAGGCAGTTCTAATAATACTCCTGGGTGGAAATACCGGTACTGCCAGAACTCCTGGGTTGAAATACTTTTCCACCCGAGGACGACCAGAGCATACTAGTCGAAACGTTGTGTTAAACCACCAGTTTTTTTCAGAACCACCCTACCTCTTCTCAAAAGAGATCCTTTTACATGGAGTTACCGCAAATCTTTCTAAGTCTAGTCTCCACCATGCAAAGCTTTAAATCTCATTTACTTCCAGAACAAACCTTTAGAGAGACCAATTGAACTTGCAGAACATTTGTCAATTTTTTTTTGCGATTAGTAACTCTACTGAGGGCCCAGTATTTCATTATACTATTTATGAACCACAGAACCCATTAAACTTCTATCAAGAGATTTTAAAACATCTGCTGGGCATAGGCGATATTTTTTCAATGTATGTATTAAAGCATGGATGGCTCTGTAATATTACAAGGTGAAGAAAACAAATAACTCAAGCAGTCAAGTTTTGAACAGACATCATGTGGTACACACCAGAGTACTTCAAGATGCGAAGACTTTTAACTAAGATTTTGTCACTTACAGCATTTAATCTCCGGGGAAGCCTGTTCAACTCGAGATAGCCCATTCTGCACCTCATGAAGCAACCTGCACAAGGGGACACAAATTTCGAACAAATTTGTCCAGGAGTTAAAACTGGTAATAAAGATGTATACACTAAATGTATTACAGTAAATTTGAAACTGATATGGGCTCTTCCCTGCTCTAATACTGGCGAGTTGTTACTTACTTGTTTGTTTCATGGTACAACTTCTCCATTTCTTTAATTAGGGTGGGCACTGTTTTCCAGTCGGAGGCGTGGCGCTATGTGTCTCTGTGCTGTACAAAATGTCAAAATAATTGCAAAATATCATTCTGGCTTAACTTTAGAATGTAGGGCCCAGCAGGGCCTACTCACAACTCTCAACTTTATTTACCTTATGACATAGAAATGGAGTGGCCCTGTATTATATGGGTATTGGGGTATACAGGGTTAGGATCAGTGCATTCCTATGTCCTAGGGTAAATAAAGTCGAGATTTGTGAGTGGGCCCTGCATTCTATAATTGCTCCATAATTTTCAATAGACCTAGTTTATATTAAATCATAACCCTGCCCTCTATCTAACGTTAATTACCAAATGTTTTTCAATGACAATGTCGCAAGCTAGTTTGATAAGTTCAATAATTTACAAATAAAAGTGGATTTTGTTCTACTAGAATGGGACCCATAAGTACTACATTGTAATGTATACAGGGCTAATGTAAAAACAAAATGTTAGTATGACTATATATGAGTGATAACTGATATGCCTAATATTATCAATCATATAAAACAAATTAATCATGTTATAAATTTGCAACAGTTGCAGTGTTCCATTGCAGTCATCATCACGACACTCTCTGACTCAGTCCAGTTGCAGTTACACGATCAGTGACAATACCAGCCTCAAAAAGGGCAGCGCATGTGTCAGCATTTATACGGCAAACTAGCATTTATAACGTTAATGTTTAGCCGGCGTCGGCTATAAAATGTCAACCTGTCAACGGTCAATAAATTTAGGCCCTACCGTTTAGATCTACTCTATCTAGTCAGCCAAATAACAGCCCTAGTCTAGACTCGGTTACAAAATCGGCTAGCTATTATTGTAAAGTTTATCAAATTTCAACTTTTATTGATTAAATTGTAGGGCCTACCATGGGAGCCTGTTTAACTTAGTGTTACGTCCCTTTTCGCAAAACACAACCAGATTATAAACAGAACAGAGGAGGAAGGAGTAACAGCTGTCCTTGGCTGGCCGGCCTCCTTCACGTTGCGCAAGTGCATACAGCGCCCTCCATCGTCCAGTGATGAGAGCGGCATGCCGACAGTAATAAGGGCCTTTTCGAATCCCTGGCTTCGTTTCGTCGTTGTTAACGTTTAAGGCGATTTTAGATTCCCAACTGCGAGCTCTCTAGCCATATTCTGATTCCTGATGTGCTTCAGAAACATTCAATTAATTGATGTGAACCCAACAATTTAACTATTCCATCTGCCTCCATTTCTATTTGTTTCTCAGTGATTCGGACTTTGGAGTAGAGCCAATGCCGACGACGAAGCAAATGTTTCGAAAAGGCATATAGGCTTTTCAAAACACCCGGCTTCGGCTCCGTCTCTCTGCTCCATCGATCCAGCGCAGCCCGTCAGCTCGCGGGATATCACATTCACAGCCGGCCGGCCGGCCACAGACCAAACTTTGGACCGAACTCTGGTGGTGGTAACAAGTTAATAAGTTTAGTAAAAACATGTCCAAGGTTATGTCCAGGGTTATTGATTTCTTTTTGTTCTTAAACCGTGCCAAAGTGCACTATAAACTGGGACCTAGGCGTTGTTTGCCAGTATAGTGACTGCGAGTCATTTGGCCGGCAAGTTCCCAGTTTAGCCCAGGTTGGACGACGTCTTCATTTCATTTACGTATGACTATGATGAATGTGATGATCAGGATTAATTAAACCTTCTTTCCTTTTGGGGGGTATAAAACAGGCCTATTGAATAACTTAGTGACAATGGTTGGCAACGGTTTGTATTTGTATTATATACTTTTTATCTGTCACGTTTATTTATCTGGCATGTTGTTTTGTTTAATTTTTAGGTTTATTGGAGCGCACGAATACCTTGAGTTTCTTCGACTGCAAATATTATTGCCTCAAATAATTTAATCCTAACTAATGACATCTTGAAGTGAACTTATAGACCATGTGCCCTCTGTTTACATCTATATTCAAATGTGTCCGTCAATATGCGCCCCCATCGTGTTTTACATAAATTTGGTTAAGAGGTGACATAGGAGGTCACATAATTCAAAGGTGGTCTGACCTGTGGCGTCACTCCTCAACCAAATTTTATGCAAAACACGATGTGTGCGCATATTGATGGATACATTTGAATACAGATGTAAACACGTGACATCAGAGGGCACATCGTCTATAGGCCCAACTAGGCCCGACAGATATTTGGCGACTTTGAGTGAATCCGGGAAAGAGTTCCGGGCACGTTGCGTTGCACATCCAGCTTGAAATTTGTGCCGAAGAGAGCAAAGGACTTCTGAACCGTTCTAAAATCAGCTTAACAAAAAAAATACCATTTCAAACGTTTTTTATGTATGACGCCTCGGATGCATCTCTACTTTAGCTAGTTTATGTTTGAACATGAACACAGAAGCTTTGCAATTAATTTGTTTTAATGTCAGTACTTTATCCCAATCACACTTTGCAGTAACGGCTATTGACGAAGGGAATCGGGAATGGAAGACACAAGTGAAGTCCGAGCAAAGCATCGCTTTGACGAGGACAAGCTGCACGCTTTCTTGAGGCGAAACGTGCCAGGGTTTCCTCCAAGTTCGACCCCACTCCATGTGCGGCAGTTCACGTGAGTTGTATTGAAATTACAACTGCAATATTCAAGGATTATTCATACTGACTATATGATTGTCTTGGTATTATTCTCGTTTTTAACAGTTAATGGCGTACAACTGACTATGAAAAATGCTTTCTATTTTACGACGATCCAAAGACATGTCAAGGAGCTTGCGATGCGGTGAAATGGATCGTGTGATGCATCGTCATGCTTCGTGAAATTGGGTGCAGGTCAAACACAAGCCCATTGGCTTTTTAATTAAGCCTGCGAACTTGAAAAGTGATGTATTGTTCTTTTGCTGTGTTTAGGTCTGGTCAGTCCAACCCTACTTTTCACCTCTCCAAGGATGGCTGCGAGTACGTCATGCGCAAGAAACCACCGGGCACATTGCTAAAAGGAGCTCACCAGGTAGTTGATAAACAAATGTGAAAACCCAGACAAAGTTAACAATTTTTGTTTTTAGATTTTGCTTTTTTCCAATTATCTAGGCTCTCGGCTTTAAAATAATGTATCATTATATATGTACCCCAACCCTATCTCCCCTGGGGAAGGATTTAGTGATAAAACCCTTACAACCTTATTATGAGATAAACAGCTTTGAAGTTCAGAAAAGCGTATTATTTCTATACACAATTGTTTCACAAAATCGACAAAAATACACCACACTTCTGGGTGACGGATTATGTTCAAATTTGGGGAGACTGTAGATTAATGGTTAGTGATTCAGAAAAACCCAAAACATCAAAATGGTAAAAAATACCCAGAAATGACTTCACAAGTACATTGCAATAACACACATTTTGCGACTTTGTCCGGATTTCGTTGGAACAGGTCACAAATGACCCATGCTGTTATTCCAACTGCACGTTCGCGCGTGATGTTTTGACAATGTCTGAGATGTTTGAGATGAACATATTGGAGATGCTCAAGTTATAAGAAATTGAACGGAGTGGAATGTTGACCCTGTGACTACTGGATTATCCTACTGGTTTATTTACAAACTAAACTTCCAAAACCTACATAATAATAATGCATATTTATAAAGCGCACATATCCATAGGACACAGAAATTGACTGGAGTCTATTTCGAACCTTGTAAATTGCTGCCCTCTGGTTGCAAAATCGCAATTTTACTTCGGCACCTCGTCAGTTTCCCATTGTGGTATATTTAATCAAATAGAATAACAACAAAAAGATGAATTCATTTAATATTTTCTTTTTAAATGTTGTCACTGTTAGGTCAACCGCGAGTTCCAAGTCCAGCAGGCACTACACACAGCCAACTTCCCTGTACCGAAGCCTATCGTTTACTGCAACGATGCATCGGTCATTGGTACCGACTTCTACGTGATGTCGTTCGTGAAGGTTTGTGGACACGGTGTAGAGTGAATTTTCGATTTCATGAAATGCAGACTCGGTGGTGGTATTGCGCATGCCTAAATAAAGATAATTAGGAGAGTCACTGGTCACGTGAGAGGGTTTAAATAATAATAATAATAACGTCATTTATAAAGCGCATTTTTCCAAAGGTTTCAATGCGCTTGAGAACAACTCCACGTAAACAAAAATGATGAAATGGCAAAATGAAGGATGAGAGCAAACCTAGGATGAAAACAAATATGATTTGAGTTTACGTTTAAACTGGTGAACAGAGTTAAAATGACGAATGTTGAGAGGTATTGAGTTCCAGCATCTGGGTCCAGCCACAGAGAAAGCCTTATCACCTGCATGTTTGAATGTGCGTTGTACTTTTAAGTTATGCTCCGAGCGGAGACCACGTCGGTTGGGCATACTGAGGTCAAGTGAATATATTATGTATTGTGGATGCGTCCCTGATAGTGCCTTGTACATATTCACAGCCATTTTGAAGATGATGCGTTTTTGAACAGGTAGCCAGTGTAATTGCCGAAGAAGTGGTGATGCGTAACAATGTTTAGGTTGTGCGAGTGTGATATGGGCAGCATTGTTTTGAAGCTTTTGTAGGCGACAGATATCCGATTGTTTTAAGGGGCACTAAGTTCTGGAATAGCCCAATTGGGCCACAAAATGCATTTTGAACTAAATTATGTTCATCTAAAAGATCATGTAAAAGTAGAATGTAAACATTCACACAACCATCTCTCTCCACCCAAGAGTACAAATGGGTACCTGTAAGGTAGAGATCAAACTGCGCTGATTTCGAGCTGCTGCAGAATTGGTCTCATTCCTGATGAATAGGGATTTTAATCGTAAGCAAAATTCAATTGATATCTGGCTGTGCGCTGTGGTCAGATATAGGGTCGTATGGCAGCTGTCTTCATGCCATCGACTCGACTAGGATGTAGCCGCGTTCTTCTCAATTGTGACCCACCACGCCAAAACCAGGCGGAAGTCGGCAAATGCCATTTTGAGATACGGCATTGTACACAATTTTATAATTTTTTTTTATTATTATTATTATTATTATTATTATTAATTTCTTTTCATAAATCGTTAGTTAAAACTCGTTAGATAATATCGACCTTCTCCTGATTTTTGCTCAATAATGTATGATAATGATGAACGACTTTAGTGTTCGTTTTCTCAAAAGCATCTCTTGACACTTTCTAACTTTAAAAAGATATAACTTCAAAAGTATACCACCTATTTGAGTCCACTATAGTCCACTCTCATATGAAAAATTTTGACTTCAGTCTGGTTTTGGGGTGGTGGGTCACAATTCAGCTTCTCGGGTGCGAGTAAAGATGATTAGCCCTCTGAAATATTATTATTCTTAAAGGGTCGGATATTCCGAGATCTCAGTCTACCGGATGTGAGTCCGTCAGAGCGCAGGCAGATCTATGACGCCATGAATTCCACCTTGGCCCACCTGCACAGTTTGAACTGGAAGCAGCTCGGCCTTCAGGGCTTCGGCAAAGAAGGCAACTATTGCGGACGTCAGGTACAGTGCTTTTTCCCCGTGGGCTGTGATAAATCCTCAAGTTGTAGAGTTGTACATTTCAGCGGCGTAACTTTAGTTCAGGGTGCTCGGGGGCAAGAATGGTTTGGGTGCCCCCTAACCAAATGTGGGGCCTACATTTTCTTTCGTTATGAAGTCAGCTCGAATTGAACATCTGTATACCAGGTAGAAGTTAGAACGCATATTATAACTCCCCCGTTTAACCGTTTTGGCTTGGTGGATTGAGGGCGCTCAACCTTTTTACAATATGAACATTCAGTCCAAGGTGGATATTTCGAAACAAATACGAATAGATATCAAAAGCTATGATCAGACAGCTTGATGTCTTCTCAAGATTTTGATAGTTATGGTCAAAAGTGTAATCCTATTCCAGGTGGGGAAAGGTTTCCACTTCCAAAAGTCCATTGCAAACAAAGTATCATCGTGGCTGCCAGACCATGGTTACAGGAAATGCGTTAACGTAAATAATTTCACGTGTTTTCTGCCTGCAGATAAACACCTGGGCAAGACAATTCCAGGGTGCCAGCAAGTTAGCCTCTCTACCAGAAGACCCTGCCGCAAAGCAGCTACATCAGTGGTTGGTGAACAACAAACCAACGGTTGAGGAAAAGACTACCGTTGTCCACGGAGACTTTAGGCTTGACAACATGATATTCCACCCAACACTGGTAAATAGAAATGCAGTGATCTGATCGTCCAACAGAATAAAACAGTTGTTTTTTTCATTAACCAGTTCGCGCCGGATGACGTATATAAATTGCAAAAATTTCCCCTAATTCAAAACGGATGACGCATAAACACGCCAAGTTCAAGTTCGGAAATGTATGTCAGCAGCGAGCAAGGCCGGAAATGCGTGGGTGTGCTTCCCGGCACTATCAGCCTGTACCCGCTTCGGATCGATTTTCGTTAAAAAATAATCCCGCCCGTCGGCTCGGCGATGTTAAAATAATCCCGGCGCGAACTGGTTAAGGAGTACGTTGGCTACAAGATTTCCAATGGGAAAACGTGATAAGCAAATTGGCCCGTGATAAGTTTACATCACTGAAGGTAATTTGAAGGTTATTACATCCCGATTTTAGCCCAAGGTTATCGCCGTCTTAGACTGGGAGTTATCTACCCTCGGTGATCCCCTGACTGATCTGGCGTATGCTTGCATCCATTATCACTACCCTGAGGAGATGACTGTTCAGCCCATGAACCTTAATCGTGAGTAGAGTATGCTGTTCCCAAGTTGTTGCTCCTCGATAACCTTCGTGCCTTACCAACTGATTTGTTTCTTTCTTGTTGATTTATTTCCGGTTCATTAAGTCAGGGAAAAGCTGTGAAAAATTGAAGAAGTTTAGTAGAATGTGAAGAAGTTTAGCAATAGCTCAATTTGTTTGTGACTCATAACTCGAACTCCACCTTTGTGACTCATGACTTAGTGACTCGACCTTCATGATTCGGAACTTGGGCTTGGAAGAGCCGACTCACACTAAATGTTTAGTGACTTTAATACAAGTCAGACGGGCTCCAAGTACAGCCCGTTCTTACTAATGTAAAGAAATAACAGTGGCGTAATGTTTATTCTTCGCCCGAATGTGCCACCTACAGAGAAGGAGTTTTGCCCACTGGAGAGAGTTCCCGGAATTCCCAGGGAGGCTGCCTTCGTTGAGGCGTACTGCCAGCGTAGAGGCTATTCCTACCCCCTCCCTTACTGGCACTTCTATCTGGGTCTCTCTTTCTTCAAGATAGCTTCCATTAGCCAAGTATGATTTACTATTTAGTAATGACATAGGCTATGTCCGAATTTCTTGGATATGGCTTAAAATAACACATGAGTCTATGAAAAATGACTGCAGCCGTTACTGTAATTGTGTAATTTTAAGATGTAGCCAATTAATTCAGACACGGCTCGGCTCTACTGTTTGGGAAACATACATTTTTGAGGGGTGCTTTTTGAGAATTTTGAACTTGATAGAATACTTTATACAATTTTGTATTTTGTTGTTATTGGATTAATTTAATGTAACAATTAAAACTATTTCTATTTCAATATTTAGCTACCCTTTTCACAAAATGTTTGAACCTGGGAACTAATAATACATTTCATTCAATACCGGTTGCTATGCGCATAGTACTTTGGTTGCTGTGCAAGATACCCAAAATAGCAAATACCATGTGATTCACTCTCGGCCAATCAAGGTACAGAATTTGTGGGCAAGGTATTATAAAAATCATGGCTAGCATAAGTAGTTTTGAAAAAAAACCAAATAGACTAGAGTGATGAAGATTGTTTCCAATGCACACTGGAATTTCCTGTAGAATTGATTGTTTTCTTCTGTACATAATTAAAGTTGCTTTATTGTCTTTCAGGGGGTCTATTGTCGTGCCCTCCTTGGTAATGCAAGTTCTGAATTTGCAAGCAATTATGATGAAAGTGCTAACTTCATGTTAGGCATTGGATTGGACCAGGTAAAAAGGTAACTAAACAAACGCGTTCTGTTAATTTAAATTCTTGTTTTGCCCCACGCTTCAACAATTTCCACGTTTTACAATCGTGGTTGCCGAGAAAAAAGCAAGAAAAACGGCATTAATTTTAAACCGGCGTCGGGCAGTTGTTCTTGTTTTTTAGGGTTTTTTTCGCGATCGCCATTTGCCGTAAGTGGTTATGCCAAATGGAAACGTAGGGATCGTTTGTTCTGTCAACTTTCACCTTCAAGATGACTGAAAATGAAAGGTGTTGACGAAATTTAGAGTCTATATCGTCAATCCCTCCATGATTATAAAGTAATTGGTGGTAAAAAGAAAAAGATGAATGTAACTGAGAGTCGGACACACATGATACAACATCATGTCAGATTTTTGACGCTCGACATCCAACATAGCAAGCGTGTGGGTAGCATCGCATAAAAATACCTGAATCTTACAAACTTTTGAACTAATTGAATAGAATTGACAAAGTAAACAAAGAAATTGGCAAGGCGGAACTCGAACCAGCGACCTCCGGAATACCAGATCGGAGCGCGCTCTACCGACTGAGCTATCTTGCCCAATGTTGGCGGTCTCCCAAATTGTCAGTATCTTTGTTCGAAGGCGCTTTTGAAGGTTTATTTGTGTATGAATAGAATTGTGTGCGTTCTGGGACTAGTGTTACTTGCCTTGCCTTGTTTTCTTTTCACAGGGCTCAAGTAGCTAGCCAGCAAGCCTCCTCTATCATTCTGGAGATGAAACCAACGCTGGAATCTCGGCCGATATCGGAGAGAGCGAGCCAGATTCTGCAGAAAGTCAAAGACTTTGTCAAGAATGAGATCCTACCCGCCGAAGAAGTAAGCGTGATTAGTTTTCATTAGAAAATGTACCGTTGTGCAAGATTAAATTGATGGCCATACCCATTAAATTCTAACGCCCTATTTACTTTTACTAAGGAAAGTTATTAAAATAATAATTTGGGATGCTAATCATCCTAACTAGCAGCTGGGGTGCTGAATTGCAAAGGATGCAGCTTGGTCAAGTCAAAGGCACGTTATTCAAAGGCGCCTCTGGCAACTGGCATACTGATCATGGAGCACAGCCAAAGATTGTAAATGCTGATTTTTGCGGAGGAAGGCAAACTCGGACAACCAGGACAAAACAAATCTTTACAGACAGATGAGCATCAACAAACAACTCGACTCGCATAATTATTATCCGAGTCAGGAATTGAACCCAGGCCGCATTGGTGAGAGGCAACACACTTGCCACCCAAGCCACAGGTGCACGGGGCTTAACTTTGTATTTATTTGTTATCTTAGACATACCTGAAGCAGGTGCAGACTTCGGACACCATCTGGTGCGTGCCACCCATCATGGAAGAGCTCAAGGCCAAAGCCAAGGCCCAGGGACTATGGAACCTGTTCCTACCATCTCAGAGCGGCCTCGGCCAGCTGGAGTATGCCTTCATGGCCGAGGCTATGGGACACTCCCCCATCGGCTCCGAACCCTTCAACTGCAGTGCGCCGGGTATGTACTGTAGGGAAAACGCATTGCCTGCGATGCTAGATTTGCAGCACATCTGCCTCTGGACCGCATTTTGGCCCCATTTGCGAGGACTCTCGCATCAGATAGATTAAAATATTTGGCGTCGTGTTTGTTGATTTGATAAACACATACTAGGTGTAGGGGTTTAGTTTTAGTTTTAGAAAAGTGATGTGCTGGATATGAGTCAATGTTTTCATTACAGTCATTTTGTCCATAACATGTTATTCCGTTTCATTTTTTGAACGGTGAATAAATGGCTGAGAAGGTTTTTGTTGTTGTGAGATCGGGACTGATGGATTTTAGGCTGGTTTGTTGGAGAAAGGTTTCTTTCAAAGGCAATGCATTTGAAGTTGTTGCACCACTCGGGGATGAGCAGGAGATTAGGGCTGATTATATGGCTCTATTGTTGCGAGACCTGGGGCCAATTTCATAAAACATGTAAGCACACAAATTTGCTTAGCACAAAAAGGTCTTGCTCAGTAAAAACAGGTTACCAACCAAACTCCATGTGCTTTTCTTGCTAAGGAAAAACCAGCTGAATACCAGTCACAAACAATAAACATCCCCTGAAAATTTATAAAGTTTATAACCCTGTTTTTGCCAAGAAAGAATTTTCATGCTAAGCACATTTTTGTGCTTACAATTTTTGTAAAATTGGCCCCAGCTCTGATGACGACACTGCCTGAAGCACATTGACCCGGATATTATAAGCTAATAATAAAAAAAAAACAGTTCCTCAGAAAACCAAGAGTTGGCACAAGCTTTAACCTTGAGTTACCGGCTGTTTAATTTCCCGTAGTTGCATGTAGTTCAAATTTTTCCAACCATTAAATCAGACCTAATTGACGATTTTATAGATACTGGTAACATGGAGGTCTTGCATCTGTACGGGAGCCCTGAACAGAAGAAAACCTGGCTACAACCTCTGCTGGATGGGAAGATGCGATCCTGCTATTGCATGACAGGTTTTTGGGCAGTCATAACAAATTGTTGAAACTGGGATTTTTGTTGTTGCAAGAAGTCTTTAATGATAAGTTGATTGGATCAGGGCTTGAACCTGCGACCTCCGGATTACCTTTCTAGTGCTCTACCAACTGAGCTATCCAGCACTATGTTGGCGGTTGCTCAAATTTGTCAATATCTCTGTTCAAATCGTTGAGACTATCTTTGTTCAAAAGTGAATAGCTAAAGAAATTGCATTTAAAAATTAATTAATTAATTGCTTGTCTGTATGCGCATCCTTATTTACTGTAGCCTTTTGACAAGGCCTCGTGACTCTGGCTAAGCGGCTGAGATGAGTCTAGATACCTGGGGTGAACGCGCGACCGAGTGACGAATGTCACGAGGCCTTTTGCAATGTAGGTTTCACTGCTCGGCATGAATTATTCATAGTACATATTAGCATGCCAATACGCCCAATCAGAACGGCGATCTCCCAGTTGGCTTCGTTCGTGATTCGTTCAATATCAAAGCATGTAAGAAAAGGTAAAAAAACGTAAATAAATGTTGCTTCTGAGTTGAATATATGAATGATAAATACAAGATATCACATTTAAATCTATTTTACATGCAAAATTGCAATAAATTAGGAAGCAACTAATGATTTGAGCTAATTATTGTAAGTGACATGATTGGACATTCCCTGTTTGTAAAATGAACTAGTCCAACTCAAATATAAGCTGACGTCACGCAGAGATACGTTCGCTGATTGGACGCTACCATTTCGGTAGCGATTCCAGTTGGAAACAAAGGTTAACATAAGAAATCCAAACCAGATTGATAAAGGCCACTTGTCTGGGCAATTCGCACTGGCGTTCACTCAGGTTTTCGCGATTAGTCTCTTTTTAGTCGCTCGGCCTCTATCAGACATGTGGCCTTGTTTAAAGGCTATATTTACTGCTGCATACAAAATAGTTTTACAAGATTTTTTAAGGATACAAATCTGTCAATTTTACATCAGCATTTTTCTCTCAACGCTATATAATTCTGCAATAAAGTCTATACAAATAGACATGTAATTCCTAAAGATTCGTTTTTGAGATGCAAAAACAACATTGACAGTACATGTACATGTTTTTAATAAGGCTGACCATCTTATTTCCATTTTAGAGCCAGCTGTCGCTTCGAGCGATGCCACCAATATGGAATGTTCTATTGTGAGGGAAGGGGACAGTTACGTCATCAATGGGAGAAAGTGGTGGAGTAGCGGTAAGTCCTTGTTGCAGTGAATTGCAAAATGGAGGAACTAATAGTTTGCTCCAACACACAATTATTGCCTTGCGTAAACCCCATCCCTTTTTGTTCTTTTGTCAAAATGCTGTTTGCCAAGAATGCTCCCAAGATGTTTTCTCTGATCTCTATCTTTGTTAGGTGCTGGCGATCCCCGTTGTAAGGTGGTCATCTTGATGGGATTGACTCCCAGCAAGGATAAATCCAAGTAAGGTTAACAAAATCAGTCAAATAGACCCAAGATGTAATCCCGTAATGGCTTTGTTTACATGTGCGCTTTTCTATGGGAGCCAGGCTGGGATGCCAAATAATCATCACACCTGGCGCCCTTAGGAATGCGCATATTAGCTTGACGTCATTTAGGGTCTATTTGATTTGTCAATTTATTTGCTCTTCTCAGGCCAAAACAATTTTTTTTTAATCCGGGTTACTTTCTTTTTAACTCGCCTCGTAATAAACATTTGGTGACTGATTCTAAGATTCTAAGATTTTCATCGGGCTTAAATTTCATTTTTTTGAAGGCACCAACAGCACAGTATGATTGTAGTCCCAATGGATCTACCTGGTGTGAAGAAGATCAGACCACTAATGGTGTTTGGCAATCCAGGTACATGTATAGCGTAACCCGGTCAACAACAATTGAAGCCACCACTGAGTTGGAATACACTGCGTTTCATAACAAATTACCTCTGTGTTCGTGCAAAGGTAGGGCCAGCCAGCGCACCTCTCCACTGAGAAGGTCAATCGCTCAGTCTCAGTCTGGCAGCAAAGCTTGAAATTGTGGTGGGAATCTCCCTGGGCTGACATAATTCCTTAGGATTAGTCTGATACCTGTTTGGGTTAAGACAATCTTGTAAAACCAAGGCTTTTACCAAAATGAGAGACCACTCGGAGCAATCTCAAGGCCAAGGGTGCAGGTTCGTTTGAGGAAATATACCACCGATTATGATGACTGTGAAACTGTTTATTGCAAAAACCTGATACAATAAACAATGATAATTAATTAAACAACAATAAATAAAATGTACAATTAGAATTTATTTGGGGCTGTTTTGTTACCAGGGTCCTTAATTATTCTGATAACCTGCTGCTCATAGCAGCTAGGCACCACAATGTCAACAATGTACCACAATGTATATAAGCAGTGCACCACAATGTCAGCAACGCACCACAATGTCAGTCAAAATTGGCAATGTACGGTGGTAACAATTTCAGTTATACACGTTTGTGTTCTTTTCTTGTTCGTACGTGTAGATGCTCCCCACGGTCACTTTGAGGTTGGATTCACCAACGTGCGCGTGCCAGTAACCAATATGATTCTCGGCGAGGGGCGTGGCTTTGAGATTGCCCAGGGGCGTCTAGGTCCTGGCCGCATCCACCACTGCATGCGCGCCATTGGTCTGGCTGAGAGAGCACTGAAGATGATGTGTGACCGCGCAATTGAGAGAAAGGCGTTTGGAAAAGAGCTTGCAAAAATGGTGAGAAATTGGACACAGTTTTGACTTGCTCTGCCTAACCCTTTAAAAAACACTTGAAAGGTACTTAGGAACATTGGTAACTATACCTGTCCGATCGATTTAATGAAAAAATCAGTGTGCAAAGTGAAGAAGGGTTGGTGTTTCAATTATTATTGAAATTATTCTGCCTTAAAATCTTGCTATTATGTTTACAGGACTGGACCTGGCATTATCCATAGAACCTCTTTCTGTGTGGTGTTCTGTTGTTTCTCTTAACCTGTTCTATAGATATTATCATGGTATGTGCTCGGGTCTCACCTTCACTCGCAGCACACGTTTTGCAGTCTCCTGTCGACCCTTCACTGTATCTGTTCCATGTTCTTCTAGCTTCTTTCCTTGTACTGATGTGCTTTGGAACTTCTTGTCTGAATTCTGTTTTCTACTATTAAACTTCATCCCTGTTCAAAACAAATGTGAATAGATATCTTCTCTCTCTGTAATTTTATTTTTTCCTCAGTTCAGTCAGTTGCCCACACCTTGAGTTGCCCTCTGATCTTGTGATCAGCGATTACACACATTAAAAAGTTATTATTTACAAGAAAAGAAACATTAAAGATGGTTTTCAAACGTGTGCTGAGGGGTTTATTGCAGCACGTTATTAATTGGTATGAGTGATCCGTATTATCAGTGCATAGTTCCATTGTTAGCAGAGCTATGACATTTGGCTCTGGTTCCTGTTGCTACAAACAGCTTCATCCACCCATGTCATTAAAAGTTGTTTTGTGCCATCTTACAGGGCGTCGTTCAACACCAGATAGCCGAGTGTCGTCTGGAGATAGACCAGGCCCGATTGCTGACTCTCAAAGCAGCTCACACCATTGACATGTACGGGACCAAGAAAGCTCGCAAACAGGCAAGTTGACCTGGGCATCTTGTGGCAAAGATGCGATAAAATAAGCTTCCCTTCAATAGCCGTTCTGAATCAATTGAGTAGAGTGTTGTGCACTCCGTTTGCAGATTTACCATGCCTTGAACCTTCCATTAAAACTCCAGCTGGTTCCGACTTAAGGGTTCTAAGTCCGGTTCTATACACCTTTTGCGGCACCCCCCTTTCAGTTCTTTGAAGTTTAACACAGCTACTTGACTTTGAAACCGCAGCCACACTGTTCAACTTCTTTTGACCATAAAGCAGTTGTCATGTGGTAACTGATCTAATAAATCGCTGTCAAAAAGCAGGCAGCCACACTATAGTTCTGGCAGGGCAGTGACTACCCAGTAGTTTTGACCTGTAGTTTAGCTCTTGGTTTAAGTTACAGTAGTTTATTGCTTTATCTAATGGAAACCGGAGACATGCGGCAAAAAAGGGGTTAATGGAGTTCTAGTGGAAGGTTCTCCTCATGCTAAGCTTTGCCGTGTCATTTGTACGTATTCATTTGTGCTGCTGTTTCTCTGACCAGGTTGCCATGATCAAAGTGGTGGCTCCACGCATGCTGACCCGTGTCATCGATCAAGCCATTCAGATTCACGGAGGTGCTGGGGTCTGCCAGGATTTCCCTCTTGCTGGCTTCTATGCCATGGCCCGTACCCTGCGACTCGCTGATGGACCCGATGAGGTCCATCTCACTAGTGTCGCACTGCAGGAGCTCAAGGAACAAGCGCTCAAATCCAAACTCTAAGCAACCACACAGGTAGTTGTGTACAGGTACAAGCACTACATTCTCTGTGTGGACTTCTGAACAAAAGATTCCTACACAGTGCAGGTAGTGAAGACACGTGTTCCTGCCCGAGCCCACACAAGGTTCCCCTCTCTGGAAAAATGGGCTTTAGAGGAGAAATGGTGTTAGTTATCTGTAGACAAAAATGAAGAACACTTTAAGAGAATCACAATTACAAATATCGGGTTGAAATAATGTTCATGGTGCGAGTATTTTTGTCAAGTTTTCTAACTTCACAAATACAAAGGAATAACCCATGCTTTGTTTGTGTAACATTTGAACTTCCAATTGCAGCCTCTATATTAGCAGCTTATTATATTTTAATTAATTGGGATTTTTTACAATTTTAGTTAAAATAGTCAGCCTCAAGAACGAAAGATTGGTATGTAGCATAATTTTGTAACTCGCGTTATGTTTAAAATGAAAACGGCTTCAAATAACAAAATCATAACACAACAAAAGTAAAAAGTATAGTTTGCTGAAATTATAACATTATTGAGATGCCCTCTATAGTCTGAAATGTCCGTCTAGGCTGTAGTGTTTATACTTTTAGTTAGTTACCAGTCAATGTTTTATAGACTTTTATTTGGATATTAAATGTTCAATATAAAAAGAGGAAAAAATGTAACAATATCATTACAAGATACAATGGAAATTGTTTTTCTGGCATTACAAAAATAGTTGTTACAATCGCATTGAAGTATAATTTCAAATGCAAAAGTAATTTAAATCCACACGTAGACCTAGTTTGTACCAAATAATTGTCCCAATTAATTTTCCATCAATATAAAAATGAAACGTTTGTACTTACCTAAAATTATTGAAACACTTTAGTGGTATTGTGCCCGATTGTTTGCATTAGTATTTAAACAGTCAGTACTCTTAAGTTAGTTCTAAATGATACAGTTTGAAATCGATATTAGTGCATGACTATTATTTATGCGTACCTATAAAGCAATGAATGTTGCATATTTGAGTTTTACGTTGGCCATTCCTTGAATTGACTTTCATTTACTTTAATTTGTCATTAGCACTCCCTCAGTCACACTTTGATACATTGACTTTTTCTAAAGTAGTAGAATACCTATTGGTAAGTAGTGCGTTTACTCATTATAGCCACGTCTTGATGTTTATACATTTTTGAAAATGTTTAATATTGTGAGTTCCTAACTCGGGAAAAATTGGAGGACGTTGCCAAAAATTTGTTTCCAAGATATGCACAGATGTCGGGCTTATCAAACTATTTGAAAATGTGTTGTGAAATGTACAAATCAGAGAAATATTTATATTTTTAATGCAATAAATCATAAATATTGAAGAAAAACAAGTAGTTGAAATGTTGTAGTTGTCACCTCATTTATTGAAACTCGTGTTATCTTCTTATTCCTTTTAAGGCCATAAAAGGTTCTGCTTCCGGTTACCCTACCCCGACAGTTATGACGTCACACGGACAAAACTTACTCACGTTTTTATTCGCGTGTGTACGCATGTAGCATGCATCTAAAACCTCCCTTGGCTTTCGCAAAAGTAGCTTGACATCCGGTGATAACAACTTGGCTAACAGTTCTAGTTTATTCCTCCATGTTCTACTGGGGAGATGTATGAGGGATGTCAATAGCAATTTCTTAATGGATGGAGCGACAAAGCAGCCTTTGTCTGACCGTGACTGGCCCAACTCGGACACCTGATGGTCCCATTCCGCCAGGCACAGACCAGAAATATGTGAACGCTTATACGACCGGAATTAACCATTTGAAATCTTGATCAACATATTTTATGGCTTGCTTTTGTTTTGTCTTTCTTCTTCAGCTCGCTTTTGTCTAGCTCGTCTATTGACAGATACGCCGATGTCTGGCTCGATCACATTGTACATGTAATAGCTTTATTAAGTTATTCAGTTCAGTAACTTGGCCCGACTGGAAACCTGGCGCAAATTCCTCGGCCACGTATTCCAGGCATAGATCAGTTCAATGTAGGGTAACATGGGGTAACTGGGACACTTAAGCATGTATTTGGTTGTAGTTTGTAGCCATAAGCTTTATTTATCAAAAGAAAGGTTTTGTTGAATTAATAACACCTCTTGAACATATTTTGATCATATTGTTTCCAAACAAGCATGTTGTGGGGAAGGAGGGGGCAAAACATGACGACCTGTGTTTGTCCCACTTACCCCGACACAATGGGGTAAATGGGACACCCAAATGGGGTAAGTGGGACACACACAAAACACATATAAACATATGGGTGTCAGCACCACAAACGCATGGCACTGCATTTGTTTAATCTGAATCATTAACTTGATCTTCTTTCACTATTTATTATTCATATTTAAGAAAAACAGATCTTAGATTCTCTTTGATACTGTTTGATTCTTGGTAATTGAGTGGGATTTCAAACAAACGCTTAATTGGGCTCATCGTCTTTGCATTTCGCACATGCAAATTCGGTCAGTTCATTTGTTCGGCCGAACAGTCCAGTACATGATTCATGAAACCATTCCATGCACTTGATGCATTGCCACCAGTCTTCTTTGTCCAAGTTGTCATCGTCTCCATAAAAACCACCACAATGGCCGCAGTAGTTTTCGGTGATATCGCGATCTAGGTTTTCAGGATTTGAGCGAGTGTTTGTTGTGTCCTTTCTTGTCTGTTTCTCCTGCTGAGCCGCTTCTCTGTTGCGTTTCTTTTCCTGTTGTCGCTGCTGCCTTTCTAGTTTCTCCTGTTCTCGCTGTTCTCTCTTCTTCTCCCTCTCCACCTTCCGAGCCTCTTTAGCTGCAGCTTCTATGTCTTTCTTGTTTTGTTTAGCCAGTTCGATATTGAAAACCTCATCGGAGGTGAGGCATCGCGCTTCTGTGACACGGCTGGATTGTTTGCCAGATTTGATGGTTTTGCTAACTACTGGCTTCTTGAGGACTGCTAGGAATTTGTTGTTATCGATGATTAGTGTAGAAGATAGAGGGGAGACTGCGTTTGATGTGCTGGGTTCTGCCGTCAGTTACAGCCTTATGCATCAAGCATTGCTCCTGCCTTCCATTTGCCTTGCTGAGGTGTCCACGTTTTCTTTTTGCGTGCCATAGGTGATCTGTAAAAATATAAATAAACAATACAAACACTGTTATTGTTATGAAGTCAATAATAAATGACTGTAAAATTTACTTCACAATTTCACATGTACAATGTGGACATTGTTTTGAGACTATCTTAGTTGCATCTCAAAATAAAAAAGATTTATGATCATGCTCTGTGAACAATTGCGTGTCCCACTTACCCCATTTACGCATGTCCCACTTACCCCGCTCCGATTGTGTAAAAGTACTTCATTGCAGTATAATTTATCATTTGTATAAATGGTTAATTATTCCCATTCTATGGATGGTAATTAAAAAATAATAACCAATCCTGGAACTTGACACACTTTATTCTACTCATCTGTTAAGACAATGACCCAAACAACATGACCAAAAATGCAACATGTGTGCTCACTTTATAAAATCAAAATGGCCACCATTGCTTGTATTGTAAGCCAACATTATTCCAACAATTTCATCTTTTATACCTCCCACAAACATTTCAAATTGATACAAATGCTTAGTAATACATGTAATTTAAAGACTTCTTGTGTTCCTGTATTTTTTTCATGGTTCTATTGATGATTTTAAATATATCTAAATGGAAAAGAAAACATCATGCTTTCGTACAAACACCCTTGACAACAACAATACCTAATCCTTGAGACAAATCAATAACATCTTGAAGCAAACACGGCTTTGATTAAAAATTAATATTGACCGTACATGTACTGATGTAGATCCATGCACAAAATGCTTACCCAAGTAGTCTTTACACAATAGAGTGAAGAAAATCGCCTCAAATTTCTCTTTTCCTTCAAAATAACACAAATCAGTTAGCCTATATTGTTCTATGAAACACAATTATTAGTATTTTTGAAGTCAGGGTGGAGGGCACCTAAGGTCGACGGAGAAAAACTCGATTTTGGACTCAGAAACACGCGAAAATACAGCTCAAAATTGCCACGTTGGTTGGAGGTGTTTGTTCGCATGGCACAGACTTCTTATCTCAAGTAATGATTGCTTGCTATGGAAAATACAATGAAAAAACATAGACTTGTCCCATTTACCCCACTGTCCCAGATACCCCATGTTACCCTACAGGCCTGGAATAATTGGACACCTAACTGCTGAATGTCAACGATTTGTAATCTTAATTGGAATCTTGAAATCACTTATTTCTGGCTCGCCTTTGCTTTGTCTTGCTTGCCCGGCCTTTTCTAGACCCAGGTGAAAATTCCAGTTGAAACCAGTTAAACTTTCAACTGGTTTCAACTGTTTTGAACTGGAATTAACTGGTATCCAACTGGTACGTGATGGAATCAACTGGCATCAACTGGTAACTCAATCAGATTCAACAAAAACCAGTTGAAACCAGTTGTAAGCAGTTAAAGAACCAGTTACCAACTGGTAATTTGTGAGGCGACAATAGGAACCAGTTGAAACCAGTTGTAGGAACATTTACTGGTCAATCTTGTGGCGACAATAGGAAACAGTTTAAACCAGTTGAATGAACCAGTTACCAACTGGTCATTCTTGTGGTGAAAATAGGAAACAGTACAAACCAGTTGAAGGAACCAGTTACCAACTGGTCATTCTTGTGCCGACAACAGGAAACAGTTCAAACCAGTTGAAGGAACCAGTTACGTACCCTGAACTGGTCTTTTTTATTAACAATAACCAGTTGAAACCAATTGTTGAAACCAGTTACATGTACCAACTGGTCAAGTGAACAGGAACCAAATAAAACATTCTTTAAAAGTCTAATTACATCCCCAACAAAATCAACAGACAGCACATTTTCCCCAACTTTATTTATTAAAAATACCTATTGCCAAGAACCAACACCCCCCTCGACTTCCGCAATACCAGTTGCAAAAATCAGTGGCAAGATTCGAACCAGTTGCAAGATTCGAACCAGTTGCAAGAACCAGTTGCAAGAACCAGTTGCAAGAACCAGTTGCAAGAACCAGTTGCAAGAACCAGTTGCAAGAAACAGTTGCAAGAACCAGTTGCAAGAACCAGTTGCAAGAACCAGTTGCAAGAACCAGTTGCAAGAACCAGTTGCAAGAACCAGTTGCAAGAACCAGTTGCAAGAACCAGTTGCAAAAACCAGTTGCGCCAAAACCAGTTGCGCCAAAACCAGTTGCGCCAAAACCAGTTGCGCCAAAACCAGTTGCGCCAAAACCAGTTGCGCCAAAACCAGTTGCGCCAAAACCAGTTGCGCCAAAACCAGTTGCCCAAACCATGCAGTTGCAAAAGCCAGTTGCAAAATCCAGTTGCAAAAGCCAGTTGCAAAAGCCAGTTGCAAAAACCATCAGTTGCAAAAACCATCAGTTGCAAAAACCATCAGTTGCAAAAACCATCAGTTGCAAAAACCATCAGTTGCAAAAACCATCAGTTGCAAAAACCATCAGTTGCAAAAACCATCAGTTGCAAAAACCATCAGTTGCAAAAACCATCAGTTGCAAAAACCATCAGTTGCAAAAACCATCAGTTGCAAAAACCATCAGTTGCAAAAACCATCAGTTGCAAAAACCATCAGTTGCAAAAACCATCAGTTGCAAAAACCAGTTGCAAAAACCAGTTGCAAAAACCAGTTGCAAAAACCAGTTGCAAAAACCAGTTGCAAAAACCAGTTGCAAAAACCAGTTGCAAAAACCATGCAGTTGCGAAAACCAGTTGAAAAACCAGTTGCAAAACCAGTTGCAAAGTCGATGTTAAATTGTGGTATTTTGTCCAAAAATGCACTTTTGTGACATTATATGTAATTATTCAAACGATTCCATGATTGAATTTATATTTTTGTGCAAACATAGTTAAAAATTCCCATTACATTCCATTCGTATTCAAATTTTGACATTATTCATAAAAACTAGCTGTGACTATGTCGTGGACAAAAAAAGTGTAGTATAAAACTAACTAACGGCGATGGCTAAGTGTGTAGTATGTATTTACATGTAGTAGGTAATATATAAGAGTAGGTTATTATTGTATGTATACCTACTTCCCCTATAGTAATGTTTAATAAGTAAATTCCATTGGTATTATTTCATTACGGAATTCCACGCAGTTATATATCAGAACGTTCATTGAAGTTTTTTGGTTTCAAAACCAGTTAAGCCAGTTAAACCAGTTCAATACCAGTTAAACCAGTTCAATACCAGTTAAACCAGTTCAATACCAGTTAAACCAGTTCAATACCAGTTAAACCAGTTCAATACCAGTCACCAATTCCCAGTTGAACTGGACCAGTTGAGACCAGTTCGACTGGTTTTAACTGGTCCCAACTGGTCCAGTTCAACTGGTTTCAACTGGAATTTTCACCTGGGTGGCTTTTGTCTAGCTCCGGTGTCTTCTTTGAATAGTTTGATTGGCAGTTCAGTAACTTGTTCCGACTCGGACACCTGTTGCAATTTTCTAGGTCCCTGATTGGCTCTATCGCAGGCCTAAACTAGGCCGGTACGTACAAGTATGCCAGGAATTTTGTAAACACCTAACTATAATTGGAATTTCTGCTTTGTCTTGCTGTGGCTTTTCTAGCTCGCTTTTGTCTAGCTCTTCTTTTGACTGTGCAGATGTCTAGCTTGCCTTTGAATAGTTTTATCGACAGTTCGGTAACTTGTTCTCACTCGGACACCTGTCACAAATTTCTAGTTCCCTGATTGGCTCTATCACATGCCTATATATCTAACGTACAGGCCGGGCCTATATAGTCGGCCGACTATCAAGTACATGTGTCTGCTTTGTGTGGCTCGCGTCTTGATTGGCAGTTGCCACTTGTCGGACACCTGGCGCATACTATTTTCCAGGTCACTGATTTACCACCTAGCTTCATGAGTCTTAGAAAAAAAGTACGTCAGTAGGGCCTACCATGCGCCTACACTCTTGTAAATGTATACCCAATTACTGAGTGGTTATCTGGATATATAAGCCACCGTTAACTAGAGACGGCGCCCTCTGTCGGTCCATCAATCTGGGTCATTATGGCCGAGTTCGGGCGGTCTGTTCTTGACACGCGTAACTTGTTCTTGCAAAACCCTGATGGATAGGTGGTGTGTTCTTGTTCCGAGTGCAATGTTCACGGGTCGCGTTCCCGCCGTTCGAGCGCGAGAACAGAGTTCGCGTGTCAAGAACAGACCGCCCGAACTCGGCCTATACGTACTCGACCGCAATAGAAAAAAACCTTTTGTTTTACCAGAAACGTATAGGGAGTATCATGGAAAGTTAAGTATGCCCAAGTTGCAGGTTATTTTACTTTATCACTAAAACGAAATACAGTAGTCCCGTGCGAGTTCAGACTACGTAAACCCCGAAGTTATTAGGCTTTTATTTTGGGGTATATGGTAATAAATCACAAAAGACAGTGTTGTTGACTCGAGTCGGTGACTTGGACTCGAGTCCGACTCGAGTCGCCAATTTTTGTGACTTGCGACTTGATTTGACCATAGACATGGAGAAAAAAATACTCCATGTCTAGATTTGACGAAGAATGACTCGGGACTTGACTTGACTTGGAGAAAAATTACTTGTGACTTGACTTGACTTGAGTAAATTTGACTTGACGACATTGCAAGTCATCATGCATTTACAAAGTATTTTATGTTATTTAAAAAAAAATTGTGTTCAATCCGGCCACGGCAGCCGATGTATTTTTGTGAAGGCAAAATCTTGTTTCCCGCCTCGCGAATCTGAACGTAATAATGTTGTTACACGTACTGCATGTACTGTGTGTACGCACATGTTATTTATTGCATTGCAAAGTCAAAGTGGGAAGACTTTTTCTTTTTTAGCTTATGTCCTTTTGGTTTTGGTTTAATCCATAAAATGTGTCTTTCCAGGATGAATAAAACAACAAATTTAGTGACTGAGCTTTGATTGATTAATTGAATATCACTTGGCTGTTAACAGCCTGTGGATATGTACTTCAAGTTTGTCAAAATATTTCTTGAAAGTTGACTTTCATTCGGGACTTGACTTGACTTGACAAAAAGTGACTTGTGACTTGACTTGACTTGACTTGAGAAAATTTGACTCGAGACTTAATTGACTTGACTTGAGAAAATTTGGGCATGAAGCTCAATTCTGGTTTACAACCACACACATGTAATAGGCCGAAAGTAAGAAAGATTGGTACCCTGTAAAAAGTAAGCATTCGTCCATTTTTAAAATGGTTTAATGACAAAGTTAAAAAAAATTAAAAAAAAGAACCTAAAACCACGACTAAAAGCCTAAAAAAAGGGTATAGAAAAAAACCCACGGGAGTAGGGGTATGGGGGCCGGGTGGAGCCGGGGCCGGACCGGGGACGGGAGCGATAGAGGGCGCACTATTTCCACCACCACACACCACCACCACAAAATACCACCGGTCAGTCACCGGCATGGCATGCAGGATGCTGCAGATCCTGAAGTTCCCAAAATGTAATGGGTTAATTTATCACTGGCCTCTTGTGGCAACAACGGAAATGTAAAGTACTATTATTTAAAGATTATTATGACAAGTATGTCGTAATATGTTTTTATGACCGATCGGTGAGTTGGCGGTGTTACCCCAATGAAAATAAACAATGAGCTGGTCGGACGGTCGTGAACTGCGAGGACGGCGCGAGTTGTCCCGTAAGTTGGAGTCACGATGGGACAATCAGCTGGGTAGCTATGGACAACCATCTATAAAGGAATATGACTCCGATGATGGAATCGTCGATGTGGTAAGATTTAGGAGCCTACCATATATAAATACATAACATTCAGTCCCAGCCCTGCACTAGGCTACAGTTGGAAACAATATGAATCAATGTATTATGTAATATTTACTAATAAAGTTCCACTACAGCAACCACCACCAATTCAAAACAGTCAACGATTGTTACGTAACTTTGTACACATCCAGAACAAAAAATATTTGTTCATAGTTTACACGCAAAGGGGAACATTGCCCAGGTTTGTGACATCATGCCGACCTTAAAAATGAGTAATTTTGATACACAGTGTAGTAGGCCTACAAACAATTACGAGAGAGTGCAGTGGGTCTAATTTTAAAAATTATAATTTATAATAATTTTCAATATTAAAAAGGTTGTAAGGGGGGGGGGGGGGGGGGGGGGGGGTACATGTTCGTGTTCATGGAGCCTATAGTGTTGTTTTAATACATTAGATTTATGTTATTAACTATACCTTCAGTTTCAGAAAAATATTAACATTTTAAAAGACTCTAAAAAATGTATTTTGTACACTATTGAATAATTCATTGAAAAACTGCATTGCATGTATAGCAAAAGATGTGGGTGAAGCTAATGTTGTATGCGCTGCACCGCCTGAACTGGCTGGTATTTATTCCTCATTTACCGGATTATAAGCATGACTGCACAGCGGCCTCTGTCCAGTAGCTGCACTGCACAATGAACCCGAGTGTACAGCTGTGACACAGGCCATGTTCTATGGTGTAGCACAGCTGACTACAGCATTGCGGACAGGTTATAGCGGGCCGCGACCATAGCCGCTCTCCGGCGTCAAGGGGTTAAGCGTACAACATATAACTTTGCAGGGCCAAGATAACCTGCCGTGATTGGAATCATATTTAGAATAATAAAAGTCAATAATTTGACTTCTGAATGAAAATGTTCCAGAACGTGTAAATGGTCTAAGCAATTAGTGGGGACAGAAGGGACCCAGTGTAGCATGAATTTCAGACTCCATGAATTCTGGACCCCTTGGTGGTATTGCACATGCTTAAAGGTAGTATACACCATTGGTCATTGCTTGAAAATTTTATCATGAATGAGTAGATTTGGGGGGTTGTATTTTATAGTAAATATCGTTTAACTGAGCTGTCCGAAGTTTTAGAATCATGGATGCCGAGAAAAGCACGAAAAACAGCGGGTTTTTTTAACCGGCGTCGAGCAGTTATTCTTATGTTATCTTTCATTATAAAACTATTATTTTTCGGAATAATTACAGGATACATGTATCTAGCGCAATCATTTTGCTGGATGCCCAGAATCAACATTTACTTTTAGATAAGTAGGATATTTCTTAATAATTCGGTAGTAAATATTTTCGATATCTGCAAATGGTGTATATTACCTTTAACGTGACACCTGCAATGTTTAATAGTGAATAAAAAGCAGTTTGTCATAATTTTTCTGGCATGATGATACTTCACAGCAGATATTGATCACCATTGTTTTTACCACATGATAATCTTGGTATTTCATTAAAAATATAAACTTTCATTGTGCACTGTACATAATAAACCTTATCACAAATACTGCTTGGGTGAATTTGCACAATGGATAACAGGAATTATGGGAAGACAAAAGGGGCAGATACTGCTTCATTATCCTTTCAATGAAATGCCTCCACTGATTACCACATGTTTGCAAAGATGGTGGCTTTATCTGTGAAACGGTCTGTGGCAACCTGTTTTCTTCACCTGTTTATACCATTTTTTTAACTATTCAATTCTTCAATTATCGGTACTACGGCACCATGTACACATTTGATTCAGCCTCAATCCTACAATATGATCATTTGTTATTTCTTGAATTTGTTTAGTGGAAAGGTGGCCACTGCCTCAAGCCTTCAAAGTCCTCCAACTTCCGGTACACAAAAGTATGTGTATTGGGTTGAGGCAGTGTCGATGGCATTCAGAAGATCAGAGGTGTGGGGGATGTCGAGCATAAAGAAGGTGGTATGCATGGCTGAACACATTGCATTATGGGGACAATCCATAGGGTTTGTGACTTTGTGTGCTAAGGGAAATCTCACTAAACTCAAACTCGGAACATTCTAAAATTCTAAAATGTTCAACATCACCCTAATTTGTCTTCTACATTTTCTTTCATTATACCCTAACCCAATTTTACCTCTAAACCCCTTTACTGAAGACCCAACGCGCTATGGGGACTTGATTATACCCTAACCCAATTTTACCTACATGTATAAACCCCTTTACTGAAGACTCAACGCGCTATGGGGGCTCGAAAATGTCCCCACTACTCGGTCTGTTTTTTCCAAACAAAAGAACCTGTCCCCACAACTAGGTAGAGGCTAGAACATACGTACACATGTGTATGTATGGACAATATACCCAGAAGGATATGAGCCGGGGGATTCCCCTTAGTCCCCCATACCTACACTGTATACGCTCTCTAGACTATTGTTACCTAACGCACGCCCCCCCTAAAAACCTAAACAAAATCCTGAGAAACCACAACATTCCGCAAGCACAATGACCACCACATATCATATCTTCGTTCATATGGACAATGTTGGCCAATTCTTTTAGCTCTGACGTGGAGTACATACATAGTCCAGGGATTATCTTTCCAATAGGCACCAATGTTTGTATTAATGGTAACAATTCTTCGCCTAATTTAAGTGCTTATCCTGTGATGTACCTCAAGTTTATCCTTTGAGTCCCCTACTTTTTCCATTTATATTAATGCCTTTTCAATTTCTTCAACCAGTGTATCCTTTATTATGTTTGCTGATGATTCTAATTTATTTTATTCTCTAAGTAATGTTGACATAATCTGACACTGTGAATTATGTACATGTACATGTTTTTTTTTATTCCAGTTGGGTTAAAGCCAATAAATTATCTCTCAATATTAATAAAACCTTTAAGTCATTTAGTTCAGTGATTAACCCTAACTCCCTCACCATTGTTATTGAACAATACAATTCCTCCAAAATCCTCCAACTTCCTTTGTTGTGTAGGGAGTTAGGGTTAAAAGATTAAAAGATAACAAATCCATGTGATATTATGTTTGACAATAAGCCACTCAAACCGCCAAACAAATTGATCATATTTAATTTCATTCATTGATGTAAATCGTTATTGGAGTAATCATATTAAATGTAAATTGATTTCTAGAAATAATGGCATTATTAATAAACTGAAGCATTTCTTCCTTTCAAATATACTTTATAAGTACATTGACAATGCTCTAGTATTCGGTATTCGTGCATGGGTTAAATCGGGTGCTTATTTATTGAATAGAATTCTTGTTTGGTAAAAGACGGCTTTCAGAATTATCAAATGTGTTAATTTGTCTAAGTCCACTCCCTCTGATACATTGTTTTACAGTCCTTACACACAAGGTTAGATATGTTGCAGCTTGGTATATTTATGCATCCGTTCATATAGCTAAAACATTACCAGTCTTTTCAAAATATGTTAACTTTAACCAGTTCGCGCCGGGATTATATTCACATCACCGAGTCGAGGCGAAGGATTATATTTTAACAAAACTCGATCCGAGGCGGATTCAAGCCGATGGTACCGGGAAGCACACCCATGTATTTCCCATCTTGCTCGCTGCTGACAGACATTTCCGGCCTTGCTCGTTTTGAATCTGGGGGAAACTTTGCATGTATGTACATGTACGTCCTCCGGCGCGAACTGGTTAAAAGCTTGTTCATTCGTATCATACCAGATGCTGTGGAGATTTTCATATTCCCTGTTATGTACGTCTTTCTAAATCCTTGAACTGTGTGTCGTTTCAATGTCCCAAGTTCTGTAATTTTCTAAATAATACCTTCAAGACAATTTACAGTGCCCATGCTTAAATAAAACAGTTAAATCTTTGCTTCTAATATTGTCAAGATTGAATAATGTCCTTTTTATTTACTTGTTTTGTAAACCTTTATAATCATTTCAGTTGTCAGCCGCTTCGTGTTGCCTTGTCATATTTGTCTCGTGTCTTCAGATGTTTCTGTAAATTAACTGTTTTTAAATTACTGTGAACGTGCACTCTATTATTAATCCTAACCTCTAGACTCGCGCACTAGAAAGCATAACAAACTAACAAACAACTGCACTAAACCTGCCAAACTCTAACTTGTTAAAGTTTGACTTGGTACAGATGGGTCTATTTGCATTGTTCAGTGTTCAGGATCAGGGCTGTGATGAATGGCCATTGGTTCTGTGTGTTGGCCTGTGTTCGAGTAGAGTGGGGACAAACGAGGTGTACACGTTACACTAAAGCCCTGTTCGCACTGGACTTAAAATGATCAAACATACCTAGACGATGGGTCCTTTTCCCATTTTAAGTCCAGTGCGGAGAGCCTAGGACGTTTTCCTCTCAGGTACTTCTCCCGAGTCCAGTGAGTACTTCTACCGGCCAACTGCTGCCCGGGAAAACGTCCCTGGTCACTTTTCCCTAGACGATAAGTCCAGTGCGAACAGTGCGACTCGGTAAAAGCGTCCCAGGAAAACGTTCATCCGGCCCTCCAGTGCAAGGTCACGCTAAACAAGGCACTGCGCATGCGCTCTTTGCATTGTTTACGTGCGGGCACGATGCATGCAAATCACATCGTGATCACATTCGCATGTGGTTCTGCAAAAAGAGAGCGTGGAGTAGTTGTTGCAATAGGCCTACCGTACCTACGATGGCATCAATGATGCGATCGAAAAAAAAAACGCGCGCGCGCGAATGGGTACACCAGGGTCAATGCAGAAAGGTCACGCAAAGCGCCCTCACGAGTCATTATAATGACAGCTCGGCTACTTCTCCCACGGTCTCGGTAAAAATTTTCTGTGTCGAAAGTCCAAGTGCGAACAGTAACATTTGACCATTTTGTATTTTACCATCGTCTCAGTAAAACCTTCCCCCAAAAAAGTCCAGTGCGAACACGGCTTAACAGTTGGTCAGGAACTGTGCTGTGACCAGCCTGAGCTCACCCACGAATAAATGCCTGAGTGCATTCCCCCAAACATTTTTACAAAGTCTCATGCCTATCTGCCCTAAACCTCACAGAATTCAACAGGGTCTCACTGGGGCGTTTGTACAAGTTGATAATGTTTGGTACCAAACCTAGCAAAACCTGCAGTTGGAGTTATGGGCTTTGGGTAGTTAGGGTTAAAGGTAGTATACACCATTTGCAGATATCAAAAATATTTACTACCGAATTATTAAGAAATATCTTATTCATCTGAAAGTAAATGTTGATTCTAGGCATCCAGCAAAATGATTGCGCTAGATATCCTGTAATTACTCTGAAAAATTGAAATTTATAATCAAAAATTTGCGATCGCCGGACGGCGATCGCGAAAAAACAAAGATAACATAAGAATAACTGCTCGACGCCGGTTGAAAAAAACCGCTGTTTTTCGTTCTTTTCTCGGCATCCATGATTGTAAAACTTCGGACAGCTCAGTTAAACGATATTTACTATAAAATACAACCCCCCAAATCTACTCATTCATGATAATTCAAGCAATAACCAATGGTGTATCCTACCTTTAATTACATTTCACATTTGTATACATTTGTATATAATTTAAATGTTTAGTTTTTGTAACACACCAGGGGATCTCTGGCAAGGTTTGATCTTTTGAGACCCCATCCAGTTATTGCTGTTGTAATTAGTTTGTCAATTTATATTCTTTATGAATTGAATAGTGGACAAATATATGAACTGAACTGAACCTGCCAAATGTGAGCGCCCTTTATGGTAATGTGCATGGGACATCATCTTAACCATATCAGGTGTCCAGATATGAAATTTTTTCATTTACTTTTGTGATTCTACTGTTTAATATAAAACTTCTATGACAATTGATGTTAGTGTATTGTGTACATTTTCCTGTAGATGGTACTGGTACATGGACTTTGGCCAGTGGCTAAATGCGAAATGAATTTCAATAGAATTTCTTACTTGTTTACGTATTAAATGGATTATGTGTACCAACATTGTGTTGTTGATCTTTCTAGGGACATCTACATGTAGCTGTTTGTTTGTCTTATTTTCTGTTTGTTTTGTAAGTAGTAGTGTGTTTAAATAGATGTGGTATGGATTTCAAAAGGTTAGCGCTATGAACAAGTTGTGAATAATTTTCAACGATACATGGAGTATGTCAACTTTAAAATTCAAATCAAAGTTTGTTGCATAAAATGTGTGCACAAACACGTACGAGCTGTCATGGTACGATTTGGGAAATTTTTACTTTGCAGTAATAGTGTCTTGTTTCCCCGAGCTCGAAAGCGTTCAGTCATTTTTATAAGTAGGACATGCCATTCACACCATTTGTTTGTTAACATAAGAATGGGCAAAACTATTCAGCTAACTTGTTCACCATGAAGGACAATGGGCGCACAACTCTGCTTTTCTTTAGACAACAATGCAATATACATTATATAATGGCAAGTGGGCTGGCACCCCTGAAGCTTCACAGAGAAAGCATAACAGTTTGCGATAAGTCCTTCCTTTGAGTTTGGGCAGTGGTACGAAAGTGAAAATTAAATTCAACATTGAAGTTGAGTCGCGCTTGCAAAACCTGGCAGTTTGTTGAGAAACCACCGCCACTTCAAGTGCTGTCGTATCAACGTTATTACCTGTGACTTTTGAGCTGCTCTGTGCACACAAATGAATGCTCTCATCAATTTATCCCAGCGAGCATACTCTTCTAAGAAACAAAGGGACATCAATTGAGCCCCGGGCGTCTAAAGATTGGGCGGAAGGATTATCTTGGGAAAAGCCGTCTAATTAGTTCTGCCAGGCTGCGACATGCTCGGTAATGCATTCCCAGTCATGTTTGTGTCCTCCGGCTGACAAACATCGTACCCGGTTTCTTGGTGTTTTTCCCCAACGGATGGATAATTTATGATGCTTTCCTCAAGTTGCTGTAGGAGCTGATGTACTTTGATCTATTGTGCCTACCCATCTCATTAACAAGCTCTTAAGATCTGAAGTGATCAGCTACTGTCTCCAGAAATCCTTTTCACAGTTTCGATTTCCCATCGATGATTAACTTCTCAACAAGATTGAAATGATAGTCTGAATGCAGTTGAATGCACTTTCCATATTGTGCATTATTTATTGAAAAAAAGATTTGAAAACTGAGTGCTAAACTGAATGAACAACTGAGGCATGTACTGGTATCTCATGTGTACAGTTAACAAAAATTCAGCAGTGTTCTTCAGCAGTTGAGACTGCTTTGTAGTATCACCTTGCCTCTTAGAGATAAACAGAAACCATCACCATGAGCTCATATCGTTACTACCTGTTGGATAGTGGCAATACGGAGGGTATCCAGGATGCCAAAAGTGGAATGACATATTTCCTCCCGCCAGATATAGAACAGCTATTCACACTCCGGCCCCGATTTTGGAAAGATAAAAACGAGGCATGCAGCCCTCAGGTAAACCATATACATGTAGAATAGATAAACCATGTAGAATAGATAAAACAATACGGGTAAATTGGTCAAACTAAGAATTTCTAGAACTTACATGTACCTGGCTTAATTGTTCACAATGTACCAATTATTTGAATATACGATCATTTCACGAATATATAAATAACGTTTTGCCGGTTTAAATATTCAAATAAATAAATAAATATATATACACTAGCACACACGACTGTGGTGTTACTGATTTTGTTATTGTCAGATGCCCCTTTTTGTAGACAGAAACTTTTTGGGTTGATGCCTATTTTTTAGTCCCATTCTTTTAGCTGGGTAAACTTCTACAAAGATGCATCTTGGAGACACATTTTTGGAAATGTTCATTGGTAGTTGGTTCAACTGAACCTAAATCCTTGAATATTATTTAGTCGGAATACTACACAGCATTCCCAGAGCTAAAACTTTGTCAGGTCAGTTGTCAAGCACCAATCTTTCTTTTTTGAGAACTTTTGCGGCTTCAAACAATACAAATGTTATACTATAACTTTAATGTTAGCTGAATTGAGGTAGTGATAAAAATGATCTTATGTCCTTCCATTTTGCCTATTTGACCTCAACTTCTGACTTTCCCATGGCACACTTCTCTCATTCACTTTGGGAATTCTTGCCACTCCACAAACTGTTCACACATGTACAACTGTTGGAGGCTTTTGTGTCTAAATGGAAAGAATAACATGTGTATGTTTTGCTTTTCAATGCCCACTGCTTAACAAAACTACCCACTGACAGTTGTGGAGCCAGCCTATTCATTCAAAAGTCCTTCGTACCTAAGTATACGTGTACATGTACGGTAGTATTATTTTAAGAATTGTTTTCTTCTGTTGATAAATTCGGTACCCTGTGAAGACCTGGGTACAATGGGAGTCAATAGTCTCCACAGGGTATACATTGTATTTCTATAGATGAATAGGTCTCCACAAGAAATTTCACAAAATAGATTTTTGGATTTTAGTCAAATTACTAAACATTACTAAAGGTAGGATACATCATTTGCAGTATCAAATATTTTTAATACCGAATTATTAGGAAATATCTTATTTGAAAGTAAATGATGATTCTAGGCATCCAGCAAAATGATTGCCATAGATATCCTGTAATTGTTAAACGATATTTACTATTAAATACAACCCCCAAATTCACCTATTTCTGATAATTCAAGCAATTACCAATGGTGTATTATTTCTACCTTTTGGGTTTGGGTATGGTTATTGTCCCTATTGTGCTGTGCTTATTACTGTGCCCCATAAGTCACCATGTCAATACCAGTAGCATGCAGTACAGCTCAGTGGATAATTAATTTTTTAATTTAAGAAAGAAAATAAAAATGGTTGGATGAATATCAATTGCCATTTTATTTGGGTTGGTACATGTGTATGTAAGTCATTTTTATCAAAGCAAAATAGTTTTTGAAGAAGCTTAGTAGAAATTGGCCCCTGGTAATAATATGATATATGGTAGGTTTTTGATGAATCACTATTAATAAAATACCACTTATTTATAGCTGGGCCATGACTTTGATGTACCCTGCTGGCCCACCCATGTCAACTAATCCAAGATGACATTTCTGATTAAATCTGCCTTGCAGAACCATTGACATGATCCCCCCTGGAGTAATAGCTGGTAATTTCAAATATGTCAGGTCCCGTCATTGGTGACATAGATCACATGCTGTATGGATTCTGGATTGGTATTCAGAAAATCCTGCATTTGTATGGTGTGCACATAAAGGTGTAATTGTACAAGCTTCAATTGTAAGTTTGTGGGATATAAAACAATGAGCATGTTACAATCATGTAGGGATTTTACAATTTACATGTGTATTTACATTGCCGGCTTGTTTGCAGCCCAGCAACTGTGCTTGTGTAAATTTGAATTAGTGATGAACTAGAGCTTCGTTTTTATCTTATCTTGTCAGATTTTGAATTAATAATTTTGCATCAGCAGCACATTTTGTGTTAACGTTTTGTTTCTTTGCCAATAGGACAAGTACATTATGCTTGCCTGTAGAAGACTGGTTCCTGACCCCCTTTTTTCAATTGATAATTTCAAGGCAGGAGCCAGTCTACTTGTACGGCCATTCTGTTTGTAAAACCTTTTTTAGAGGAATTTTTTTTTGTTTTTTTCTTCTCATTGAAATACACTAACCTCATTATTAATTTGTTAGAAGAAAAAAAAACCAGTGAAATTGTACAGTATGCTATAAATTTGAGCAATTACTTTTCCTTCAATTATTAATAGTAATTGGGTTATTATATAATTACACAGTTACATCAGTATGTACCACAGAAGCACACTGAAAGCTGTTAAGGTTTTCCCATTAAACCTACACTTGATTTAAAGGTAGGATACACCATTGGTAATTGCTTCAATTATCATGAATGAGTGGATTTGGGGGGTTGTATTTTATAGTAAATGTGTTTGTTATAGAATTCAATTTTTCTGAACAATTAGAGGATATACATGTAAAGTGGTTATCGCAAGTAAGTACATGTACCCATAAATTGTCAAGCGGGTAAGTGCGCGTATGTGCGTGTTGCGAGTCCCCCGGACACGTTTGACCTCGCCCGCACCCGTCTCGATGCCGCTCGCAGCCGTCTCGATGCCGCTCGAACCCCTCTAGAACTCGCTCTCAACCGTCTCGTACACGCACGAGTGATTCGCGAGCGCACGATCCTCGATGGGTACTTACTTGTGATCAGTACAGAGTAGCACAATCATTTTGCTGGATGCCTACAAACGTTATTTACAAGTACTTTCAAATAAGCAAATTATTTCTTGATAATTCAGTATTTTATTTCTAGATATCTGCAAATGGTGTATCCTACCTTTAATATTTATACATGTAGTAGGGAGAACATGTATCATTTGCCAGCAGTTTCAATGTTTATTTGATAAATTAATATACTGTAGTCAATTTCAGGTAAGTTTAATGATTTACAAGCCACTACATGCAATTTCATGTAAATGTGCATATAATGCACAATTCCTGTTGCATTTTTACAAAAATGCAAGACGCCCAAAGGTTTCTTGTCGAGTTGCATTATATTCGGTACAGACATGGAGGAAGAAATAGTCTAACTTGTCTCGTTTATAAACTGGACAATCGGTGACATTTGACTGTAGGGGAAGCTTAAGAAAGAAATCCAATTAACGACAACACAAAAACCTTGGAAGTCTAAAAAATGCCTGAAATCATTGTGAAAGCTGCGCTAATGCACAGACTAGAGGCACCTACTGTATACGTTGTATCATAATGCCATAGAATTAACTGCAGTTAGGGGTAGGGTTCAGACAGTGTGAATAACAATGAAGTCGGCATAAAGTTTTAAGGGTAAATTCCAGGTAAAAAAAGGCCTGAGAAGTTAAGAGATTGCAATCTGTTGCAACAAAAAGTCTACATTTTTCGCTTTCTGCTCTCACGGTACATTGTACTGTGTTACCATAGTTGGGTGGACACCCTTTGCTAAGCCATATTTGCGAGGACGGAAAATTTATAGAGGACACGAAAATGTCCTCATAATAGGTGCAGATAATTTACCTGACTATGAAACCTATCCCCATAACATGTTGCCTGCCAGGGCGTACATGTATGTATATCGTGTGCATGTGTACATAATTTAAAGTACTTATTAACAGGAGAAATAGAAATATTCCCAGTCATTTCATCCTACTGTAAAGGAGATAAATTACGCCGGCCTGATGGGCCACATTGCTTGTGACAGATTTTGTTAAAGGTAGGATACACCATTGGTAATTGCTTAAATTATCAGGAATGGGTGGATTTGGGAACTTGTATTTAAAGGTAGGATACACCATTGGTAATTGCTTGAATTATCAAAAATGGGTATATTTGCGGGGTTGTATTTTATAGTAAATATCATTTAACTGATTTGTCCGAAGTTTTACAATCACGGATGCCGAGAAAAGCGCGAAAAACGTTTGTTTTCAACCGGCGTCAAGCAGTTATTCTTATGTTATCTTTGTTTTTGTCACGATCACCGTCCGGCGATCGCAAATTTTCCTTTATAAAATTTAAATTTTTGAAAAAATTACAGGATATCTAGCGCAATTATTTTGCTGGATGCCTAGAATCATTACTGGTACTTACTTTCAAATGAGTAAGATATTTTCTCTTAATTCGGTAGTAAATATTTTCGATATCTGCAAATGGTGTATCCTACCGGTACCTTTAAAACAAATATCGTTTATATCTTATGTTGCTGTCTGGCGATCGTGATTTAAAAAAAACAAAACATTTTTTGATAAAACTTACAGGATATCTACATGCACCGTAGCGCAATCATTTTGCTGGATGCCTACAATAATTATTTACTTTCAAATAAGTAAGATATTTCTTAATAATTTTGTAGATATCTGCAAATGGTGTTTCCTGCCTTTCAATGTGAATTGGAGAAGGGGGGGGGGGTGTCATCGGTTGAAAACGATGTGAAAGAGGGGGATTTGTATACATGTATATGTACATGTACCTACCGGTACCTGTACCGTACAATACATGTAGTTTCCATTTCATGACTTTAGTAGAATTAAAATAGTAAGCAGCAGTAATGTAGGCTCCAGTACTCTTGGCAGATCAATTGTGTACACAGAGACCTTTCTCCATACCCTTTGACTTCACCCACCTAGTTGCCAATACATGTACTTTTTGTGACTGAATGTGCCTGTGGGGAAAAAAAGTGGTTGCTTTTCTATGCTAAGAATTTAGAATACTTTTCCCATGTGCCAAGATAATGAGTTTTTTTCCTGATAACTTTTAGCCTTGGGTAACTGACTTTTAGTAGGTACTGTAGTTTCATAAACACTTTGTATGTACATGCTGGAGGAAACTTGTATGTACATGTGTACATGTTTGGGGGAATTCTGATGTTCTGTCCAATTATGTTCATATAGCCAGAAGCCATAGTAATATGCTTGGAAGTTGCTAGTCTTGGCCCAAGACTGTAGTCTGTTCCCCTTGTACATGTACAGCTATAGTGTCAAGGTGGTAGTAGAGTAGTACTTTTATATAAACCTCTCAAAACCTGTACAATTTGCCACATTAATGAAAACATGCATTTAAAGCCTGCACCATACATGTATTCCTGGGGAATAATATTATAGTCTCCTATTACTGCATGTCTCATGTAGCCTTGGCTTGGCTGTTTAGTGTCTGATCAAGTTGTCATCACTTCCTTGTTGGAAGCAATTAGTCCAGGCCTCCCTGTTATCATCAACAGTCCATCTGAGTAAAGAACCCAAGCCAACATTGTAACCAGCATGACCAGCGATGACAGAAATGTACTCCTTTTGCTTGCTTGCTTGCTGCAACTTCCTTCTCATTCCTCCAATCATGGAGAAATGCTCCAATGTTGCAACCATGCATCAGCAAGAAGGATATGAGCTGCTAGTATCATCACGAGTACATGTACATGTACTAGACACAAGGGTGCAGATTAGTAAATCGGTCGAAAATTGCCAACGTGACCCAAATCTTTATTTGGATGCCCTCAATTTCGTTGCTATAGGAGAAATCCACTGATTAAAGATTTTTTCTCAGCACTGAAAAAAAAAGATTTGTTTTATTGTAGAGAAGGCATGAAATTGTTCAGATTTGTATCTGAACTCAGACTTTTTGAATCTCCGAGTCTGAAAAAAACACATTGTTTGTTACACAAATATATAATAATAATAATAATAATAATAGGCACTTGGGGAGACAAATTAGCGTAAGTTTTTAGGTAACAAGGAGACAGTGGCACTTGGGGAGACATTTCAGTGTCTCCCTAAGTGTCTAGCTACCCTAAAAAATTTGGGAGTTATTTTTGTCCTAGAATGACAGATTGTGGTCTAAATAGCATAAATCTCGAAGATCTTAGAGAAAAGGGTTAGGGTAAACAAGTTAGGACTGTTTTAAGTTTGTGTACATCTCTATGGGATTGTCTCCCTAAGTGCCTATTTGGAGGTATTATAATAATAATAAACATTTATTTAGCGCTTTATACGCATTTTTTCTAAGCACTGTACCGAAGGAAAAAAAACACACACAAAATCCAATAATATGATACATAAAATACTAAAATACATGTAGTGTAGGGCGATGACTGAGAGGAATTGAATAATGAGTTAAATAGGAGTGTTTTCAATCTGTTTTTGAAAGTGTCTAGAGTTTGGGAATTGCGTATGTTGATGGGGAGATTGCTGGCTCGATCGCCGTAGCGAGTATGGTTACAGGGACCAGGAGCAAGTTGCAAGTGTGCTGTGGATGATGAGCTGAGATGGATGGAAGAAGTGTGCAGTTTACATGTAGGTCAGGTGTGAAGAGTTCTTTGATGTATGATGGGGCTAATCTGTTACGAGCCGTTATGTATCTTTTAGGGATTTCATTAATTTTCAGACTTTTTCAAAATTTCCAACTACGTCCCTGGTATAGGGGACATAGTGCTTGCTTCCCTAGGCAAGGTAGCTTACCTCATTTGCTCATCCACAGCTTGGAGTGTTTTGCTGCCTGCAAGGGTTGTTGACTCACGGAGCACACCCTTCCTCGATGGTTAACTTACCCGGTAAGTCCAGCGTGCTGTATGCCCACCAGGAAGATTGAGATGGATGGTGCGATAGTGTCTTTATTAACGTTTTCTCAGCACTTGACCACGTTGTACCCTATTTGATACTGTTTAAAGGTGCATCTTTGTGGTACAGGGATGCCAAAGAGATAAACCCTGTTGAAACATCTGCTTCTCAACTATCAAAGCCAAGGGTACGATATTCTTTCACTAAGATCTACAATCTCTCCTTAGACAAATTTAATTGAAAAAAGAAACGTGAATCCATACAAACTAAGTAGGATATAGGATCGGGCAACGGATTAGGTATGAATTCCCAATAAGCCATGTTCTGTATACCTTATCTCAAATTTTTGATGAAGTCGTCCAGGCCAAAGGTTATTCGGGATAAAATTGCTGACACGATGTTACGCGAACGCCCATTGCAATTGTAATAAATGTATGCATCGTGCAACCACCTTACACGTTGATAAACGCGTGTTTAAGTTATCCCATAACCCATAACATACATTTCTACATGTAGATGCTCCTCCTTCCCTATTTTTTTTCATAGGAAGGACTACCGTATGTCTTGTGTTTTCTACCTCCATGGTCTTGTCTTGATTTGTTTCCCGTTTCTTCTGCTGTGAGAGAAACTTCCACCCACACTGAGTGAATACATGTACACATGTACATGTATGGCCCACTTATTTTTACCGGGCACCCCTCCTTTCCACTGGATCCCCCACTGATTCCCACTGCTCTTGTTGTAGGGGTAATGCATCAGTTCCTGTGATGCCCCAAGCATCTTGCACAATTGCATGTTCTTCCAAACCACACCAGCACTGTACATTTTTATGAATTCATCAAAGAGGGAATACAGACCTAACTCTAACAGTTTTGTACATGTAGGTCTAAACAAAGCTAACTTTGTTATCCTTCTAAAAGTATACATGCATTTGGTTACTTTGGTCTATGCTTTTATTTGGTGTACTCCAAATATTAGTTTTTCTTCCATTTATTTGATGGTGACCTTCTGTGCCATGACCCAATCACAAGCTTGATGAGGTCTAGCAGTGTCACATCACAGTGTGCAGTACACTGCTGCTGAACAGCTGTGAGGCTTCCCTGTTATTGGACATGACAATGGAACATACTTGAAATGGCTGCTGCAAATCTCGGCTCTGTCTTCTCCAAGGTCTTATCAACTTTCTCTAAAATTGCTCTCCTTATCCTATTTTTAGGTTTTGCCCTGTAACAACCATAGCAATACAGCAATACAAAAGTTATTCTCTTTTGAATAAGTGAAACAAAGATTACAGCTCAATGACAACTCAGTTTCTTTATACACAATGGACACTAAAACACCACTCCACAAACAAATTAATACAAATAATTAACAAAAAAGGGTTAAAATGTCCCCAAGTACAAACAAAATAGCTTTCCATTTAAATAAAGTGTACAAAATCAGTATTAAAATGAGGAAAAAAATGAACGTTGAAAGATTGAGCTCAGAAACATGTATCGTCCATGAACTTGTTTTCGAGACATATAGTTTTTGATGATTCACCTTATTTGTCACAGGTAGAGCGACGTACGGTATGCGCAGATATCATAGGCTTATTCCTAGTCGGGAGAATACTTAAATGAAATTGCAACATCAAAAGTTTGCTTTTGTCTTGAGTTTTTCTCTCGCTTGACATAAATCCTTACACCCTCGAAAACTGGTACATCTAAAATAGAGTAACTTTTGGTTTCAGTTTAGGAACAAATAAAGTCCTTTTTTTCCACATATTAATGCACATGTACTTAACTTACATACACTTTCTTCGAAAAAAACATTAAACCACTTCAGTATAATGACCTCCTTTCCCCTTTTCCCACCTCTAAAAAGTTTTTGTGGTGATGGATTTATTGCCTCGAGCATTTACACCATGGCAATATCCCCTCTCTTTTGCCCTAGAAGATCAGGTTTCCAAGGGAATATATGTGGAGTGTACACTACTACAAACCTTACCCCTGAACCTCTGCACTGCCATTTGGAGGAGTGGGCAGTGTAATAAGTGTGTGTACGATCCACTCACTCGCGCATTGAGCACCAATTTCCTGCATTATAATAGTAGAAAGCATCATCAGTTGGTTGGTCAGCGATCGTTATGCTCAGTTGACACCATGTAGATCATCTGTTGCGGTTTCCGTACCCTAACCGCATGTGTCCTTTACCCCGCTTTGTATTTTTTTGGAGAATACCTGACACGCATTGTAGTGAGAGATGGGAAAATGCCTCACCACGTTCAAGGTAAGTCAGATTTATACATGAAAATCATCTTGGGTTGCTTTGAAAACAAAAATGGACACAATTTGTAGCTGTGTTGTAAGGGAAACTTCATTGTCAGTGTAGTCACACAGCAGCAGCGATGCTAGACTATTGATCTGTGACTTGCGTTTATGGATTATTCTGATTCTGAAAATTGAGGGAGGAGGATTCCATGTATTTGAAAGATGGTGTACAATCTGTCCATGTCGCGGTGTTCTGATTTTTGAATGAGCTTTGAATTATAGACATTGCATGATATAAGTTGTAGTATTCCTAAGAATTGTATTTCCAAAAAAAATAAAAAGGATTTATTGATGCTTTGAAACTTGAATTAATTGTCCTGTCCATAGGATTGCATATGTAGAGCCCAGATGTAATTAACTTATGTACAGTATTGACAGTGAGGTTTTAGTACCAGTGAATAAATGACGGAAATTGCAAGTTCCCCTTTACATTGTTTTTTCATTGTAACTTTACACTGCGGACAAGTAACAATGGATTTTGCTTTCATTAGATGTGCATAGTGTCAGTTGAGCTTGAGTGCAGACAGTTCTTTCTCGAAAGGAACTATGGGTAGCCCACTTTGCCTCCCAGGGGCTCATTGCGCGTGTGTGGAAATGTCTAGTTTTGAAGTGATAAAAGCCAGTTGACAGAAACAGAAGAAGAAGATATACCTCTTAAAAAACCTTCAAAAACAGGGGAGGGGGAGGGGTAGAGGGAGGGGTAGAGGGAGGGGTAGAGGGAGGTGGCACCCCCACCCCATATTTTTCTCTTTAGTTTGACAAATATTTTAAATAATTTTATGACCTTTTTGACGCAAAGGTATGGCCTACATGTACATCCAAAATAATTTTGAACAATATATCTTTTTTGAAATAATATTTATATTTTTAATAATTTTGACGAATTTGCAATTTCAAGTCTTTGGTTTAGGTCCAATCCCTCTCTCAAAACTAAATATGGAATTAGGGTGAATATTTGTTGGTTATTCAACATTTTAATTGCATACCAATTCACGTACGTGTAGAGTGCATGTGCGTGCACCTGTGAATTCTGCTTGTGCTATAACATTTTCTTTGATTGACCTTAAACTCGGTGGGGGGTGGGTCACTTTTCCACTACTGTTGTAAACACATAGCATAGTGACCATTCCAATGCTGGTGTAAACAGAAGAAGAAAATAAATCTGCCTCACTTTTTCGTGCTTGAAATATTGAGCAATGCAAAATGTACCGGTACACTGTACACACATTGTTTTATGCAGTAGAGGATGTGGTACAGGATGAGTTAAACAAGATGCGTACCCAATAAAATAAAAATATTAGTCATGTGAAGGAAATACAAAGAAACACAAATGGTTTCAGAAAACTGTATTCACGTAAATCTTTTGTAATTATCAGCTCTGCAATAGTAAGTGTGGTTTAATAAAAAAACCAATACGATAAATAATGAAACAAATGTATACATTTTGCAGCTATGCGAAAAGTAACCAACCAAAATACTGTTAAAAAGCTTACTTGTTGCAAAGATATTAATGACACTCCCTGCAAAATTATCCCTTCTGGCAGTTGTCATTTTGCAGAAAATAAAAGAATGTCATTTCACGCAAAAAGTGTAAGGTGGTTGCTCGATGCATACAATTACACCTCTTACACCTCTGCTGCTTCAAATGATAAAAATACACAACTGCAAATGGTCTGCTATAGCTTTAAATAACGTTTTATTTGTCTTTGAGTTGACAGGGAAAAAAAAATCTTTTTACAGGGTACCAATCTTTCTGACTCGCGTATTTATAGCCAAATGCAAAAGTTGCAATTTCTGCTAAAAGCCCCGTGACAAATTGCCTGTTTTCAGGAATTCTGCTCCCAGTCAATGATCCACAGAAATCATTTCAATGCTCCACAGAAATCATTTCAATGCAGTCTCATTTGTATTCAATTCTATTTTTCTGTCCAATTTCACAGTTCACCCACTGCACAATATTGACCATTTCAAGTGCATTCAACTGGGAAAATATAAATAAACACATGAGCGGCTTTAGTCAAAAGAAATTGTGCACTGCATTTCATATGAAAATAATATCAACAGGATGTTTGGGGGGTTTATAGATTTTAGTGATTCTAAATTGTTTTTGTGTCATTCCAGAAAAATAGATTCAAGGATTGGTGGTAACTGATTTAGCTTGTTTTATGCCAAGCGTATGATAAGTTTAACATAGCTTTCATACCTTTTGTAAAAATAAAAATTATACAAAAATTGTAACCCTTTAAAAAATAAATGTTGATGGTTCAACTGAACATAAAAAAATATATACTGTCACTACTTGCATGCAAATATAGTTGCATTTCATTAAATGATTATGGTGACTTGTATTTATTTGGTATCATTTTACCAACCTAAGGCCCCATATTTTCTTTCTTTTTTAATTTTAATATTTTTGGAACATAAAATAAATTTTGTCATGATCCCTGGCCACATGGCATTAACAGGTTTATGCTTTCGACTAGTGCCCCTTGAACAACTATAATGACAAATTTGGAGAACCCGCAAACATATAGTAGTTCGTAGGTCGCAGGTTCAAGCCCCACTCTAGTCAAATTTCTTTGTTCGATCTAAAAATATATTATAATTAAAATTACACCAACTATTATTCCATCTAGATGAAAATATCAAGAAATAAATGGAAAAAAAGATAAGTAGTTTATGGTAACACCACGGTAATTCTCTTGAGTGAGATGTGGGGTTCTGAAAAGAACCGGAGGGAACTCAACGTTTCAGACAGTATGCTCTGCCCATCGTCGGGAGACTGCCTGAAAAAGCCAAACAAAATAAGGGGAAAACACAAACCAAATAAACAATATACCTCACAGTAGCAAAGTGTAAACACTACATGTACGGATCATCCTGTATGCTCAGTTGCTTGTATCCATATCTGTCATCTACGCATCTCCATTTGTCATCAAATACATAAAAAAAAGGCTGTATGAACCCATCCATTTTAATTACGGCCAAAATTACAGAACCTCGTACGTATGGCCAATTGATTTCAGCTTTGGTGGATGATTCAAGGAAAAATTAAATCTAGCCTGGAAATTACACTGTCGCTACCGTGCCGGTAAAGTAAATAAGCCGGAATCTTTTCAACGGGAAAATCAGGCTATGCGGAAAGAGAGGATAATAAACCTGTAAGGGTCCTATGTTCGGAATTCCTGATCTTTTCCCCCTTTGCATAGCCGAGGCTATATTTTTTGCCGGGAAATCCGATTGGGTCAGCCGAGGTGGAATTTCATTTTTTGCGTGAACGTTGCAAGGAGTTTAAGAGAGAATGTTATTGACAGACATGCACAACTGGTTTCGAGTCTACAGATTCTAACTTGAATATGTTGAAATTTGATGTTATTCTGCCTTGGAAAGTCGTGCAGAATTCAAACAGGGAAAACTTTGCACTGTAGAAAACAAGGCCCTGTTTTTATGACCCTTACAAGTTACAACAGGTACATGTACTTTTACATATTTTGTTTTGACTAAGGAATCCAATGAAAGTGTTGCTTAAAAGCTATATTGAACATCAGGAAATTTTCCGGAGTAATTGAGAAAAACTTTACCCCAAAGTGGGATAGGAATGGTACCACTATACCAAATACCTTGTAAATGTATTCCAAATGAAGTGGTATCATTTGGAAGAAAGTTACTTTTTGTTTATGAAATCCAATTTTGAAACAAAATTGTACTCTCAAAATGTATAGGAAAGGGAGATTAATGTGGGGATCAAGACCGCATTGTTGACTACGACGACACATGGGACCAATTTCATAAAAGGTGTATAAGCACAACAATTTGCTAAGCACAAACAAAATTCTTGTTCAGTAAAAACAGGTTATCAGCCAAATTGTTTGTTTAGCTTTTTATGCTAAGCAAAAACAAAATCAAAATCAAAATGCAAATTTAGCTTTAAAATATTTAAAAGCTATCATTACTCATTAAAATGTCTGGAATAAAACTGACTATAGGGAGGAATGCTATTTCACGCAAGCTTGCCAATACAGATCATTCACACAGCATCTCAGATAGAATAGTGTCGAACATCCTCCTTGAAACATCCTGCTTGAAACATGGCCAGTTCTGTGTAGATTCCTGGTTCCATGGTTATATTTAGTTGTAAATAAATAGCCTGTTTAACTTGGGAAGAAATATGACAAGGAACAATTTCTGGAATGAATGGGCAGTGATCCTGTTATCAAAAGGAAATACCTTTCAAACATTGCTTGTTTTCTGGAATTTCTTTCAATTCTTTGACTTTCAAGGCATTACAAGATTCTTGCATTTTTCTAGACCAATAATTTCCTGTGGGCTGGGGATGTGAAAAAACAAATAACCTTTTTATAAAATTACAAAATGGTAAGCAAAGTAAAGCTGGCACAAGATTCAGTAGATCACACTAAAGTCTTTTCATGAATCTGGTCTACACAGTGAGCCAGATTTAAGTGCTTGCTGGAAAACTGTCGTGGACATGATAGTGCCCATCTTGACAAATGATGTCTTAATTCACTCCATTGAAAAATAGACCACGTTTAGGGTCCAATTTCACAGTAACACAAGCTGTCAGTTCTGCGCGCGACTACGTTTCACCCATTGTGGCCCACAAAATGCTCTAATGTTGGCAAAGAAATTGAGGGCACGCAAATCGTGGTTTGGCCCGCTTTGGCAATTTTCGACCTACTTACTGTTTTGCACCCCCTAACCGAATTATAAACTTCTCCTTAACCAGCTGGCGCCGGAGGATACACGCAAAGTTTTCCCCAGATTCAAAACGGATGATGCATAAACACGTAACGAGCAAGGCCAAAAATGTCTCTCAGCAGTGAGCAAGGCCGAAATGCGTGGGTGTGCTTCCCGGTACCATCGGCCTGAACTCGTCTTGTATCGAGTTTCGTTAAAAATAATCCTGCGCCTCTGCTCAGTGATGTTAAAATAATCCCGGCGTGAACTGGTTAACACAATAACACTTCTGAGGAACAAAATTATAAGCCATTTTTAGGTACTGCTATACAAAAAGACAATGCACACAGGCATTTTGGTATTCCTCTATTGTTTGGAACCCAGAGTGTGTGCATACTACATGTATGTACCCGATCGTGGTAGGGGCGAGCCTGTTGCTAAACAGCCCTAGCCCTTAATTTTCAAGTGTGTTATATATTTCATATTTCATAATGATCGTTATAACCACTATGCAGCCACAGCATCTTTTTGAACAGCAGTTTTTCAATTATAAAGCTATCCATGTCAGTTTCAGTCAGGGGCTGCCCCTCCCTGTCTGCTTTTGTTGATGCTTGAGAGATACTATAACAGCTTCAGCTGTCATTGATATTCTCCCTATCATCCGACCCCTATAATCTGATTATGTCTGGCACACTTTGCTAACCAGAACATCACTTATCCACATGCACCAGTTTTGTTACTTGTACACCATGATGAAAATGTTCATGCATACAAACACAGCAGGCTGTCTAGTATTGCCTACTTTTTCATACTTGTTTGCACCACTGTGACAACTGAAATTTAGTTGAAGGTTCATTGACCTACATGTACATGTACCTGTATGTGCACATTATCCGGACATGTGCTAGGACATGTGCACAGTGGATTGGCGCTAGCTTGGTGGGCGTATGAGGCAGTTCACGAATAGATTATCCATGAAGTAATCTGAGAAAAGATTTTTCTTTAAAGGTAGGATATATGTATCGATTTGCAGATATCAAAAAAATTTACTATCAAATTATTTCAAAATGTCTTACTCATTTTATTGATTGTAGACATCCAGCAAAATGATTTCGCTAAATATTCTGTAATTCTGTAAAAATTTATTTAAAAAAAACCCATAAAACCCATAAGAACCACTGCCCGACGCCGGTTGAAAACGAACGCCATTTTTCGTGCTTTTCTCAGAATTCGTCATTGTAAAACACAACCCCCCAAATCCACCCGTTCATGATCATTCAAGCAATTACCAATGGTGTATCTTACCTTTAACCAAAATTCCTTGGTTACTTTAACTACAGCGATGAATGTTATGGGCCTCTGGAGTGTTTTGCAGTGAAAGCAATGCAGAGCTATGAAGAAACTATACCCAGTTAAAAGAACTAGACCAGGTGTTGACAAAAACAAGTTGCTGTGGGCCCCAAAATGGCATAGGACATCACATTAGGGTTTGGGGGTTTTGCCCTGTATTAACTACATTAACTGTATAATCATCGAATTTACATCACTCAACCAAACGCAAATCTTATTAAACTTTTTTTAATATTCAAACCTGAACAAATAATGTATTACTGTTAGAATATTTGGATGATATCAAACTTTGGTGAATTTAACATGGGTACTGTTCACCATTTCATTTGAACACACAGATTTACAATGCAAGAGCATTCACAAAAAGCGGGTTGTAAATTTCAATCACTGCTTACATGTGCAGCCTGAGTTCCCCAGTCTAATCAAAGACTTGTCAGTCACCAACTCCACTGTTATTTCAGTGCTCTCCCCCCCCCCCCCCCCCCCAATAAAGGTAAATGCACATGTAATGTGCATCAAAAGTAGGATACACCATTGGTAATTGCTTGAATTATCAGGAATGGGTGGAATTTTATTCTTTCAATCTTGCCTGCTTCGGCAGAGCACAGGATGTTTTTGTTCTGTCTCCTGATTAACATGCCAATTAAATTTAACCAGCTTTCTAAAAAAAAAATTGGGTAATACGTACATCCATATTGTCAACAACAACGACAAATTCAAAATTTGATTTAAAATGTTTCAGTGCCATATCACTTTATTGATTAAGATTCTTTTTTGGATCCTACTTTAAAAAAAGGGGGCATCAAGATACATACAAGTTGAAAGTGATATTGTTTTTTGTTCATCTGTGCACTGCACTCATGAAAACCGTTTAAAACCCTCATGAATATTGCAGGATCTGTGGATGTTTTATACACCATTTGCAGATATCAAATTTTTTCACTACCGGATTATTAAGAAATATCTTACTTTGTATATCTATATGCTTACCTTTTCGCGGATGGGATGACCGTTTGCAGTATGTTTACGACATTGGGATGACCACCGACGTTAGGATGACCGTTTGGTGGTCGTCCTACCACCCAAGTACTCGATAAAATTTCATTTTTTAAAATGTTATTGAGTATGTCGATAGATTTCGGTACATTACCCTATAGATTTTTAATTTTGTGGCAAAAGCTTCAGGTAAAAACGGGTTAGGTTACAAATAAAAAAGTAAATTTTACCGTACGTTTCTATGGACCGGTCATCCTATCCCCGGATTGGTCGTTATTATATATACTTGTTTTATATATAAAGATATATTGTTTGTATGTTTATCCCATTCCTGTAATTGGCGGTTCCTCCGCTGTTGGAAGTGGTTAATAAATAAATAAATAATAAATATTATTTGAAAGTAAATATGATTGTAGGCATTCAGCAAAATGATTGCGCTAGATATCCTGTAATTCGCGATCGCCACTGCCTGATGCCGGTTGAAAACAAACGCCGTTTTTTTCTCCTTTTTTTCTTAGCATCCATGATTATAAAACTTTGAATAGGTCAGTTAAACCATATTTTTACTATAAAATACAACCCCCCCCCCCCCCCCCCCCCCTCCCGAATCCACATATTCCTGACAATTACAAATGATGTATAAAAGTGATTTCACACTGAGGTAATTTCATTTACAAAAGATAAATGAAATGTCCGTAAGCATAATAAATGCTTCTGTGTGCCAGAGTGAGCCAAAATACAGATGAGTCCTTGATAACAGGTAAATAAATTGCCAATTGTGAGTTAATGCCGAGTGTCGATGTGGATCTAACCAGCTGCTGTTAAATCCAGTTTGCCTTTTAGGGCCATCTGCATTATTTTGCCCATGTACATGTACATCACGACTCCCCAGTTAATTTCTCCAATCCATTTCATCAAAGGCTCATAAACTTAACTGATGTGGATACTGCAGCGCAGATGCCCTTCATCATCACCGCTTCCCAGGTTTGCCTGCCCATTGCTCTGAAACAATATCAACCACTCCCCCAGGGCATGAGATATAATAATTATCTGGAACCTTGCACTTTTATGGCCTTTCATCAAGGCTAGTTGCTGTAGATGGTTTTTATATTGTGTGATTTATCAAAGCCTGAGCATTTACAGTGCCTTTTTATAATTCTATATCAGTGTAGATACCTTATTACTAATTCATATATTTGCTACTTGATTCTTCTTCTTGTTGGTTTGTCCAATTATTTTTGAAGCCTTAATTTGGTCTTCTCAAAGATGTTTGTTGCCTAATTCTTTTATTGATGCCCCATTGTTGCCCTTAAAGGTAGGATTCACCTTTTGCAGATATCGAAAATGTTTACTACCGAATCATTAAGAAATATCTTACTTAATGATTGTAAAACTTCGAACAGGTCAGTTAAACGATATTTACTACAAAATACAATTCCCTAAATCCACACATTCATGATAATTCAAGCAATTACCAATGGTGTATTGTACCTTTTAAGAGACACTCTGAAAGCAATAAAATACTTGAGTGCAATCACACTTGAGTTGACTGAAGTAATGTGTACTGGAGTTTCCAGATCAGCACACACTAAATATAGGCTGCTGCAACATGTAAGTAGGTCACGGCCAATTACAAAACCCAGGACAGCATGCAGATTCCTGTGGTAATAAATCACCAAGTGGCAGTGGATCAGTTCATCTGAAAACCGCCCAGCCATAATCAAATACTGCGGATGCTTTTCCCAAAGCCAATCTCATTTATACGGGTATTATCCAATGGAGTGCATGGTTGTGTAACCGGGAGTCCAGTTTATGTGTTTATAGGACCCGTAGTTCCGGGATGTTAGTTCCACTGCAGGTGTTGGACCTTTCAAGTCTAACAACCCTGTGTTGGTTGGGTCCAACATGGAGATTTTTGGAACCCCTTTTACACTAGCAAGAATCCAACACGGCTGCTTTATTTGTCGAGTGCTCACCACGACTAGTGTGAAAAAAACAAACACCTTTTTTGTTCTTGCCATGTTTTGGCAATGCACTTTTTGCTTTACGTGAAGCAGTATGGATTCTTCTCAATGTTAGGAGAATCATAGAGCAAGGAACAGATAATTATTCAAGGGCAGGCCTGTTCGCAGGGGGGGGGGGGGGGGGGGGGGGTGCGACTGGTGCGTACGCACACCCCTAAATTAACAAAAGGTCAACATTTTCTGTGGTAAATAATGGTATTTTGATATAGAAATAACGGTACTGGCACATGAAAATGGACTTGGCTTAGGCATATGCAATAATGTCAGCTAAAAACCTTACAAAAGTTGCATATGGCGATGGATATATTATGGGCTGCTGGAGTGTTTACCAGTTCGCGTCGGATGCCGTGTATACATGCACATTTCTTTTTAGAATTCAAAATGGCTTATGGATAAACACGTTCCGAGCAAAGCCGGAAATATCTGTCGGTGACCGGTCTTGCAGTGAGGATCGAGGTTCGTGACTGAAAAGAATATCCCGTGCCTGGGCCCCGTCAATATTAAAATAACCCGGGCGTAAACTGGTTAAAGGTACGTTAAACTGTCAAGGGACTTGAAGAAGCTTAAAGAATAGGACAGGAAATAGGTTTCGACAAAAAAGTGACTTTTGGAAAACACTAGGCATCTGACAATAACAAACGTGTGCACATGCTTACAATTATTATTATTTTTTTTGAATATTCAAACAGGCCAAAAGCTATTTGACGGTTAATGAGCAAATATTTATTTGATACATCCCTACTGATTATGCTGCATAGCGCCATCTACAGTGTATCGTTCCTGCTTAGGGTCGATAGAGCACCTGTGAGTCTGAGATGTCGGTGTACTGTTGATTACAGTCAAGCAAGTCTAATTAGGTTTCCTACATCCCACTCCCCAGGGAAGTAAAATGGATATCTGGGGCTGGTTGTAAAGCCAATTAAAGGATGAGCACATCACACTGAGCAATTGGATCTTGGTGTTAAAGCCCTGCATGAATTTTGGTATTTAGGCAATGTATTTATTTGTTTTTGTAAGAGTTTTAAGGTATGTGATATACAACATTCGCAAACTTTAAAAAAATAATAATAATATTTTGAAATATCGCTATTTACTTTTTTAGTACCGGTACTGTAGGATTATTTTTAGGCATCCTGTGGCATGGCACCTGTAGTGTGCTGTCATTAAATCATTTTTTTATATCAATTTTCAATGATGGTCAATTGGCCATTGTTGGGAAAACCAGACTTTTTTTCATATATGGTCCTCAATTGACCCATTCCTTCTTATTCCTCTATGATTGACTTATCGCTGTAGAACCATTTCAATTGTCAACGCAGCTTGTGAAATATTGCAAATCACATGAATTACAAATTGCTGTAGAATGCTCAAAATCTGAGACAAAAACAAAATACCACACAACATTTTATAGGGGAAGTGGCTACATTACATATACGGTACGTGCCAGTGAGTGATAAGTTAATTACCAAATTTGATTAGTCCACATTTGTTTCACAATTTGTTTCACAATCGTAGTTTTCTTGTTCATCTGCAAACATTTTTCACTTTTTGACCAAGTTTGGTATAAAATTTGAAACAAATTACAAATGTGATTCTCTATCTATCTATCATTCTTCTGACATTAACATGTTGCTCAATGTCAAGGTTTTAAAACCAAATTTGAATAATAGCCAGCAAATGTTGACTTATGATGTGGGATTCTAGAACTTTAAAACTAAAGTCTTTTCTTACTGAAAGGATATAAATAGCAGATGCATTTGTAGGGCTGAATCTGTGTGCACCATTTGTCAATAAATGTTGAATGAAATCCATTTACCCACATCACAGCTGCCAGCAACACTTTGTGTGACATGACTGATGATGATTGGTGTAGACTCCTGTGCAGTCATGGGGCACAGTGTTGCCCAAAATGAAGTGTATGGTCAAGTTTTATTTGCAGTGAGTTGGCAGTCTCAGTCGTTAGAGAATTCACAAGGTTTTAACAAGAGTTCGGTAGTGCACCTTGAAAAAAACGCCATAAAATCTTAAAAGTGGTAGTTTCAGGATAACACTGAACAGTGAGTGAAACTTTGATAATTTCTGCATTGATTGATGCCAATTTGTAATGATTATTTCAGATTTAAAGTTATTTTTAGCCTTGTGAAATGAGGTATAAATCTTGAACAAAATGTCAGCTTGCAAGGTGGATTTTGTAATTTATAATTTTGGACTTTTGTTTCCATACGCTGGCTGAACAAAAATGGCTGTGCATGACTAAAGCTAAAAAGCCAAAGCTCCAATCAAAATACCTCAGGGCTAGACTTGTATTGATGGCATGTTTTGATTTTAAGTCTTGAGTTAAAGGTAGTATACACCATTGGTAATTGCTTGAATTATCATGAATTTGTAGATTTAGGGGGTTGTATTTCATAGTAAATATCGTTTAACTGACTTTTCCGAAGTTTTACCATAATGGATGCCGAGAAAAGCACGAAAAACAGCGTTTGTTTTCAACCGGGGTCGAGCCGTTATTCTTATGTTATTTGTGTTTTTTCGCTCTCGCCGGACGGCGAGAGCGAATTTTTCTTTATAAAATTCAATTTTTCACAATAATTACAGGATATCTAGCGCAATCATTTTGCTGGATGCCTACAATCATTATTTACTTTCAAATAAGTAAGATATTTCTTTATAATTCGGTAGTAAATATTTTCGATATCTGCAAATGGTGTATACTACCTTTAAAGGTAGAATACACAATAATTGGTAATTGTTTGGATTTGGAGGGCTAAATTTTATAGTAAATATCGTTTAACTGACCTGTCCGAAGTTTTAAAATCATGGATGCTGAGAAAAGCAAGAAAAACAGCGTTCGTTTTCAACTGGCGTCGGGTAGTGGTTCTTATATTGTTCTTGTTCGGCGATCGTTAATTTTTTTCTTTTCAATTCGATCTTTCGGAACAATTACTGGATAGCGCAATCCTTTTGCTGGATGCCTAGAATCATTATTTACTTTCAAATAAATAAACAATTTCTTATTAATTCGGTAGTAAAATCTTTCGATATCTGCAAATGGTGTATTCTACCTTTAAATTACCTCCGTACAGCATGCACTGGTTTCATGCATTGGGCAAGTGGAACCTTCAAGTATACCCACACAGCTAGGCCAATACACAGCACATATCAGACACTCCTTGAAATAACTCTATGACTATACCCAAAGGCCTTATAGTAAAGGCAGCAGTCGGGGTTCAACTGCTTGGGAAGTGTCCAGTCAGTCTGCAAGCTTGGCATACCACAGGTCGAAATCAGGTCCTTCACATTCTGTTTGCTATTGTGCACCCAGAGAATAGTCTTATCATGGAGGAATAGTCTTATCTAGTTAGTAGTTGGACATATGGAGCCCTATGGAGTCCCACTCCTGTTGTTCTGCAGGACAGATGTGATAAGAAACTGGGTCTGACTAGGGTGACAACTTGGTGGTATACCTACGTTTCTCCGCTCCAATTTTTCAGATATTATCAGTTTGCTTTTCAAGGTAAGTGTAATATACTGTAGCAGTACTAGGGAGTATGTGGTTTTGTACATGTATGTGGAGTATAAATTGCAGAATGAGCAAATTATCATTGTGTTTATAATAAGCAATATGCATGTTCAGTGCCTACATGTGTAAATGTATTACTTTATACCAGTTTACTCGTTCGTCTTGTTCATGTATTTGGATGGGATCGGTTTAGTTTTGGTTGGGTTGGAGTTGGGTTGGATTTGGCTCGGAATATTAACCCCAACCTATCAAACTCCAACTGCATGTTTTGGAATCTGCTGGAGTGACTACTGAACTGTTATTGCTTTACATGTATAATGGACTCTGGACTCTCAGAATAGTCATACGTACACAGTATTGAGTCCCCTAGTGTACACAGTATTGAGTCCCACTAGGGAGTAGGGTTGTCTTTTACAAAAATGTCCTGTGGTATTTATAGTACCACAGGACTGTACCACAGGATATTACCACACACATTCCTGTGGTTTTATGGGATGTTTACCACAAAAACTTACAAGTTTACACACACTACCATCTGCAAGGATGAGAAAGATTCAGTTGTAGTTTTTGTTCTGACACTACAACATGTACACCTAATTTTATGTACCGGTACTTTTACATAGAGAAGTATGTAAGGATGAACAATATTGAACATACAAAAGGATGTGTTGCCATCATTTTAACCAGTTCGCACCGGAGGACGTATACACGCAAAGGTTTCCCAAGATTCAAAACGGATGGCGCATAAACAAATCACGAGCAAGGCCGGAAATGTCTGTCAGTAGCGAGCAAGGCCGAAAAACTCGTGGGTGTGCTTCCCGGTAGCATCTGCCTAAACCTGCCTCGGATCGAGTTTTGTTAAAAATAATCCCTCGCCTCGGCTCAGTGATGTTAAAATAATCCCGGCGCAAACAGATATATACTCATTGTTTTCCATATTTTCTCATTGTTTTCCATATTTTCTGTTTTAACCTAATTAGAACGGTGAGTTGAATCCATCAATTTTAATACACATGTTCCCACACCCTAAGGGGTTAGGGTTAAAAGAAGCAACTGTACCAAGGAAACGTAATACCCGGTAAAGAGACCTTTTTGATAAAATCACAGTAAGAAACCTGTGCATTTCGTGCAGCAAATAATATCGGACTTGTTTGAACAAACCTACACTTTTAGTAGGTTCTAGTTAACAAACAAATTTCATCAGAATATTTTTAAGAAGTAAATCCTATGCCCTTTGGGATGTGTAACAAGATACATCTGTACAGTCTGCTATGTGATGAAATTCAAAGCAACTGACCTACAAGTTTCTGCTGTCCAAATCATGCTGTACGTTGACCTAACTGTGCATTCAAGGGCTTTCTTACTCCAACCTAGATGTTGGAGAAAAGAGTTCCAAAACAAGCTTTTATAATGAACAGTTTTTGTCCCGGCCTTTAAAAAAGTGCATACTCCCACTCCTCCCCCCCCCCCCCAAAAAAAAAAAATAATAATAATAATAATAACCTACAAATTGTCACAAGTACATAATCAGAATTGAGGTAGATAGTGGGGTACTTCTTATTTGTGTGTCTTTAAAGTTTGATCTCCCATTTATTTATACACAGTTTTGGAATTGCATTTTTTGGGGGGCAATATAAAGCGCCTGTTTTTTTTTTATGTGTATCACATATAATTCTTGTCAGTTGTTTTAGTATTTTTACTCAAATGGATTTTAAACACAATTCTGCCGTTTTGGCTGAGATGTTTAAATGTTAACAATAGCCATTAATAATAATAATATTTTATTGAAACATTTCTTCACACAACATTGCAAAATTTGACTATCCGTATCAGGGTCCAGTGGTTATGGTGTTTGAGCCATTTACAATGGTTAGTTGGTTCGAACCCTGCCAGGAACCTGGTGCTTGTGCCCCTTGGGCAAGACACCTAACTGCAAGGTGTATAAATGGAATCTGAGTGTGAGGGCTGATCGACATTGGCTGCTGTGTGACTTATGCCCTGATGAATGGGGTAATAATTTAAAGGGCTTTGAGATTGTTGATACGGTGGAGAGTGCTACATGAGCAAGACAATTATTAAAAAGTACATTTTGTACTTTAAAAGCCAACAGTGCCTATAATTGTATGACCTCCAAAGAAACTATTGTTACATACATGTGGTACATGTATTTTTCACAACTTTGTATGTTTTGCATTTTTTTGTGTTATCTAAGAAGATGCTGTCATTTCTCTTGTTTTGAGGGCAAATGCCAATTTCATTTGCTACACCATCATCATGCAGAAACATTACAGAACGCTGGCATAACAACATGCACAACCATCATAGTGTTTTATTTCTTTGTTTAACATGACTTACATTTTATCGATGAACAAGACAACCTTGTGTCTCCAGCAGTAATTAGTGTTAATACCAGAGTTATCTGGACACAGCGCCCATCTGTCCAAACTTGTGACCTTTATACTTCTTTATCAATGCAACCAGACAGCAAATAATTTGTTTGTGCAATAGTAGACTACAGATAAAGTGAGTACATTCCATAAGGATTACAAATATTAAACTTATAGAGACAAGCATTTTCTGAACTTACAGTTTATAATAAGTTTAAATGTACAGCTTGGTATAACTTGGAAAGGGGGGGGGGGGGGGTGCCAACAAGCTCCTAACAGATTTTTTATGAATTACCTCTTTCCCCCCCCCTCCTAATCCCCTGTGTGTGTGTGTGGCCCCCCCCCCCCCCCTTCCTCTGCTCCCCTGTGTGTGCCCCCTTCCCCCATGTCATCAATACATAGTGTATATTGGCCAGGCTATTCAATTTCAAAAAAACTTTAAGCTTTTTTTAGCCATTGTTCAACCAACTGCTGTTATAACGCTTATGATTCAAGCTTAATTGGTTGGATGTGAACCCACCACCTCTTACAATATCAACGATAGCGTGTATAATGGTTCACATCACTACCACAAGTCAGAATAATTTCATGTATCTCCGTATTTTAAACTACGTGTTCTCGTAGTATTTTTTACAGTATCTCAGCACTGTTACAGACAAAATAGAAAAAACTGTTGGTGTTATAATGAGCCTACATACAACATTATAAATTACTGTTAGGGCAAACACCATAGTGCTGTTAGTGTTATTGGTAATTGCTTGAATTATCATGAATCGGTGGATTTGGGGGCTGTATTTTATAGTAAATATCGTTTTACTAACCTGTCCATATTTTACAATCATGCATGCTGAGAAAATCAAGAAAAATGGCGATGGGCAGTGGTTTTTATGTTGTTGTTTTTTTTTTCGCAATCGCCGTCCGGCGATTGAGATTACAAACAAAAATATCAATTTTTCGGAACAATTACAGGATATCTTTGGCAATCTATTTGCTGGATGCCTACAATCATTGTTTACTTTCAAATAAGTAAGATATTTCTTAATAATTCGGTAGTAAAAATTTCAATATCTGCAAATGGTGTATTCTACCTTTAACGCTGGTATTGCAAATTTGCTGTAATTCAGGTTAGAGATCTGCATTTAAGTATCCCTTTGTACTAAAGTACATGTTCACACATGTATTGATGCACACATGTACAGACATCTGGTTGTAGGATTATACAGATTGATGTACATAATTGATTGGCCTCTCGGTTCACAAGTTTCAATGAATAGGCCTTCATGTACGTTTTGTGAAACATGGTTAACTTTACAAAAAATGCAATTTATTTTTAAAATTCACCAATTCCACAGTAACAATACTATAAAATTGATCCCTCAAATTGTCAAAGTTTTCACATTTTGGATTCTCAGTACAATGTGACCTTGAGTAATGATACTTTCATATTTATTTTCTCACATTTTTGTTATTGCCACAGTGTGACTGCCACTTTAGTTTAGCACAATGGACGCAGCACATGCTTGCTTATAAAAACCAGTTCATACTTGGCACAAAAGTGAACGCGAATTTATGACGTCAGCGGGCAAGGTTTTTTCACTTCAAATTTGCAAAACGAGTCAAATATTTTGCGACGTAAAAGTCGTTTCACATTATTTGCATGAATTATTTTTTTCAACATTTTTTTCCGGGTACTTTTTTCACTTTACAGTACGTCTGAAGCATATTTTAATGTATAGATTGGTAAAAGGGCCTTCCAAGAACACGGTACTTGTTGATAAACCATTATAATAAGTATTTGTGTTTTCTTTGCCATTGCAGCCCCAGGACCTAATAGATTCTAAGAGCCATACGTTCAAGACCAAGGTGTTTAAACATCCGACTACTTGCCAAGCCTGCAAAGAGGTGATATGGAATGAGGGCAGGACGTGCAGAGGTACGGTACAAAACTGTTGCATGTGAAGATAACCCATTACTAACACCTGTACTACAAATGTATGGCTGATGAATTCATAAACCAATGAGTGGTTTGGCAGTTTGGGCTTTTGAAAGAGTGGCTGGGCGGTTTGGGATGGTGCAGCAGTGTTCTTCATGGCCAGCAGGGATGGGCAGCGAAGATATCACGCCGCGATGACCTTACGTCTCACCGCCACCCTGCAATGACCGCGATGTCGCCGCGATCACAGGCGATGACCTTAGAGTTCAAGAGATGATCATACAGAAACCTATGCTGACTAGGACAGAATGAAATCAAAAACAAACTTATTAGACAGCTAACAGACGTATAAACCCGCAACAATTTTGAACTACGCACAATGTAATTCACATAATGGCCATGGTTCAGTCATTCAAGTATTCCTACTTTTCCTTGTTTTTTATTTTAGCAATTTAACTTGCTCCAACTTATTCTACTTTTGTCATGAAAATCTGACTATTTCGTACTTTTCTTCCCACAAATTTTAGTACCCATATTTTTTATTTAATTCATTTACGTGCCTTTTTTTAAACTTCATTTAACAGTGTGCAAGTTTGGCTGCCATAGAAAATGCGAGTACAAGGTAAGTTCAAATAACACCTTCGTGTGTGTATAATATCCATGAATCTCTTAATTAACTATAGCTGTACATGTATTGTCGCACCTCAAACCTTCAATCAAGTTTTTATTTCATTTTTATAAGAAAATATACGCACTCGATACAGTTAAAGTCGGTCTGTTGCATTTGCCTTAATTTGGTAGGATGCCTTAAAGGTAGGATACATTAGTGGTAATTGCTTGAATTATCATGTAAAATTTCGGACAGGTCAGTTAAACGATATTTACTATAAAATACAACCCCCCCCAAAAAAAATCTACTCATTCATGATAATTCAAGCAATTACAAATGGTGTATCCTACGGAACCTTTAAACATGCAATGTCAATAGACCTATGGGAGCTTGCTGGATCTCGTTTCCAACTTGCTAAATCTCAGTCGTCCCCAACTTGCTCTCATAGGAAAGTGCATATAAACAAAGCACGATATTTTGTGTCTTGGGTCTATATTTGTGTCAACGTTTGCACTCTTTTCTACGTCACAATCTGTGTTGGAAAACTGGAGTCAGACTCAAGTTGTGTTTATCAAGATCTCTACATATTGTAACGAAGCTTTCTCTGGGGTCGACTACACACACAAGAAGGACTCCTGACACAAGTGTTCCTCTATTTCCTGTGGTTCTCTGCCGTTTATTGTGGACTCTCGCCTACCAAACATGGACTTCAGGCTCACACAATCACGCGGCCCCCAGAACTGGTTAGAACCAGTTCGGCGCTTGCGCAATCCAAGGCGGGTTTCCGGGGCGATCCCACCACCGTGGAATCGCTCCAGCGCCCTCTACCGCCCAACCGGCACGGGCGTTACACAGCCCCCCACGAAGACCTTGTTTGCCCCCAAACAAGACCATGGGCGCTGCTGCCGCACCCCGGCCAACCGCCCTGGAAAACGCATAACGCCAACATTACACAACAATTTACATTCCAACAATTTACATTACAACAATTTACATTACAACAATTTTCATTACAACAATTTTCATTACAACAATTTGGGGTAAGCCCCTGGCCCCAGGACACACCCCTGGCCCCGGCACACCCCTGGCCCCGGCACACCCCTCTAAATGTTAAACTTGACTGCGACTGTGACTGCGACTGGCTGCTCTGACTGCGACTGGTGCCTTCGACTGCGGCTGGCTCTTGCGACTGCGACTGTGGTTCCTGCGACTGCATCTGCGGCTGGCTCCCGCGACAGCGACTGGCTCCTGCGACTGCGACTGGCTCCTGTATCTGGTGCCTGCGACTGCGACTGGCTCTTGCGACTGCGACTGCGACTGCGCTTGGCTCCTGCAACTGCGACTGGCTCCTCCGACTGCGACTGGCTCCTGTGGCCGCGACTGTGACTGCCTCTTGCGACTGCGACTGATTCTTGCGACTGCGACTGATTCTTGCGACTGCGACTGATTCTTGCGACTGGCTTAGAGAGCGTGGGCGTCCCGGCGAGGCCCCGCCCCCGCTGCGCCGACGGGCACGGCTCGGGCTCGCTCCGAGTGTTGCGAGCCGTCTGCCGCGCCGCCGTCTACAGCATGGGCCGGGCCCCCCCGACTCGGTTTCATTCCTGCAGAAGATCCAGAGAATGTCTCGACGAGGCCCCGCCCCCCACTGCATCCACGGGCACAGCTTTGGATTGTTCCGCGAGGAACCATCCGTCTGCTGCGCCGCCGTCTACAGCATGGGGCGGCCCCCCGACAGACCTGGTAGCGGACCCGGACAAATATGGAGAAGGGCGCCCTCTCTCCAAATCGGAGTGGACGCACTGAAGCCCCCAGCCATTGGCGCATGTCCCGAAATTCCCCGCTATCCTTCTCCAACTCCTCCCCCAGGAAACCCCAGACTCCCAAGTCCCCATAACCTCCCTAGAGTTCCCCTGGCGTCATGCACGGAGTGCCTGAAAGCCTCCCGGACTGGTCCCCGCTCCCCGGGCCCACGCCCCGGCCTGCCCTCTCGCCGTGGGGCGAGTTGGCTGCCGTGTTATCGTGGTTTCCTGAAAACCTGAACACTTCACCTGGTCTTTTCCCGTCCTTCTGTATGCCGACCGCTGCCACCAATGTAACGAAGATTTCTCTGGGGTCGACTACACACACAAGAAGGACTCCTGACACAAGTGTTCCTCTATTTCCTGTGGTTCTCTGCCGTTTATTGTGGACTCTCGCCTACCAAACATGGACTTCAGGCTCACACAATCACGCGGCCCCCAGAACTGGTTAGAACCAGTTCGGCGCTTGCGCAATCCAAGGCGGGTTTCCGGGGCGATCCCACCACCGTGGAATCGCTCCAGCGCCCTCTACCGCCCAACCGGCACGGGCGTTACAATATGTATAAGATTTTGAACAACTTATTTTATCAAACTTGACATTTACTTGTACATTTGTAGGACCGAAACTCATAAAATGCCGAGTTTGTTTGTGTTTCAAATGCATTCCTTAAATAAAAAGAACCATTGAATTCTCGATTTCAATGGAACAGCATTGTTGTGACAATACAAAGCATGATGGAGATAATGTGTATGCCAAATTTTCTTTTGACCACCACAGGAGGGCAGTGTTGTATTTGTTTAGCCTTGGTACTGGTATAACCATAGAGCAAGGAACTGGTATAACCAGTACAAGGCCACTTTGTACACAGAACACACAAGCACAGTTGCACATTGGCCTTAACATTCAGCGTACACAAATGAAATATACTCTGTGAATCAAGTAAATTTTCCTGTCCATACAAATCTAACCTTCACCCCACCCATTTTGAAGGATACAATTTAAGATTAATTGAACAAAATAAATATTGTTTGATTATGAATAAATGAAGCGGAATGTATAGAATTGCATTCTGCCTGAGGTCAGTTGCATTGTTGACCTTATGAGGTCAAATGCCATCATTCCTGATGGGTGTATGATCAAATAATGCAATGACTAACCAGACTCATCCCTTGTACCAGTTAACAGCTAGTTAGCAAGAGATATATAGTTCCTATATCTTAATTGTTCTCCACATGGTGTTGAAACACAAGTCAAAATGTCAAGAGTTGAAGGAATTCCAAGACTCAAATGATTCAGGGATGGAACATCCAGATTCAATGCCAAAGGCTAAACAACACATGCATGAATCATATTTTGATGCTCAAAGGGCATTTCACACTGTGGAGGCTTTCAAGTATTCATACTTGAGATAATTGTTAACCATACTTTTCTTACTTTTTGACCCACAAAAATAAAACCTCACAAGAAGAATATTTTTCATAACAGAATTACACACTGTCATATGTAAATCACACAATGAAGGGCTTTGGGCACAAGAGGTACTGTAACTGTACTTCAAGAGCTTTATAGTTAGGATGGAAAGTCTAAGAAATATCTCCTTTTTGGCATTGTTGCCGTGCTCGTAGTATACACCATTTGCTTAAATTGCTATAATTTTTGAAAAAATATGGGTGAGAGGATTCATATTTTAAAGTCAATATTGTAACGCTGACCTGTTTAAAGTTTTGTGTTCATAGAAGCTGGAAAAACTAAGAAAACATTTCTGTTCTTGCAGTCTGGTTCCTTGACTTTCTTCAGACGAATTCAATAAATTGGGGGCAGTGTTTGAAAGTAGTCAGGTTTTTAATAACGATTGCCGATCGGCAGTTGTTTGAAATTGATTTAAAAAAAATACTTTTCTTGAAAACCACTTTACATCAGGTGCCGTGATTTCACAGGATACTTGAGACTGTTATTATACATGTACATGTACAGGCAGGTAAGGTACGATATTTCAAATCAATTCATTTTTTTTTTATGTTTGCAAATGGTGTATACTACCTTTTAATGTTTATATTAAAAAAAAAAATATTTTGGATTTTTGTTATTTGTTGTTACAGTAGTAGTTTTAACTTGTAGTAGACCTGTAACAAAAATCTGTTCAAAACAATAAACTAAGTGTTTTATTTGCACTTAAATTGTAAAATTGTCTTTTAACACATTGTCACGCTATTTGCCCTCGGCAGTAACAATAATGCTGAGGCAGACTCCATTTGGCATTTTGTTTATTCCTCACTGAAGTTGGGACACTTCCCAGCCCAGTGACAAGTACAGTGAGCCTGACCCAAAAAGCGCAGCATGCCCACACGTTGCAGCAGTTCTGCAATCGTTTACTTCTCATGGTCCCAGAAGACTATGTACATTGTATTGTGCTCGGCAACAAATAACGAGTTGAATGCGGACTCGACTCTTGAAGCAAGAATTACGATTTTTCCTCTCGCTTTTTGTGTGTCCTGTCCCCTGACATGTCTGCCCTCTTACTTGATTGGGTGATAACTCAGGCTCCGGATATTTAAGCTGTCCGCAAGATCTGCTGAAAAGACTGTAATTGGACCTTTACTGCTGCATTTTATGGGGGAGTGTGATGGGGGGGGGGGGGGGGGGGACTAGTAAAAAAAAATCAACAGTGTTCAAAATACCCAGTAGACCATTTAAAGGTAGAGGAGACTGTTTGTCATTTGTGCATTTTTCTTCTCATTTGGATTAACAAAAGTGCTCACAATCTACAATGTTTAATAATACAGATGCTTAAAAATAACCTGATGAAGTTTTATCTCAATATTTACAACTGTAGTGGTGGGATTTAAAAACTGATTTATTACTATTGGTTTGAATCCACTATTCAGTTATGATTGCAGCACTATACTGTTTTGTTTAAAGGCCCAGTGGTCGATCAATCCTGCAAACTACATTCCATTCATTAGAAGGGCATTCCTTGCAGCACATCACTAGAACTAAAACAGCTCTTTTTCTATTTTGTCCATACATTTAAGTCTATACATGTACAAAACAATGTATATGGGTCTTTCCATAAATAAGGGGGCCAAAGCGTGACATGGTGTTATTTCTCAAAATGTAATTTACTTGCTATATTCTTTGCATGTTCGTATGGTGGGGATAGCTCATACGTTTAATGTATAACTTCAATTTCTCGAATCAGATTTTTTGTTTTCATATACGATCCAAAACTATCCATCACACTGTAATGGAGACACCGGTGTCTCAGTTACAGTGTGAAGTGTGAAACTTGTGACTTGTTTTGCCATAAATTAGTAGGTTTTCATTGAAAATTTAAATTTCAAAGGAAACATCATTGGTATACTGTAATTCAGCTATTTTCAATGAAAACCTTCAAACGTTGGCCAAGCAGTAAAGGCCGACAGTTTTACGCGTAACCGTGACACTGGTGTCTTTGTTACACCGTGACTCAAAAAGTCCTGTCTCTCTTATTATGCATCATAAATGTCTGAATCTATCATACATGTACATGTACCGGTAGCATGTATTACTATGCACTTTGCTCGATTCAGACATTTATGATGCATAATAAAAGAGACAGGACTTTTTGAGTCATGGTGTAACAAAGACACCAGTGTCACGGTTACGCGTAAAACTGTCGGCCTTTACTGCTTGGCCAACGTTTGAAGGTTTTCATTGAAAATAGCTGAATTACAGTATACCAATGATGTTTACATATTACCCTTTGAAATTTAAATTTTCAATGAAAACCTACTAATTTATGGCAAAACAAGTCACAAGTTTCACACTTCACACTGTAACTGAGACACCGGTGTCTCCATTACAGTGTGATGGATAGTTTTGGATCGTACATGTATATGAAAACAAAAAATCTGATTCGAGAAATTGAAGTTATACATTAAACGTATGAGCTATCCCCACCATACGAACATGCAAAGAATATAGAAAGTAAATTACATTTTGAGAAATAACACCATGTCACGCTTTGGCCCCCTTATTTATGGAAAGACCCATATAGGCACACCATATTTTTCAACACTGCAACTGTACAAACATCCTTTGCATCTGTTGAAGATGGATAATGATTTTTATGACCTTAAGCACTTTTTTAATGTCACAGCTCAATGCTCACCAAATGACAGTGCGTTAATACACAGGTTATTAAAACAGTTTTTAATGTAACCTTGTCATATCTCTTGTGCGGATTCAAATCGTGACCGTTTTGCTCTGAACCTCACAGAATTCCCTGGGCCTTTTGTACTGAGTCAAATAAAGTTCATCAACAAGTTGCTGATGTTTGGTACCAAATGTGCCAAAACCTAGCAAAACCTGCAGTTGGAGTTTGATGGGTTTGGGGTAGTTAGAGTTAATAGCAAATTTTACATTATTCATCCAAAAACAGAGTTGTAATTAACTTTATTTCATTACTTTCATTTCTATTTTCAAGTTCCAAAAATGAAGATTTTACTTCACTTTCAGTTTAAGATGGCCGACCCGTGAATAAGGTGTATTAAGTCTATGGCATTTGGGGGACAAGAACAAGAAGAAGAACAAAACTAGAGCTATGACTTGAACATAAAATTCTGCCGTCAGTCACTGAAGGCAAACAAGCTTGCAGTGGACTTTACAGTGAAATTTCAACTGCAATATTCATATTTATGACTACAATAAATGCTCCATTTACAACTTCCCAAATTGTATCGGAGTTCAGTATAGTCTCCTTTATTAAATTTCTATGGCATAAAGTACATGTAGTCTTAAAAAGACGCATCTTATTTTACGACGACCTAAAGACACGTCAGACGTGTTTTAAACCATTGTCAAGTAACTTTTGATGCATTCAACGCAAGTTCATGAAATGGTTCATACGACACATCACAACTCGAGTTGTGATGCAGTCGAGTTCATTTACTAATATTGAAAAGCACTATATTATATCCTACATGCCATAAGAGCATTTCTGCTAGTGCCTTTCATCTCCCAGTTTGACATTTTGGAAAATGTCATTGACTCTGTTTGTACAAACTACACAAATTCAATTTATTGGTCGGTCATCAGCTGCGGAAGCACTCTCTGAGTCTCTGTATCCAGAGATAAAATTTGCATTGCTAACAATTTCCTGATGGATAATTGTCCAATCACAACTAAGTTACACTTGGGCTGGTTTTGGATGGTATGCAATTCCCAGCTGTGCTGAAACCAATCAAAATATCATCTGTGTGCTGTCCTTTACACTCTCGGAAAGAAAAAAAATTAGAATATTCCAATGTCTTGCAGATGGTTCTCATTGGGATTTCATATTGGGATATTCGATTGCAGCCCTTTGGCTGATGTGGGAGACAGAGAAAGAGAGTCAGCGACCAAGTCATGAGCAAGCATGCAAAGAATCTGCATAGCGGGCTCTCTCCATATTTGTCTATGTTTACTGTGGGGCCTGGTTAAAGTTGGCCTTGTGCAAGGCCATTTGTGTGCAGTGTGTGCAAGAGTTTAGTCAAAAGCCCAGTCAAGTTTGTGTTGGCTTATTCAAACAGTCTAGCCTGGCGTTTTGGAATATACCCATCTTCCTTTTTCTAGTCCGGAGCCGTCTTAGATCGTTTCTTCAGGATCTCATTCCATGAAAGTGGAATTTAGAGGGTTTTCGAGGCGTTCTGGTATTTGTTGCGAGTAGCACCTTTACAAAAGGAGTTGATAGACATTACATTGGATTATACCATGCTAGGCCTTCGTGTCGGTGAGTGCACAAATTTGTATTTGATGATTTTCCAATGATGTTTGATGAAGACCAAGTTCTGAGTCGTTGGGATCACTCATTGGACATGCTGAAGTTGTTACTGGAAAACAGTGGAACTTCCACCCAACTAACCGAAGATGTGGTCAACTGGTGCTATTTTTCTAGTCGACTCCAACAAGTTTTCTTCATTTACTGTGAAGATTCTGTGACATGATTATTGACCTGCACTAGCATCTGTACATCTGTCCTCCATTTGTAAATATACATGTATTCATATGTTTTGTATTGCAGTAAGTACTGGATAACTGCCAAGTGACTACCCAGCGAAAAGAATCGGGCCAATCTTTTGTAAATAATTAAACAATTTAATATATGTATGTATCATTTCTATTGATGGGTTTGTTTTCTGTTTATTTCTTGTATTTTCCAGGTCACAGAAGCATGTAAGCCATCAGTAAATTATGCACTGGTGAGTTTTTGTAATATTTTATTGGAAAACTAAAACAAATTTCATGTTTAGCTCTCTTTGGGTTTTTTTGTTTCATTTTATGGTTGCCGGTTATCTTGTTAATAAGGTAGACATATTTGCATTTCTTGCATTTTGTTTATTTCCAACAAAAACACCACACAATATTTAAATAAGAAAGTACAAAACCTAAACTGGAGTTTCAGCTCAGTGGACATTAAAGTTTTTGAGAAAAACAAAATTGAAAACCATGTTGAACCATTTTTTTAAATCGTAAAACACAGTTTCCTTAAAATTGAATTTCTTTATTTCCAAAACTCGGCCAACAGACTGATACTGATAGTTGGAAAGCAAATTTGTTCTTGATTTCTACTAAATGACACCAAGCCAGACGGATTATTTCATGGGGTGTTTTAATAGTACTAGTACCATCTTTAATTCAAGTAAGCTTTTTGAGAATTCAGCTGGGATTTCGTTTCGAACAAGGTCCTAAAGGGAACAATTTACTACTCTTGAAGAAAACAATTGGGCATCAACTGCTAGGAATATCCCAGGGGGCCAAAGTTTGTAAAAAATAAGTTCCTTGCACCATCAAGTTACTGTATAATGCAATTATTTATGTGCATTTCATCATACGCGCACATTCATTGCTCAAGGCAGCCTTAGAGACAAGTACTTTCAAAAGCATCCTAGTTTATTGTTGACTTGACCCACGTTCTATTCTTTATTTGGTTGGGGGGTGGTCATTATAACCCAGTTCTTCTGACAGTTGCAAAATATTGTGTGGTTTTTTGGTTGTTTTTTTTTTTGTTTTTTTTTTTGGGGGTGAAACTTATTAGAGTTGTATTCATGTCCCTGCAAGTCCATCATAAAAAAGCATTCCTTTGTAATTGTAATCAGTTACTTAGAACTGGCTTTATGAAAGAACTTGTGACTGGACATGTGACTGGACATGTGACTAGACTTATAACTGTACTTGCATGTGACTGGACTTGCATGTGACTGGACTTGTTTCACAAGACTGGACTTGTGACTGGACTTGTGACTGGACTTGTGACTGGACTTGTGACTGGACTTGTGACTGGACTTGTGACTGGACTTGTGACTGGACTTGTGACTGGACTTGTGACTGGACTTGTGACTGGACTTGTGACTGGACTTGTGACTGGACTTGTGACTGGACTTGTGACTGGACTTGTGACTGGACTTGTGACTGGACTTGTGACTGGACTTGTGACTGGACTTGTGACTGGACTTGTGACTGGACTTGTGACTGGACTTGTGACTGGACTTGTGACTGGACTTGTGACTGGACTTGTGACTGGACTTGTGACTGGACTTGTGACTGGACATTTGTTGTATTCTGTGCACATGGTTTGGTATTATTTATGCAAATGTATTAGAATGTGCAATTTTAAGCAACTTGACCAATCGAAACAAAACTCATCAAAATACAATTGCCAATATTTAACTTTGGCAAATACCCAGATCAAAAAATTGCTTGAGGACATTTTGAAGTATACAGCCTTTTAGGTTGGGGAGTCAGGTTGGCGCAGCGTTCTCCGCCTTCCACCGCTGTGACCCGGGTTCGAATCCTGCCTGGATCAATATGTGGATTGGGTTTCAGTCCCTGCCTGATTCCGTGTATTTTCCGCAGAATACTCTTCTGGGGTTTTCCTCCCACCTCTAAAACTGTAACATCTTTACATTATATTCTCTCATCCTGTAATTGCCGCTATAGCGCTGTTGGGTGTTGTATGAAATAAATAAATAAATAAATACAAATAAATAAGTTACAATGTACCGGTACATGTAAACTCTGATTGTTTCCCCTGTATTAAACTAAAAACAATAGATGACATCATGGTAGTACGGTTGACATATACATGTACATTATTACACTAAAAGGTGCTTCATCAGAAGACCTACATGTACAATTTATGTACAGACGGCAGTAATAATGTGCCTATGAAATCCCAAATTGATTTCCCTGAAGACACGTTTTGTATCTGGCCTTACACTTCGTCCCCATGCTGTGATAGCCTTTTCCAGCCTACTTAACACTAGTAGTTTTCTGTGGACGATCTCTTCTTCCTCCTTTTTTTTTTTTAATATCCCTGCATTATTTCTGCTTCACAAGCCTTTGAGCAGTTTGTAGGATTTTAATCTGGAACTTGGGGAGCCATCACAGCATGAGGGCTAGGCAATCGATTCGATGAGTAAAAACCTCTTTACACAATGAGTTTGAGCGTCAAGGTTTACACATTTCCCACAGGCTGCCACACACGTGTGTGTCTGTCGAAAAACTCTGAAAAAAACCGGAAAATCAGCTGCAAAGTTCTTGAATGTTCTCGAGTCTTATTGATTTTACTTTACATGCACAGATCATTCATATAAAGATGTGTGTAGTATGGTAGTTGCCATATAAATTAAAGTATGGGCAATTTCATGCAAAAGTAGATGTGTCATTCTGTAACATTCATTATTGTTTGTAATTCGAAAACAACAAAAAAGAATCAAAAGATTTTGTTTTTACAAATAGGAATAATAATGTCTAAATGATCAAATTTGATGAATTGCATTTTTGTTAGCATTATTAAATAGAAACTTGTAAGTTGAACTATTGAACGTAACTTTCCCACAAAAAAGAGAGTTGAAGATCAAATACATTTTGTACATCACTGTATCAAACGTTTTAAGCTATTCTTTCAAACTCAATCAAAATCCATCTCCCATTTATATGGTGTATTATGGGAACTTGGTCTTGCAGACCTGGCTTGACTAAATTTTGATGGATTATGATGGACTTTGGCCAGGAGGCCTGAAGCACTGCTGGGGAGAATTTGATTGATTTTTTTCCATCATGCATTTTTTGTGTGATTTAGTCATACAAAGGTAAAGTGAGCGATGGCATTTGGTGGAATTGGGCCAGTACTTTAGTAAAAGGCAGTAGCGAGTTATACTTTTTTCTTTTTTTTTTGCTTCTACATACATGAAATGAAAATGTTGGAAGACAAAACTAAAGTCCTCCAAAAAGTTATCAGACTATTTTACATGTATATATACACGCAGATAAAATACACCAACTTTCAGCAGATCTTATTTCCCAATTCTCCCCAATAATTGGTCATATGCCAATGATTCATTTGTTCAGGCCTTCTCTGATCACAACCGATACCAAGCTGATCAGACTGCACATATATTTTAGGAATGACAGATGGCAACATCTGGTCTGTGGAATTTGGTGGGGGTATCACTATTTTGTGCATTGAGTTACCATAGGAGCCCCAGGCAACTCTCAAGACTCTGGCTGTACATTTTTACTGGGATACTAGTTTTGACAGGTTTGGATTACAGTTTTCTGAAATGACTGTCCCTCTGTATGTAAATGATCTGATTTTAGAAAGATTATGTGTAACAAATTCTCTGCTTGCCACAATGTGCAAAACTAAGGTTGGAAATGCTGTGTTTGTTTGTAATGAAGATAAACTTATGTGTATACATGTACCAATTAGCATGATAAACCCTCTTGTCACATGATAAACATGAAGACATTGGGTGCAATAATAAGCCAGTCGGTTTTTCAACTGGGGTCATTCAGGATAATCAAATGCACATTAACCTGCAAAAAGAGGATCATGCAATGTTCGCTCGTTAATTACAATCAGATTGGTCGTTCGTGAAACATCACGTCAGCAATTTTTATCCGAAATAACCTTTGAGCTGGACTACTGATTTGTCGAGATACCAAACTGGCTTATCAAAATCAAGGCACACAATATGTTAAGAAAGAATGTTGCAACCTGACGCCACTTTGTTCTTCATTTGCCCTAAAAGAAAAAGATGGCGTTTCATAAGAAAGACCATAAACATTGTAAACAGGAGTTCATTCACCTCTGCTGTTTCATTCAGCTGGTACTGAACATGAACTGGGCCAAGTCTCATACTTTAGTCCAAACATTCATGTTGCAACACACACTGTCAAAGGCCATCCAATTAGTGTCCACTTCCATCTCAGTTTTTGTAGGTCGTGATTGGTCTGAAGATCCATGCTGCGTTCGGCTGGAAAGATGCCAAATGATGACTAATCTGTTTGGAATACAGTCTTTTTTATATCTTTGTATGCATGAATGTTTGGATGACGAATCTGAAACACTTATTTATTCATAGTAAAGTTTTATGATGTGACTTTGACTTAATATTTCAGCCAAGCAACGGTGACAGGAAAACACAACCAACTCAAATCGAATTAGTAAGTCAAATGTTTTCCATAAATTAAAACAGTTTTGCTCATAAATATGGAATTTTCATTAGCATACAAATAAAAAGGCACAAAATATAGAAAATACCCTTGAAAACAGAAACAAACGAAAATTGAAAGTACGGTTAAATGCCACACACATGCCCATTTTTAAGAATCGCTTTTTGAAACATTGCATGGCCCTTTAAGCATTATTTATTTATTTATTTAATTTATGTCATCTTTAATGAGGGTAAACTCCAATCAGTGCACAGCACTGCTTTCCATGGAGGCCCTCAGGTGCTGAATTGCGAAGGACGCGGCTACAACGTAGTCGAGCCGCTGGCACGTAAAGGCGTCTATGGCAGCCGGCCACATCGACTCATATAATTATGACTACGGAGCACATCCTGAGATCGAAAGTGTTTGATTTTTCTAGAGGGAGAAAAACCGGAGGACCCGGAGAAAAACCCTCGTGACACAGGAGAGAACCAATGCACAACTCTACTCACATATGGTCCGGGCCGGGAATCGAATCCGGGCCACATTGGTGAGAGGCGAGCGCTTTACGCACAAGCCACCCGTGCCACCCATAGTGCACAAGATTCATGTTGCACAAGAGAGTGTGTTTATACATTTAGTTTTCATACTGTGTCTTTCGTGGAATAGTTCCTATAGCGTGTTTCCAAGGCAGTCGAGATACTGACAGAGCGAGATGGCTAGCATTCTTCGACGCAATGTGTCATGAGCCATGACGATGATTTGAAAATTGTCTGTTCACCTTGACATTTTAACGGCATATATTGCCATATTGCTTCACGCAGATGTTCTGTCGGTTGTGTAACGGTTAACCGCTTTGGTTGTAAATTTGAACATTTAGAATCATGCGGTGCTATACTTTATTTGTGATTTGTTGGAACAAAACCAGGACAAAATTTACTTTTTTTTTTTTTTTTTAGATTTTACTTTTCTCAAATTATCTAGTTTCTCAGTTTTAAAATGATTTAGCATGTGGGTCATTCCAGCAGGTTGGGACACGTGCATATTTTGCCATTTCACCTATAAGATTTAGTTTTCTTGGGAAGAATGAACTATTTTTCTTGTCAATGATGGTTGAAACTAGAGAGTTACAAAAAGACCTATTGAATGATACCAAATTTGGTGACATTAGTTATTTTATTTTTTAGATATTTCATAAAACATGGTGGCGTGCAAGGCTAGTTAGGACGTAACATGTGTGACAAAAATTGAGTAGTTTTAAGTATGCAACTTGCACATTAATAAATACATAATTTAACACCCCTTTGCTAATAAAGTAGCATAAAAGAACATGAGAAATAGTAATTGTAAGTCATATCTTTCTTGTTTACGTCATTTATTTTGTTAGAGCTCACCAAAAATGAGTAGTGTAGACGTAACACAAGGTGTCCACTTTTGTAACATTTTGTTTGGGGGTGTAGTATCTTCCCTTTGCTTCAAAGCAAGTCTAAAATGACTTAAATTCATCACATATGACTTGATTTATGAGAAAATTATTCATAAAGTTGGAAAATAGTTTCACTTTTTCAAATATGACGAGAAATCAGGTCATTTTGGGGTACGGTGTCCATGTTACGTCTGAACAATTTAAAACTATTTGTTTCTATAACTGGTAAATAAGCTCAATAGGATGTGTGGAACTAACGTTGTACCAAATAACTGGACACAACAGATACACAAAATACACAAACTAGACTTGCATTTCATTCATGTGTGAATTATTCCATTTTAGATTTGTGGTGTCCATGTTACGTCTGCACTGTGGTTTGGTAACAAATGTTGCAATTGAACACAATATGAAACATTTACCAACTTATAAACAATAAAAATAGAATATGGTGACATGCTCAGATATTTAAATATGAAAAGATTTTTGTTTTAACAAAATGCATAACATTTATGAGTGATTTAATAATTATACACCGTGTCCATGTTACGTCTGCACTGTAAAATATGCTACTTTTGTTTGGCATTTTCTTGTGTTAGGTTTTAGTTACCTGTTTTATGCATAATCATATCAAACAACTGACCACCTAAGTTTAGAGCCATGTAATTCATTGCTTTCATGATATCATAGGTGATTGTTCTCAATATTTGACACAGGATGTAACATGGGCACGGTGTCCATGTTACGTCTGCAACACACCATTTTAAGATGCAATTCCCAAGATTTAAGACAAATTGTACAACATAGCTACTAAAATTAAATTTATACTATCCAAGTCTATAAACTAAACTAATATAATGCTACTTATAGCACAGTATTTGTTGTTAATTCAAGTTTTGTATAAGTTTTCTTGTTTTAATTACACGATAAGAAAAGTAATTTGCTACGATTTTGTTGTTGTGATTTTCAACCCTTTGTAGAATTCATGTATAAGAAAGTTTACTTATTTGCAAAAAACTTAATGGTTTCTATCATTTTGACTAAGATATGGCAATATACAATGTGATCAAGCTGATTATTAAAAATCTAATCTCAAATTGGTGTCCATGTTACGTCTGCACAAAATTATTGACATTACTACCTTACGGTGCCATTATGAAAAAAATGATTAATTATATGGTAATAAAAATATTATATGTTGAATGTACATAAGTATATGATACCATAATGATAAAATAGTAATCTTGCAAGCAATTTGAAATTTTTACTCATATGTCAGTAATGTCACACTCTGTGTCCCAACCTGATGGAATGACCCATTTACATATTTACCCCTATCCTATCTCCCCTAGGAGAAGGATTTTAGTGATATAACCCTGACAACCTAATTATGAGATAAACAGCTTTGAAGTTCAGAAAGGCATATTACCCGGTATTTACACAATTGTTTCATAAAATTGACAGAAAACTAGCTTCTGGCCGACAGATTATGTTCAAATTTGGGGAGATTGTAGATTAATAGTTCGTGATTCAGAAAAACCCCAAACCTCCAAATGGTAAAATCCACCCCGAAATGACTTCAAGAGTACATTGTAATAAAACGCATTGTGCGACTTTTTCAGGGTTTCGTTGGAACAGGTCACATTTATACTTTATACCAAATGAACAATTCCATAAAATATAATGTACGTGTACAAGGGTGTTATGGTGGTGGTGTTCCTTGTATTCTTTGTATGTCACTTATAAGTTTTGTATCACATTTACTTTTCCAATAGGGTCATTCAATGCCAATTCAAAACATCCTTTATTCTAATACTTTTATTAAAAGGTATCAATTTACCAAAATCCCGTACATAAAGACACAAGGAGAATAATCCATTAACATGATATTTGATCATATTTTTTTGTATTCACGTTTCCATGTTTGGATTTCTTTTCACAGAGCAGCCGACATACAGATAGTAACAGTAACAAAATGACGGCTCATGTGCATGCAGAGGTTGCAAAGCATCAAAGGTAAATAACAGTTAAAAAAAAATACTTGGTCAAGCTCAAATTATGTGTGTCACAAATTCTAAGTTTGGTTTAGCTTGATTTGGCGAGCAGCATTTCACATGCTGTGTGACACAGACAGAGTGCACTGGGTGTCGCCATTTTGACAATTCATATTTTCTTTCAATTATTACATTTTGTAGTGGTGGGGATTCCTACATCCGGTATTCGTTTGATCTGGATGTGGACTACATCACAGAAAGGCTGATTGGTAAATTATACAAGTGTTGTCATTTTTAACCTATCATATTTTGTTTGTCACATGTCGAGTCGCAACTCATTATTTTCATGTAAATACATGTATGCTATGTTATAATGGCACATGTACCGTTTCTCCGACGTATACAAGTCGTTAGTTTGCATTATCTGAATACTAGTTTTAAATTGTGAAGAATGCCTTGTAACTGTAACTGTTTCTTCTGAATTGTGCAAACATTACACCCCAAAAGGTGTGTATATTTTAACAACAGTTTTAATGTCAGCAAGTCAATTTTATTCAAGTTAAAGGTAGGATACACCATTTGCAGATATCGAAAATATTTACTACCGAATTATTAAGAAATATCTTACTCATCTGAAAGTAAATGTTGATTCTGGGCATCCAGCAAAATGATTGTGCTAGATATCCTGTAATTCTTCCGAAAAAAAAAATTTTATAATGAAAAATTCGCGAAAAAACAAAGATAACATAAGAATAACTGCTCGATGCCGGTTGAAAAAACCCACTGTTTTTCGTGCTTTTCTCGGCATCCATGAATCTAAAACTTCGGACAGCTCAGTTAAACGATATTTACTATAAATACAACCCCCCAAATCTACTCATTCATGATAATTCAAGCAATGACCAATGGTGTATCCTACCTTTAAGTCACAAGTGAGGAGCAACTAAACTTGTTAATTGGGCAAAATAATTATATAGAATTCAACACATATCTTAAGTATTAATTAAGAGAAAAAGTCCATGGTACTCAAATATAATGGATATCTCTGTAATGTGGTAAAAATTACCCCTTCCCTTCTTTATTATTTTTCCACTTCTGTCTTTTAGAGTTTCATGTCATTATAATGTGATTGGTTTAAGCATGGATAAACTTTTGTTCTTGTTTATTCTCCAGCAAACTTCAACATGCATCCCCATACAAAACAAAAAAATTGCTTCATTTTTTTTCTCATTAGCTTTAATACTGTTCCCTTTCCAGGAGTTGTGTTGAAGGCCCATTAAGGATTTAAACATCTTATTTCAATTTTTGTAAGTAAGAATGTTTTGTATAATTTCCTTGTTTTGTTTTTTCAGCTGTTTCCTTTCCAGCGGGTGGATTGGAGGCTCAGTACCGCAGCAACCTCCGCGATGTGGTGAGAATGCTGAGAAGTAAACACCAGGACAAGTATCTCGTCTTCAATCTGTCTCAGAAGAGGCATGACATCAACCAACTCAACCCTCAGGTTAGTGTTGTCTGGTGCCAAGTATCAATGGTAATTTTTTTTATGCAAGTCACTTGTATATACTTGCAGTTGAAAAAAACAAACTGACTATTTTCAAACACTGCCACCAATTTCTTAAATTTAGTCCTCATTTTATTTGCAATAGGGTTTAATACGCAAAAGCAAATGGTGTATAGCCTCCGTGCACGCGCACCCCCTCATCAGTGGAAACAAAAGAAGAGTTAGGGGTGTCCATATTATATATGGTTATTATAGATGGTTATTGTGGTTGATTTAGCTGCTTTGCGCCGAAATGGCAGCGAGCTGTATACTTCCTAGGGAGCTGAGATGTATTTGGAATGTTTCATGAGCCCAAAGACCGGGGTAATAATGTGAGAGAGTACCAGTCTTGTTAGATACATGCGCTACCAGCAAAATTGTGTTTGTACTGCCCATCGCCATTATACGGAGCCCATACTACAATTAACATGCATACAAAAAAAATCATAACCCTTGAACATTGTGTAAACTTTACATGTAAGTCTGCCAGGAATCCTAATGTTTTGGCTGGTAATTGATTTGGCTGGTATTTATTTAGTTTTAAAGGTGGGTGGAAAACCCCACAAGACCATTCTGGGGGAAAAAACACGGAATCAGGCAGGGACTGAAAACCCAATCCACATATTGGCCCAGGCAGGAATTCGTACCTGGGTCACAGCCGTGGAAGGCGAGGAAAGAACCGCTGCGCCAACCTGACTCCCCCATAAGTCTGCCAGGATTCCAAATGTATTGGCTTGTATTTGATTTGGCTGGTATTGTGAATGGATCCTTTTGAACTTGTTCATTTTATAAACAGGTGTATGATCTTGGCTGGCCGGACCATCTGGCGCCGTCTTTAGAGAAACTTTGCAGCATCTGCAAACACATTGAGACCTGGTTGAAAGCAGATAGCCATCATGTTGTAGTACTCCATTGCAAGGTACAAAACGTTGTTGTGGTTGTTTATTTATTTTGTATTTTTGTTTTAATATACGTTGCCCCTGTAGCTTGCGAGCCCGAAGACGAAGGTTGTTAGGACAAAAATGGGTCAAAAGGTCCAAATGTCTTTGCCTCTATCTTGTTTATTGGGCATTCCTCTATAAATGTGCATAATATAAATGCATTGAATTGTATCATGTAAAAACGGGTTGACAAGTAGAAGTAGAAAGGAAGTAGAAAAATATTAGGCCCTCTTAACTTATTTAATTTTGTTATTAGATCAGTTTTAGAACCTTGCTTTGTTCCTGTTATCAACAAAATTTGTCATCAGTATGTACAAATTAAACATACATGTTCTTTCATTGCATTTCACTTGCGAACTGTATGTGTGCTTGATTTACAACATTCTCATTTGCAGGGTGGAAGAGGTCCGATTGGACTAGTGGTGTTGGCCTACATGAATTACATCAATATAACCTCAAGGTAAGTCTAGGAGGAAAAAAAGATTTCTTCATTGCTCTGATTTGGTTGAAGTAGAGCGGATTGATTAGAGCGCCTTAAATCCAGTTTAATCCAGTGACCAAAGCCATTACTGAGGTGACAACATGCAGCAATTTTAGGTGCATATATGTCATCACCGTTTTCACATAGGGACGAGCATGTCAATTCTTTTTAATTTCAAGATTTGTTGCTTTTTTTATTAAAAACATTGCACTTAAACATTTTGACTTGATTCTAGAAGCAAAACTAATTTCTTAATTACATTCATAAATAAGACAGTTTTATAGCTCTCCCCGAGGTATTGAAAGTTGACTTACTCAGCCAAGGAAACTACAGTTTGTCAACTTCCAATACTGAGGAGAGCTACGTGTAATATTGACTATCCACCTGAAATAAACCATGTTATATTTGATTTTCTATACCAATACATTTTCAATTGCCATTACAATTTCAATGGCATTTATGTGTGCAGCCATCTTTTCATGTTTATAGCTAGCTTGGGGGATGTCTGCGCGTGCATACAGTGCTCCTTCCACGATTGCATCATTATAGCGCTTTCGCATGAGCTACTACGCATGCGTGTTTACCCTGTGCGTGAATACTCGCAAACGGCAGAAAAAGTGGTTGGCACTTGATGGCGAAGGGACCATGTGAGAGTTCGGCACTTGATAGTGAATATGTATGAGATGTAGTCATTCTGTTTCTGACCTTCAGTGGTGAGACCACGATGGATCGGTATGCTATGAAGCGTTTCATGGAGGCCAAGACAGAATCGGCCATGCACCCATCCCAGCATCGCTACGTCAACTACTTCACCGGTCTACTCACCAAGTCGATACAAGTCAATAGCGCGCCACTGTTCCTGCATCATGTGCTGATTCACGGCGTGCCTAACTACGACGTCAACGGGGGTAGGTTTTTAGAGTCGTAGCTTAAATTTGTACAGGTTACTGAGACGTCAAGTTGCAGGTGCTTTATGTGCCAAGAGCACTGGGTATCCATGGGCTACTCTTTGTCAATTATCTAAAGCTTAACTATTTTACCGGTATATTCTGCTTCTTAGCAGTTTGTGAAATTGGGTACAGGTCTTTTTGGCAAATACAGTGCCATCTACTTTTATACTTCTGAATCCTAACTGTTTCTGCGCATCATCTTGTCTTGTTTTTGGCAACCATTTCAGATTTGCATTTTAGAATCGAGCCAAGCCGAAGAGTCGAGCGACTCTGGTCAACCAAAATAGAGTTTGTATGAGACAAACAAACATTTGCAAAAGTCGGTCTTTCGAAAACTTGCCTTAAATATTTCAAATTCCAAACTGTTCGTGCAAGCAATTCAAATCTTGAAAATGATTTGGCTCAGCAAGATTCTGAAATGCCAGACTTAAAGGTAGGATACACCATTGGTTATTGAAATGGATGGATTTGGGGGGTTGTACAAAATGTATTTTATAGAAAAGCCAGAAAAACGGCGTTCGTTCTTAACCGGCAACAAGCAGTTGTTCTTTTTTTTTTTTTGCAATCGCCATCCGGCGATCGTGATATTTTTTTGTTTTTTTTTATTCAATTTTTTCTGAACAGGATATCTAATGCAATCATTTTGCTGGATGCCTACAATCAATATTTACTATCAAATAAGTAAGATATTATAAAATGTTTTGATATCTGCAAATGGTGTATCCTACCTTTTAAGCGTGTGTGAGAAATTTCATCACGGCTACTGAGACATTGCTGCTGATAGCACTTTGAATTTATTTGTGACTTAGGTTGCAGACCTTTCCTGAGAATATACCAAGGGATGCAGCCCATCTTCACGTCCGGAGTGTAGTGAGTATTCTCTTTCTTGCTGTACGATTGTTGGGAAATTGTTGTTAGCAGTTGGTTTGTAATTAGCGAATGGTGCGCGCAAGCATTCAAGACACACACACCCATGTAGTTGCTATTTGTCGGTTCAGTGCGTGACATCACTCATCTGCAATCCTCTGAATGAGAACACGTTCTGAATGTTGATTTCAGGCGCAATTCAAAATATGACTTTGCAACCTTTGAATTCTAGTCGAGATTCTAGAATGTTTTTTTTTTCGGAATATACACCATTCACAGAGCACCCCTCTTTAGATTTTGAGCACTTTTTCTGCCTAAACAAATTCAAATAATGGCAAATGTTTTATTCTACCTTTTAATCTGCATTATTATGGATTAAACATCTTTTCGGCTATTCCAATCTTTTGTTCAGTGTCCCTTTTTGAACACATTTGTAATTTATTCAATCTTCTAGTGTATAATTCAGAAACCATAACAAAAATTTCAACTGCTCTCTATATGCTAATTAAAGCTCAGTGCCGGAGGGAACGAGCCGATTTGCCATCACGTTGGACCAGGCCCTGTTAATCAGGGGGGATATCTTGGTCAAGTGTTACCACAAAAGGATCCGGGCCACTACCCGTGATGTGGTCTTCCGTTGTCAGTTCCACACCACCGCAATCATGGAGTGCCGGATCTTGTTCCAAAAGAGTGACTTGGATGATGCTTGCACTGGTACGTAAAACAAAAATCACACAGTTTCTAGGAAGATTGTGCCCAAGCTCCCTTTGGACCTTTTTCAAACTCGAGCTCCGGCTCCAGCTCTGGCCCTGGCTCCATCACCATTGCCAAACTGCATGAATGAAGCCAAAGACCGGAGATGGAGCTGGCGTTTAGAAAACAGCCTTTGTCCTGCACAGAGCTCATTGGACTCGTATGATTTTCTTAATTTATGGCCACATGCATGCAGAAATATCGGCTTTCAATCTTTGATTCGTGATCATCACTATTTGTTATTTTTTTGCATTACAGATGCACGGTTCCCTGACTTCACTAAAGTGGAGTTTATATTCTCCCACACTCCTGACCGACTGCACGGCAGTGATTATGTGGCTGGTAGTAACTTCCCTGTGAATGACGTGGATGATCCTCTCATTCGCTGGGACTCATATGAGAACTTTGACAAAACCATTGAGGGAGGAGGTAATTTTAGGAAAATGATTTCTTGGTGAAATTTCCCTTGAATTACCGCCAATGTGACTAAGTAGGTGCTATATACAAAGGACTTGGGAGTGTACGTAGGTATTTCTTGATTGCATGTACATTTTCATGATTATGAATCAATAATTACAAAGTAAGGGGTATATCATCACGAATGGGTACGTATACCGTAGTCTCTAATGGCAAACTCACAGCCACATTTCCTTTTAATTATCTTTATTTATATTAAAAGTTGTAATTTTTGTGTTTGCATTTTTCCAGACTATACCCCCGAAGTGATTGACTTGTCCTTAAGCATTAACAACAACATCCCCCACAGCTCGGCTCCGGACGGCAGCCTGTATGCAGAAGTCCATAAGACCCCCAGTCCAGTCCAACACGACAAGCAGTTTTTTGCCAGCCCCAGCTCCACCTCGTCTGCCTCCATCTCCCCACGGTCCAATCAACTCTTGCCCATTGTGCCCAATGCGGTGGACTACAATGCCGGTCCGCGCAGCCCCATGCAGACTACGCAACTTGCCGTGTTGCGCACTAAGATGAGCGCGCAGTTGGACCCTAACTTTCAGCGTACCCCAAGCCCGCGCACCCCAACCAGCGACCCTCCCAGCCCCATGCAGCATCCCCAAACACCAACGTTGGCCCAGTTGGCAAACGGGCCCCAGTGGCCCACCGACTTGTCCAACGGACCAACAAAGTCGCCAGAGATGTCAACTCGGGAGATGAACTACAAGGAGAAACGAGACTTGGACGATTTGTTGAGGGGTATCGGAGAGGACGTTCCACCCCTGAGCAGTCCTGATAGCATAGCGTCAGGAGAGGTACAGAAAAAAACTAATCACCCAGCCGCAAGTTGCAAGCTATTCATGTGAACTGCAACAAGGCGTTCCTTTTTCGGTGTTTATTTCCTGTTCATTGTGACTTTACTTGTGATAGTTTTATTTGACTTTTGATTTTAGAGGTGGTAGAATTAAATAAAGAATAATTTCAAAATATTTTCATTGATTTTTGTAAGGTTTTACATTTTTTTTATTTTTAATATAGCAGCATTACATTCAGCCCTAATAAATAGGGTGTGTAAAAATTCATATTGAAATTAATGGTTTAAGCCCTGTTAGGGGTAATTACTGTTTTACTGTTAACCAGTTCGCGCCGGGATTATTTTAACATCGCCGAGCCGAGGGGCAGGATTATTTTTATCGAAACTCGATCCGAAGCGGGTTCAGGCTGATAGTGCCGGGAAGCACACCCACGCTTTTTCGGCCTTGCTCGCTGCTGACATACATTTCCGAACTTTACTTGGCGTATTTATGCGTCATCCGTTTTGAATTTTTGAAAAATTTTGCATTTATATACGACATCCGGAGCGAACTGGTTAAGTGACAGTACAGTTCAAAGAGGAATGTTTACAATCATTTGTTATCTTTTATATCAGGTTGGAGAGAGAAGGAAGATTGTGGACGTTGACGCTCAGATGTCACATCTCCCCTCTTTAGAATCGGGACGTTCTCTGCCCCCTAAGGTCTACCATCCTCAGTTTCGTAGTCTGCAAGGGGAGCTTGAAAACCCCTACGCAGAGATCACAGATAGGGTCCCAAAACAGGACCAGTTTGTTCACATACAAGCAAACCAGCACGACCGTCCCGTTGAGGAGACAATTGCCTTCAGTCAGGTCGAGAATGTCGAGAGTAGCAGAATACCTGATTTTAGCATGCAAAGGACTCCACAGTTGCACGACAACCCCACTTACGCTGTTACAAAGGAAAATAACCAGTACCCACCAGCCGGAAGGTCGCACGACGGCACAGATTTCGGAAACAGCCGAGCTCCCAGACAGCAGCTCGATACATCACCGTATCCCCAAACTGCCAAACAGCAGGATGTTTGGCAGCCACAGCCGGTCCGAGCCAAAAAGGAACAATTAATGTTTATTTATAAGGAGGATCCGACGTCGCCGCGGGGACCCACTGTCTCGCCCTCGTCCACCGTATGGCAGCCGCCGAGCAACGAGCCAACTCAAACGCCTTCTAGCAGTGCTCGGACGTCATCAGAAATTGGAGATGATGCATTGACCTGGCTTCAGAGGCAGCAGCAGAAGCTCAAGGAGAAACGTCAGCGGGAAGGAGCTGCGGTGAATCTCACCTACCAGACCCCGAGGAGGGAACTCCCGAAGGTTCCAGAACCCAGGCAAGAACCCAGGCAAGAACCCAGGCAAGAACCCAGGCAAGAACCTGTTCCAGAGCCAGCGATACAGTCCCAGGTCCTGGCTCCAATGGAGCAGGCACCCACGGACAATCTGACCTGGTTGGAAGAAAAGCAACGCAAGTTGCAGATGAAGAGAGGGCAGACAAATACCTCTTCAAAGCCTTTATTTGTCGACACTTCTCTACCAGGACCATCTTATAGTTCATCTTACTCACCACCAAGGACCGACTCCTTAGGTAACGATTGCCTAAATTACATGTATTTTATGACCATTCAACACTGTGTACAGGTTCTGAAAATGTATCTTTGCCTCTGTATTAACATTATAACTTGGGTGTCGTGATGATGATAATAATAATATGTTGTTCCATGAATCAAACATTTTATGATACTGCATGACAATATGAATGTTGCTATGCTAACATTGAATAGACTTGGCTAAAATTCTGACCGTATGGTCTAGTAATCTTGGTAAGTATTAAGATTCATATAAATAATGTGTATTTATGAACTGCATGTATCCACCCAAATTAAGGTGTTATTAGCCCGTTCATTAGGCCACAAGATCACACTGATATCAATGCACATTTGGCCTCTACCTTCATAGGTACCCATTTATACTCCAGGCGATCCGTAGGTAAGTGTCTTGCTCAAGGGAATGAGCCCCACGTTCCTGGCAGCGTTTCAACCCACGCACAATCGTACATGAGTCAAACACAATAACCACTGAACCATGTCATTGTACCCAAAGGTACCACGGTGTTATTACAACCTCGTTGATCAGAGACATGCAATACTTGCTCTGCACATTTACCACGTTTCTCCTTCGATTGTGTGAAGGTGTTGGCGGCAGTAGTGCCACCAACGGTCTCCTGCCGCGGCCCCAGCTCACCAACTTAGAGAAGTCTGTCACCCAGCAGCTGTCCAGCTCCCACTCTCCGAAAGCTCATGCGGATTCCGGCCTCCTGACGCCACCCAACACCTACGAGCACGACGGCAGCCCACTGTGGCAGTCCAATCAACGGTCACTCGGCAGACAAACTTCGGACATCACCTACGACCGGGAGAAGCCTGTGGTGGCCAAGAGGCACCAGGATACAGAGCGCGCTCCTCATGCGCCGACGTATGGTACTGGTGATGCCATAACAGCATTACCTCCAGCCGGACCACACTGGAGTACTCCGAAGGATAGTGTGGGGTAAGATCGTGTCCTAACCCTTTAGGGTGTGTGAAAAATTGTATTCGAACTGATGAATTCCGAACTGTTGGGGTTATTACATGTGACTACATGTAGCTTAATCTTCTAGTTATATTAAATGTTTGAGTGACGAAATCAATATCACAATTTCGTGTTTTGACGGAATTAGAATAACCAGTAGGTGCTATTCCAACTACCGTAATTTCCTGCGGTAAAGACGCGGCTTATCTGACTTTCTAGACCACAAAAACATCGCCGCGCCTTATCTTTCGGTGCGCCGTATATGATGTCGCTTGAGTTCAAAGTGATGGTCTTTGTGTGAAGAATTCTTTGAACGCCGCAATCTTACTCAATAATGCGATCAACCAATTGGCTCAACTCTCCGGACATTGTGACCGTGTTTCCATTAACAATGCCGCGATGTGTTGATCCCCTACGACCGTACATGTACGTACGTGTGTACATGTACATATGTATGTGATTTAGCACTCGGCAGCGTGCGTAGTCTTGTTTGCAAGATGCGGGGCGCCCTCTAACAGACGCCGCATCGGCGGCCTACGCGCGCTAAATATACCGCGATTAAGATCGTCTTGCAAACAAGACTACAGCGTGCGCTGCATGACGCGTACAATTACAACAGCGATAAAAAGCTGGCCTGTACTATGTGGCCTTTTTCTAAACGTTTTTTTCGTCTACGTTCCGGCTTCATGCAATTCACCATCCGAACTACACAGCGCGGAGCATTCGCAACGACTGGAAAAAAGACTAGGGGGTGTCGCAATTAGGGATACCCAGCACGCGATCGCTGCATGTGATGTACATGTGCATGTACATGCATGCAGTTTATACTGCAGTGATACATGATATGTATAAACCTCGTGCGATATTGTGACTACTTGTTTGAAGTTTTCATACATTGTTTGCGTGCCAGATAAACTCAAGTACTCAGCAAATTCTTGCTTGGAATAGTGGGATCGTTCTAAGGCAACAAAATGACCCCTTTGTGGCGATGTACCTACATGTACACCGGGTGGCGTCTGGTGTTCTTTTGAGTGCGTTCAAGCATGCGCTTTATTCGGCGGTGCGCTTTATCTGTTGACGTTTGAAATTTGTTTGGGTGATTTTAGGGACCTGCGCCTTAACCGCCGTGCGGCTTTACCGCAGGAAATTACGGTAGTATACATACTAGCTCGATCACTCAATCACGGATCCAGCAGGGGCATCCTCCCCACCCCTGCCCCTGTCAATGTTGCACCAAAACTCGGTTTCAGATTATTATTGTATTAGTTGGTGGAGTTGGTTCCTTTCAGAACTAAAGTGCAGAACTAAAGTGCTGTGATGCATGTTGTGCTGAGATATTTTGTTTGCACTCAGTTTGATTGTAGCATGTGTTCTGCATGCTGAATTTATGTCTTACATGCAGAGATGTAGTCAAATCCATCACAAGTCCCTGTAAGTCCTTGTAAATCCCTGCAAGTCTATCACAAGTCATCCAGTTCCAAATTTAAATCACAAGCTATTTAAATGCGAATTTCGGTTTTAACATACTTTATACCTTAATTATTTTGTGTTTTACGTTTATTTCTTACTTTCTCAATAACACTGGCATTGGTTACTCATTTGAAGGTCCTAGATCTATCTATGTCCATCCTCGGCTGTTAATTAATTTCATTTCACAGTGGGTAGTGCATGTTTATTGACCTTTCCGTTTGTCCATTCATTCCTTTTCCGTTTTCCCATATCAATTTATCATCTTGTTGGAATGACGTGCATGCCACTTCCCCACTGCGCCCCTCTCCACAACAATCAACAGATCTGTCACTCTCCCTCCTCCAACTTCATACTCTGGCTCCCAAGATAGTCAGAATGGGACTCTCAATGTCCTAACAACCCAGTGGGTCCCAGGCTTGTCTAGTGACTCTGGCTATGCTTCCTCCCTCTCCTCAACCGTCACCGGAAATGAGCCCGCAAATGCTGCCACAGCCACGAGATTCGTTGACGCTGATGGGAGCGAGACCACCACAACGACCACGACCCAAACCCGCAAAAAGATCCTCCATGTGTTTCCGCAGAAGACGAAATTTGACATGAAACAGCTGCCCCTGCTGTTCATGCAAGAGATCAGGAAAGACGAAAGCGGGGGGTTACAGAGCCGGCTTCTTGGGCTAATGAGAGATAAGGGTGTCGGGGGGAGTCCAACGTTAAAGAGAAAGCCAGTGTCTGACACCGGTTGTAGGGAACCAGTGATTCCAAGAGGGGAAGAGGGCTTAGAGACAAAAGGGGGAGGCTTACTGAAAACTGTTCAGGCATATTCCCCAGCAGTCCCTCATGTTCCATCACCTCGTATTCCACCGCAATTTAATCTACCATCAGAAAGTATCCCATACAAATCATTAATGTCATCTTCTGATCAGTCCATCCCAAATCATAACCCAGCGCCAAGAATGTCCCGTTATCATTCTACTCCAAGACGCCAAATGATGAACTCCCCAAATAAAACCCCTAGACGGAGAGGGGACTTGGACACAAATCGATCTCCCCATTCAGTGACCTCTCCCAAATCTGCACAGAAGCAAAAATCTTCCAACTTACCTCCACAAAAAACCCGATCGCAGTCGCTTCCAAGAAACCAAACATTCCAGGGGAGTTTTCACAATGACTTTCACAAAACAACCTCTCCGAATACGCATCCAAACCCAAGTTCATTGCCCTCGGGTGTAACACACTTCAAACCTCATGTTGCCTCATTTGGTGGCCCACACTACCACTCTCTTCCAAGAGATGGACCTCTGCATTCTTCTCGCAGCCAAAGTTACATGCATGATCAGAACTCTGCTTCTCATCTAAAACCAGAGTATAATAAATCAAAGAAAAACCCTTCAGAACTGGGGACTGCACAGAATTATTGGCAATCAGATTTTCACAATTCACTGCCAAGAACTTTCAGGCTTACCCACGAACACCTCTCTGATGCAGAACCGAATGCAAACTTAACAACTAACTTTCCAAACTTTGCCTGCTCAACAAATAGAAAAAGGCGTGCTCATTTTCTGGATCCTAACTCTAGATTCGAGCGAGGGGATCCACATGCCCAAGGTTCAAATGAAGACTTAATAACTCAAGCAAATCCTGCACCATTTATAGATGATACCGGTCTTTTCCTTCCCGTCCCTTCCTACAATTGGGTCATGGATCGTATCCAAACACTGAGGCATGCATCCTCTAACAAGTTGAACTTAAGTGGCCAAGACAATCCAGACAGGGTTCGGAAACCAAGTGCCAAATCTAGACAGGTTAAGACTATGCAGGGTTTAAATTTGAGGCAATCTAATAGAGAAGTGAGAAGGCTTCCCACGCAAGGGGTTACTGAAAGGGTACGTGGTCGTCCTCTTGGTAGATACAGGCACAAGTCGGAGGGAGGAAGCAGCAACCAGAGTCAGGATGTGTGGCTTAGAAGGGAGGGCTATGAAGCTGATCAGAGAGATCCTCGAGCACTTTCTGCAGACCGGGTAAGAGTGAACAGCTCAACCAACCACCAGAGAGAGGATTCCAGCCAACGGAGAAATGGACATTCCATCGGAAGCCACAATGTCGGGACCATCCCTCTTCAGCATCTACAATCCCAATACACTAACCATGGCCCTACCTTGTCTAACGCTAAGCACTCAAGTGGTGTAACCCCCGGGGTGATGGAGGCTGTGCCTGTTGGCCAGACTACTAATCCTTCTGGTAACATTAACCTCATGGCCGGCCTGGAAGATGCCATTCGCATGCTGTCTGAATTGACTCACCTCCAAAACAAAGACCCTGCAACTGCAATGGGCAATCGATCTACCACTAAACCTAACCTGCATGTGACTGACATGCACAAAGGGGGTGAACTAACTGGCCCATCGAGGCAGATTAACTTAGCTAATGGGTTGACTGGATCCAGTGCTAACTATCAGTCAAATGCACAACCCAGGCAACAAGCAGCTCCTCACAACGTCTCTGGACCGAGCAAGGCTGGCGTGAATGATGCTTACAAGGTGGACCTGCATATTGATGAGTCTAACCTAGAAGAATCTCCCAACCATGAGGGCAGAGTAGCTGATATGATAGCTGGTGAGTCTCTATCTGATTGGTATTTAAAGTGTCAAATTGTAATTATAATTAATTGGATCTTCCCCAGCAACCTAAAAGTTCATTGCTCAAGGGCACACCAGAGTTGTAACGATTTGAGTCGATGACTGGACTCGAGTGCAATGGGTAGATGACTTGACTTGACTCGAGTCACTGCAGAGAAATGACTCGACTTGACTCGACTCCATCAGCAGATTCAACATGACTTGATTGGAGGCTAATTAACACACGAGTCCCAAAAACAAAAACAAACCTTTGTGGAAAATATTAATAAATGATTTATTTATGTTCACTTAACTTGAATAGACTTCTTGACTGAATGACGCGACTCAACTCTAGATGCTTCTTTAAAATGACTTGACTCGCAAAAAACGTGGACTCGTTACAACTATGGGGCACACGCACTATAACCCCAGGCTGGACTCAAACCCACAACCTGCAGAAATACCCACAGATCACGGGTTCAACGCTCCAGACCCTGATGCCATGGCACTCAATTTTTGATGACCTGGCAACTTCTCTTATTAAAATTAAATTTCAGATATTACAATTAAAACGAGCGACAGCGACCAAGTCAAGAGTCAGCCACCTGCCGGACCTCAAGTTAAACCTGACAAGGCCAGGCAAGTGGCAAGGCGCACCCCTCAGCAGTCTGGCTACGACTCGGACTCAGGATTAAATCAGTATTATGATCCACCCAGTCATAGAATCCAGGGGGAACCCACTGAAAAATGGCTGCACAATCCAGGTGGTCTGCCTGATCATGTAAGTTGAGCAATGCAATATACACATATTGACTGGTGCTTAGGGCACTAGTGTACATCAACGTACATGTAGATGCAATATACACCTATTGACTGATACTGAGTGCACTAAGGAACGTCCAAGTAGCTGCAATATATACCTACTGACTGTTACTGAGGGCACTAGTGTAACCAGTCGCTACAAAATGAGCTTCAAGTTGGAAATTGCCATTTTACAGTGCACTGGGGTAAAGCCAAAATTTGAAACAATGGTCAGGATTTTTCTTGGGTTTAATGCATCCCTGGCTTTTATTAGAGCTCTGTGTGTTTTTATTAATAACAACAATAGAACTAAACATATTTTAACACAAACTACGACACTGGAAACAACTTGAAATACATAAATGATGTCTGGGAATTATTCACTTTGATTGTCTTGACAGGAGAACGAATACTGGGACCGCATGGAGGGTCTAAAGACTCCCAATCTCAAGGAGCAGTGGTCTCGTAAACCAGAGTACGACGTGGGCTCATCCAATGAGAGCCTACTAAACGGTAGTGTCACGCCCAGATTTCCGGTTGGACCAAAGGCTTACAAGAATATGATATGGACACCACTGGCAACAATTAGCCCACCACACGGTGAGTGTACAAAGGTAGTTCCACAAGGGCTTGGGGTGTAGTATGCCCAGGGCACGGCAAGTAGTTCTTCGAAGGCTTTAGGGTGTAGAACTTAATCCATAAAAAGAAGTCTGTAAACTTTCAGCCTAGAGATGCAATTTTTGTTTTGCAATTTTTTGTTTTGCAATTTTTTGTTCACAGGACCAGATGAACCTTACCCTCTCTCCCCAACCAAACTGAACAAGGAGGACATCTTGAATACAACCGGTCTCCATATTAGTCCTGCTCGGCAAACCTCAACTGACACCGCGAGTCCCATGAACGTCGCAAGCCCCACCTTGACTGCAGCTAAAAGTAACACTCCCACAACCCCAGAAGTCATCACTGTGACCCAGAGGAGAATTGTCCAGACGGAAAGAGTTTTTGACCATAACGGTGTAGCAGCAATAACGCCAGGTCCTAGCCCAAGAGAGGCTGTCGTACAGCAGCCAATCATGGCCAAGGTGGAACGCGTCCCTGCTCCGGGGACCGTGGTGGAAAGAAAGCCAGTCCAGAACGGGCAGTACTACCCAGTGGAGGCCAAAGCAGAGCGGGTACCAGTCACAAATTACAGCATCCAGGAGCCGGACGGCAATGCCAAGCCCATCAGCTCACGCTACCCGGCAGGTGGGTTTCTCCCGTCGCCAAAGAAAGAGGTTACCTTCCAAGATGCCCGAGGGGGTGTGCCTGAACGGCCGACCGGCCCACAGGCTCTTGTCGAAGAGACCGCGATTGTACCAACTACGAAAAAGCCCGTTGAGCTTGCCCCAGCTTGGCCGATTGAACTTGAGGTGCACATCAAGAACGAAGGAATAGCTCCCGCTATTAGCGACGTTCACTTCAAACGGGGTGCAGCTACGCCACCCAACAGCCCCCAACAGCTCCCTCCGGGTGCCCAGTACCAGATGCCGTTTGTACAGGAACCACCTGTCAGACAAGAAATGATCGTTAGGGAACAGGAGGAACCCAAATTCAGCCACCAGCTGCAGAGTCTGTCCAGCCAGCCGCCCCCACCACAGTACCCGACATACAGCGATCGCATGAGGAACAGACCGCCAGGGCCTGCGTATCCTACCTTCAGCGACCGGCATCGAAAAGCCGCGGTCGGCCGAGTGGAGGAGGTGCCTCCTGAAGTGGCCAATGGATACCACACCATGTATGATAACCGGGGAGTGGTCATGGCCAAACGAGCTTCCACGGGAAGGTACGATTCAAGTCAATTTAAGATTTTCAATTGCTACGTTTTTTGTTTTCTGGCAATGTGATCAAGTTTCCTGATAGCAACTACTGCAATTTAGTTCAATATTTAAAACTAATTATAATTGAGCGAAGACAATTTAGACATCTTCAGTTTGAGGCTAGTTTGTTAGACATGCATGTATATGAATGTGATACAATTTGAAAGAATCAAGAATGGGGGAGTGTTTAGAATTTTCAGTGTGGTTACTTGCTTCATGACACACATGCACGTGTATGCACCTGGCTTCAAAGTTATAAAGTTACCAAATGTCGCGTCAGGATTCTTGAGGTGTTTTTTTTCGTTTGAAAACCCCTTTCGAAATCGGAAATTTACCACAATAGTATCTTTACAAATATCAAAAAGAAATGCCTATTTAAAGCGATTGCCTCTTAAAAGCAACATCACATATTTTGTGAAATTGTGAGATTTTTTGTTTTATTCCATTGTCACCCCAATGAATTGTAGACCAACTACATGTAAGTTAATGTCTGTAGCCTTTAAGTCTTTGCGAGCAGAAAAGGAACTAATTTCCTGATTTCTCTGAATTTTCGTTCATTTTAGTGAAGGGATGTTGCCATCTCGTTCTGCTCACCAGCGGAAGACTTCAGATGGCAGCGTCGGGCCTGCCCAAAGCGGCCGCACCACTCCGTCCAATTTCTATTTGATGATGCAGCAGCCCTCGCCGTATTCAAGTTCCCTCTCCCTCGCCGGTAAGTAGTCTGAGTATCATGCCTTTCTCAACGTAGCTTGTTGTCATTCTTGTTTGGTCAGAAACAGGCCAATTTGTATCATTTATAAGCATCAATTTTCTTTATTCTTTTATTTAGATACCAGTGTCGACAAGGTACGCTTCGTGAAGGATCTCTCTGCCTGGTGGTACAAACCTCACATCTCCAGAGATGAAGGTTAGTCTTACATGTACATTGTTTATGTCATTTAACTGTTATCATTAAACACCAGAATAGCATCAATTTTAAGTCATTTTAAAGCCATAGCTGTTACTACAGCTTTTCATTACCTCTGTTCGTTATCGCTGTTCTTTAGGGCTTTCCATTACGTTTTCTGTTACCGTTTTTTGTTAACACTTTCCATTACCGCGTTCCGTTAGTGCTTTTCGTTAGCGCTTTCTGTTCCATTACTTAATAATACTGTATGTCTCGCTTCTTCTGTTGGGAAAGTGTAAACAAATTGTAACTTTCTCGTATCTGTTTTGTAATTTATTATTATATTTTTTCGTTGCCATTTCCCTAGCCATTACGATGTTGAAAGGCAGGTGCCCGGGTCAGTTTGTAGTTAGAGACAGTAACTCGTTTCCTGGTGCTTTTGGCCTCGCTGTCAAAGTTGCCCAGCTTCCGCCCAATACACCACCTAGCAAGAAAGGTAAGCTCTAGGCTTTGGTACTTTTCTTAGTTTCTTTCAAAAAACAGCATGCCAGATGGAGTACTTTTAGCTTTAAAGCCATAATTTTTGTTGAATATTTAGATTTTTTGTCTTCTCGTTCGTATCAGCTACCGACCCAGCCAGTGAACTTGTTCGTCACTTCTTGATTGAGCCCAATCCGCGAGGGGTTCGTCTGAAAGGCTGCACTAACGAGCCGATATTTGGTAGTCTGTCCGCCCTGATTTACCAGCACACACTCACGCAGCTGGCGTTGCCATGCAAACTCCAACTCCCAGAATCAGGTATTGTATCAAATATATTATTATACCTTGTGACCTGCTCCAACGAAACCCGGACAAAGTTGACAATTTGTGTTTTTTAGATTTTGCTTTTTACAAATTCTCTTGGTTCTCAGCTTTAAAGTGAGGTACCGTTGACATACGTACCCCCACCCTATCTCTCCTGGGGAATGGATTTAGTGATAAAATCCCGACAACCTAATTATCATATAAACAGCTTGGAAGTTCAGAAAAGCATATAATTTTGTCTACACACATTTGTTTAAAAAAACACACTTCTTGGTGACGGATTATGTTCAAATTTGGGGAGATTGTAGATTATTAGTTTGTGATTCAGGAAAACCCAAAACCTCAAAATAGTAAAATCCACCCTAAATGACTTCATTTATTACATTGTAATAAAACACATTTTGCGACCTTATCATGGTTTCGTTTGAACAGGTCACACATACTCGTGATCGAGAGCCGATCGCATGCAGTGATATTACCACATAGCCAATACATGATATACTTGATTCTTACTACAGATCCGTCTGGCGTGGATGCGGCCGACAATGCTATCGACCACAAGTCAGCTCATGCTCTGCTATCACAGGGTGCAGGTAGGATGGACTTAAAATTGAATCGATTTAACTTCTCAATAGAGTACAGAGGGATTGAACATGACGTCCTAAATTGTTTTCAACACGATTCACATACAAACTGCTGTTTACTCCACCACTTTATCATTTCTTTAAATTGCAGGCAACAAATATTGTATTGTAACATCTGTGCCGGTTGGCCGGTAGAGGGCACCAGAGCGATCCCACGGTGAAACCGTCTAGGGTGCTCCTGCCCGTCCGCTTAGGCGACCCGTCCTGGATCGCGCATACGCCGAACCGGTTTAGACCAGTTTTATAGTGCCGCGTGATAACGTTAGAAGTTGTGCTAATAAATGGGCTAGGAATCACCGGAAACCACAGAATACCTGTCTAAGATTCCTTCTTGTGTGTGTGTCGACCCCAGCAATAGTCTACGTTAAAGTATGCAAAATTTGTTTCAATCGCTACCTGAAACGTATACAATTTCAACGGATAACGCAATGTGGATAGCGCAATGTGCACTACATATACATGGATGTATGCCCATTGCTTTTTAAACAAATCATTTTGAGCAGTGCGCACTACGCATGACTGACGCATGGATTTTCAGCCTAAATCAGTTAACTATCCATTATCTTGTTTTCCAAGATCTGTGTATTAGAGACGCGGATTAATTTGTTTTCCTTCTTCCCGTCAATTTTAGCTTGTAATGTTTTATACTTGGTCACGATGGAGATGGAATCGCTGACTGGCCCAAGCGCCATAATGGAGGCCACAAACCGACTGGTGAGCCACAAGGATAAGCCCAAGAGGGTCATTGTTCACTTCAAGGTCTCGCTGAAAGGAATTACGCTGACAGACAACCAGAGAAAGTAAGCCAACATTACATGTACTTTCATCTCAAATGCATACATGTAGTTAACCTGCTGGTAGATTCTCCTCCATATCAATTTTGTGAAATTGGTTCAAGCTTCTAAATCATGGAACATTTATATACCAGAAAGGGAAACTGACTAAGTGCATATACAGTAATTTTAAAACCGAACCAAGAAATTGACTAGAGTGGGGCTTTGGACCTGCAACCTACATCCAACTGCATGTTGGACGTTCCCTACTCTGTCGGTAATAAAAACCAATTGTGCTCGACACAAAATCACTTGTTAAATTGTACACATATTCACACTAACCTGTTTTTAATAACACATCTTTATTGTGTTGCTGTGTTTAGGAATCAGATCCATCAATTTCTCTTGTTATTATTCAACCTAATCTTTTTCCATCTACTTCTTTTTAGAGTACCGTACTTTATGTGCTGCGTCTTGTTTTAATTTTGTTTAATGCAGGTTGTTTTTTCGGAAACATTATCCTGTTCAGTCTATTCTGTACTGTGGAATGGACTCGGGCTCAAGAAAGTAAGTAAAACTTATTTTTGCTCTCCTTGCCCCCGGGCACCCTGAACCAAAGTTACGCCACTGTTGCTGGGGCCACTGTTCTGCAAATTTGTCACATGTACGTTGTGGTACTCGTATTTCTGTCTGTAGTTGTATATTAAAAGCAGACATGCATTCATGTCTGTCATCTTTATGTACTTGCATAGATGGAGGCAGAAAGATGGGAAAGCGGAGACTCAAGCCAGGTAAGTACATGTGTTGTATTTTTGACAACTGATGAATTTGTTGTTGGATAATTGTAATAAAAACAAAGACTATAAAGTAGGGCTTTGGAGGACAAAATACGGATACAAGTAGGATTTTTGCACGATTCCGCAAACACTAAGAAAAGACTATTTACAAAATGGCGGGCAGAGGTGATTCAACGACTGTTTTGTGAAAGTATACAGTTATACATAAACTGTCGTAAATGCTGTTATTAACCTCGTCCAAGAAGTTTGAAAATTATTTAAAATAAAACGCTACGCAGCTACGCCAAGTTTCGTAAATCGATCTTAAATGTATTGAGCAGCTACGCAACAAATTTGTTGCATAAGTCCTACACCTGGCATAAGCTAAACTCGAATGCTTGTCTTTGTTTGCTTGTTGAAACCTTTTTTAGTTTACTGTTTCCCTTCTTACTTGTTTACCGTTTCCCTTCTTACTTGTTTACCATTTCTCTTCAGGATCTTTGGCTTTGTGTGTCGCAAGCCGGGCTCCAAGACCGACAACCAGTGCCATCTGTTTGCCGAGTACGAGATGGAACAGCCAGCATCAGCCATCGTCAGTTTTGTAACCAAAGTACTTTTGGGCTCTACCATTCACAACAAATAACAAGGAGGTGCCATCGGGCAAGAATATTAAACAGCTCTGGAATATTAAAATTACTTGTATCAGGAATAATTTAGCTCGGTCTCACCGCCCTTACTGGGCGTTAATGCGCTTTGGACTCTGAATGGATAGATTTTGTTAGCCTGCAAACAGAAGGTCACCAGTTCCGCAGCTCATCTGCACTGCGTGCAATTCAAAAGGTCATGGTACGCTACCCATAATGCTGCCTAGATATCTGTGAAGCCGCATCAGCGCTTCCCAGCGCCCAGATGGGCGGTGGGACGCAGCGAACAGGAATACCAAGAAATGTTTGTTTTAAATATTGTAAGCCTATTGGTAGTCTGGTTCCCTGACCCGACAATGCCTTTACGTCTTAATTGTAGGTCAGATATCTGCTAACGACAAAAATAGATCATGATGCACTGGCAGTGCAGCTAAAACAAATTAAAATAAGACAGCTCTGAAAAAGCCACATCTGAATTGGCTAAAATAAGGGATATTGGGCATTTTATCTGATTTTTGGTTTTATGCAAAACAGAATAATTTCTGTATAGACAGGAATGTTGTTGTTTACTTCACAATCGTTTCACTCCCGGAAACACTCGGTCATCACAAATGTTAATGACAATACCTGATTCGGAATACTTTCAACGTTCGAATCCTTTGGTCTGGCAACCAGACTAAACTATTGACCACATTTTTTATCAAAATGAGGGTGCTGTTACGGCACCATTTTGTGGGTTTAAAGGACCAGAAAAAGGTTAGAAACTCTGATTGACAGTTTGGGATAGTTCAGTTTTTTTAGCTGACGAAGCTGAAGTGATTGTTTTCCTAAATACAAAGGCAAACCTTGTGTGATGGACAGTGGCATTGGTAGTAGCAGTACCTACCGACCATCTGGAACAATTTATTGAATGAAACGGGTAGACTGTTAGAAACGGTATATTAAAAATGTTCATGTAAATAGTCATATACATGGCGCTACATTGAACCAGATTTACTGCCAAATATGTAAATATATTTTTTCAGAGTAATTAACTTCAGATTTCATCGTCATGCAAGTTCACATCAAGAGAAAGATTGTAAGCATTAACATGCATTATGCAAATTTCATCTGAAATGAACAAAACAAGCTTGATTCAATTTTCTATTTTTAGATTTCTAAATTATGAAAATATATTATCTATTTAAAAAAAAAAATGTACATAACAAATATAGTACTGGAGTACTTTGACATATAAGGAATAGTTTTTGGTTTTTGTTTGAGTGACGTATTTTAGCTGTGCCAAAATTGTGTTTGGTTGTACACTTATAAGCAGGGTATTTAGATGATTAAGTGTGTTGACTTGAATTTGTATTCGGTCAGATGTGTGCTGAATTTTGAAATCGTTTTGGCATTTGAGGAATATAAAAGAACAAATTTGTTAACTGGTTTTTTTTAAATGGTTAACCCTAACTCCCTCACCATTGTTATTGAACAATACAATTCCTTCAAAATCCTCCAACTTCCTTTGTTGTGTAGGGAGTTACGGTTAAATAAGGAATGTGACTTATTTGGACACAAATCCAGGGCCATTGAAGCAACATGTTAGGATGAATTAATTGGACGATACTTGTCATGCATGTTTTTACTGTACATGTGTTATGTTATCATAGATTTGACTTGCTAGCTCGTGTAAAACTAACATTACGATTCATTTTTGCCTTGTACAGTAAGCAGTTGACATGTTTCCTGTTTAAAACTGATAGATTCAAGTGTGGGCCGGGGTATGAAATGTTATTGGAACAACTTGAAAAGTAGTTGCGCAGTATTTATTTTCAGATTCATGTTTGTATAAAGCCGAACAACATTTTATTACATATACATGAATGTCTACCAGTTTAATTACAAAATTAACATAAAATCCTTTGCCTAGATTTTGTTTAGTGAGACATGCACTAGTAAACTTGCTTGCCCATACTTTTTTACATAAATCAAACAATAAGGTGCATTTTTAAATCATTGTATTCATAGACAATTACTATTAAATGTCTAGAAAGACAGAAAGTATATCGCCCAAATAAGCAAGATACAGCTTTTATTAAAAAAAAAAAAAAAAAATTGTGTACAAAGAAAAAACACAGTTGATATCGTAACATCTAACATCTTCTCTTTTTCGAGAATAAAAAGGAGCTTTTACCTTAACATTTGCCTCAAAATATTTTTAAAACAAAACTGCTTTTAACAATTGTAATGGAATTTGTCAAGCAACGAATTGAATAAACACAATGCATCTTTCTTGCATGAGATTTCTTGTACATATTAATTTGACGGTCTGATCTGACTATGCATTTCAGTAGAGTTAATATTTTTTTTTATATTTGCTATCTCATAGTATGTGATTTGAGAGGCCGAAAACTTGCATGATTTTTGTATTTATGTTTCTGATGGGTTAAAACAACTTTAGAAGAACTGACACAAAAGAATTAAAATTTGACCAGCTCTCGTTGAAATTTGATTGGGGTCCGGTTTGGTCCATTTGCCAAGATGGTTTTGAAGTGGCAACTCTGAAGTTTCAGCAACTTGAACTAGTCCTTGGGTAATACGTTTTGGCTTTTTCAAACTGTAACAGTTGTCCCTACCCATGTTGAAATCAACACGGGTCAACTGATTAGGGTTGTATTTGAGTCCCTGTAAATCCTTGTACAAGTCCAGTCAAAAGTCCTTTCATAAAGCCACTCGCAAGTATATGTAATAAAATATAACTAGATAAACAATGACAAATGAATGCTTTTGTAACAATAAATAGCTAGTGACTTGACTTGAGACTGGAGGACTTTGAGGTATTCAAATGCAACTTTGCACTCGTGAACACGGAAGTTGCTGTTTATGAGTACCGTTAGAGCAAATTGTAATTGTTTTGACTTTCATTCATTTTTCTTTCAGTTTAATTTCTTTCAATCGAAATAATTACTGATTATACAGGAATGCAAATTGTTAAGCTCTGAAGTTAGCCACTCATTGTTGATCCTCAAGGAATGCATACCACAAGAAACTTGTGAAATGCTGCATGTATATTTACGTACTTTTTAAAGTATATTAAAGTGAACAAAGAAAAGTGGCAGGAGCGGGATTTGAACGTGCGACCTCTGGAATACCGTACGGCGCTCTACCAACTGAGCTTTCTTGCCCTATGTTGGCTTTTTCTTGGTTCACTTTAATACGCAACATACTAATTACAGAAACAAATAGGTGTTTATTATTGTTAGACTAACAATTCAAAATCGCATGTCTCTGCATTATGTGTAACTTTGGATCAACAATATTTTCTGCTTAAATGAAATATGGCCACACTGGTCAGTTGCTGATTATCTTCACAATATCACATAATTTTCAGAGTGTGATATGCCTAGAGCTTGAATAGTTTTTCCATGATAATGTTGATGTGCAATTCCCATAGAATCCATGTAGCCTACTATTTACACTCCATTATGAATTAGTCCAGACCCACGTAGTATAGTGTACTAAGAACAATTTGTGTTTATATATCAACTCTTACAAATAAACCAAAACAAATGAAAGCAAAAATGTGTCTTCCCAAGAAAACATTGTTCTGGGTTTTTTAATTCGATTTTGTTGAATATCTGTGGAATCTTTATACTGAAATTACTGAAATTAACCACAAATTCGTTTTGAAGCAAACATTTAGGTAGATGTAACTGACTAACATTTTACCAGTAGTAAATAAGATTTCTGTCCCTGTTTTACGCCTGTTTCAAGATTGTAATCCATTGCCACGAAAAGACAGATTTTATAGGTGGCTTGAGATGGTACATGTACTAGAAAGCTGTGCTCCAATTCTGTACAAATGCCCCACTGAAAGACATCTAATGTGTTGAATAAAAAAAAAATTAACATTTTAAACACTTCATATTGTACCTGATATTTCTTATGTTGGAAAATTTAATTGATATACCTATACGAAAAAATTCAATACAGATTTTTGTACGTTACACCAAAACAAACAACTTTACACCATCTTTATTAGTTCAACATTAACTATACAAGCTATTTAGGTCAATAGAGTATTTTGTTGAATATTATATAACAGTTTAGTTTTGGTAATTTTGATCTTGACCTCAGTTCCTGAATTTAGCAGGTTTAATTTAGGTTCTACTTGTTTGCAATATGTCCGGTTTCTTTAGTCTAACCTGAGTAATTAAGTTACACTTGCCTTTGACTTTTGCCCTAGCCCCAAGTTGCCACAAGCAGGTGGTATAATGTCAACATATCTTTTGTCTCCTCCACTCTGACCGTGACGTTTGTCATGCTGTCCGCAAGTTAAATATGATTCTCCTTTCCAACATATTGCTTTCTGTATGCCCACTCTGCAAAATAACTTCTGGTCGCCCACAGGCTGGACAAACTCTTGGATGATTGAAGTGGCATGACTGGACAACATCCAGTCAAGTCACACTACACAAGCCTCGTCAAGTCAAGATTCACTGTGAGGCCAGAATTCAAAATTCTCTTGTTGCGCATTCTATATCTCAATGTAGATTTCATTTTTTTGGAGGCCAAAATTGAGTCATCCGAGTTCTTGCAAAGTTGGCGCTTACATTGGGGGTGGGTTCTAACCTTTGAGGCTTCTTCAAGTCTCCACTCGTACTTTCAAGTGTCATGATAACACTTCTTGTTATTCACTGCCCCTAATCTTTGCTCTGCAGCCCAAGATTCAAATCAAAATGGACATTTATAGGGTTCTACAATTGTAGAACCCTATAAATGTCCATTTTGATAGCAATTACTTACATGTCATCAACTGGAAGCCGTATGGGTAGTTTATTCTGCAAATGGTATATCTTTAATGAGTCAGTGGGTTAATGTGAAAACTGGACACGGCAAAAAGCGCGAAGAAAACAATCATCTATATTAGAGGAAGGAAAGCGATTTCTAGCAATGTGTGGAGCAAGGCAGGGCGTCATCTGCAGCCATGCAATTCCATCTTTAACCGAGGGTCAAATGGGTTAGCATGTGCCGGGGTGAAATGGAGATGAGCTGCTCAATCTCACCGAAGTAGTCCCATATTGCTCCTAATCAAATTGTCTGGCTTCTCGTGTCGACGGTGCCGAGTATGACAATCAGACTCCTGTGAAAAAAACGGACTCGTTTTCCCTTTTATTTGTAAACCCTCTCACACGACCGGTCACTCTCCTAATAACTTTCTTCACTTGGGTATGCGCAACATACTACCAATGAATCATGGAGTCTAAAATTCGCTTCGTAGCGATCCTGTTTTCACAAAACAAGGATCATCAGCGAGTCCCTGAAGCTGCATGCTCTGGGTAGGTGAAGCTCATTACACTTGGTTACACAGTGCAACAGGAGACGATCGCGAGATCGGCAGTCTACCTGTATGGTCTTTTAAAAAAGGAAACCGAGATTAAAATACTCATTACATCGTTTATTAAAGAGCAGTAACCACTATCAGTTGCGTATCTATCATGTACTCTTTCATTTAACCCAAGTAATTGAGGTTCATGGTTGTCATGGACGACCGAATAACAATGGTTTGACTGGGAGGCGTTAAACATGACCTTGCATCAGATTAGGATTCGTCTATCTGCACGGTGTCCATCAAGCTTAAAAAGAAGGGAAAAAAACACCAGTAAATTCAATCTTACACTTATTCAGTGATGATACAGTTAAGCTTGTCCATGTCACAACCTAACTGGTTGTAGTTACTATTATTCATTGAGCCTAATACTTTCCCAGTTATAATCCTTTAAATCTGGGTTTTGATGTTTTTTAAAGACACACTGTACTCCGAAACCCTTTATTACTAACAGTACGCTCGAATCACGGCGCAATAAGGCAGCCTAGTGGGGCCCTGTGATAAGGTGGAGCTCGTTAGACCTGGTTGTCAGTCATTACCACGTCTGATCACAAACTTAGGTAGGTAGAGTTTGTTGAAAAATTGGTTGACGGCAGTCTATCTATAATATAAGCCGAAATCCACCATCGTACGTCACGTTGTTATACCAGTTCGCGCCGGGATTATTTTAACATCACTGAGCCGACCGTGGGCAGGATTATTCTTAACAAAACTCGATCTGAGGCGTGTTCAGGCCAATAATACCGGGAAGCAAGCACGCACACCCACGCATTTCCGGCCTTGCTTGCTGCTGACAGACATTTCCGACCTTGCTCGTGGCGTGTTTATGCGTCATCCGTTTTAAATCTGGGGAAAACTTTGCGTTTATATTCGTCATCCGGCGCGAACTGGTTAAGTAGCCTATCGCCAGTAACTGCACCTATATATCTGCGGCATGACCTTAATTGCAGGCCCTTGGCATTAGTACCGCTTGTCTTCTCCGTATTATCGGATCCAACTCTTCGGTATCAAGTCTTGTGAAGTTGGTGAATGGTACGGTGCCCCTTCTTCGCATTTTTGTCTACTCATTCTCATTCTTTTATTTCACCCTATCATATTGATGTGTGTGGACTCCAAGGGTCCTTGTCCAGTCAAAGCTTCGCCAAACGCAGGAAAAGGGGACGCGCACAAAAGATTTCTAACTCAATTAAGCAAAACTTGTATGCCTTTATTTATTGCACCAAAACATGCATCATAATCGCAGTCCATTCGCCACTGCTACATGAGAACCACAACTACTGATTCCCGGCATAGAAAAGCACAGCCTGATACACGTTACTACGTGATGTATACACTTAGCCCATCTTGGAATTTGGCCAAACTCATCCCGCGTTACTACTTTAAAAAAACTAATTTCCGGAACACCTGTCCCAGTCACTTGTGCAAAGAAACTAAGTCAGCGCTCCGCAAACAATAGACCGACGAAGCACCGGAGCTAAAAACAACAAAGTGGTATGTATGTACATGCGTATACATTATTGGGCGCTATCGACCGATCGCGCCGCGCCCAGCATCTAAACTGTCTGTAAAGTCTAGCCAACGGCTTCAAGGAGCGCATCCACTTATGTGATCCGTGTCCGCGACTCCGCGTCCGTGTGAAGTGAACATTCATATACATGTACATGCGTGTTGACATACGTGAAAAACCGTGACTCCTTTCTCCCTATAAAAAGCAATGTTCCACTACGGTGTCAGTGAAAATCGCTCACTGCGCGATTGTTCGCGGACGCGGACATAGCCTTGGTCAAGGCGCGTTCGTCGTTATCCGTCTGTCGTTATCCATATCCGTCCACAGTTACACGCCACGCGCGCCCCGCATAATGTTGCTAGCTTGCGCTCCCCGGTGCAAAGATACAGCGCGAACAGCGACCTCATACGGCCATTAGTTATGCAAATCAACTGAAGCTACTTTTTCGCCTTGAATCAACCGTTTTTGAAATCTTATGTTTTTCCTATATTTTGCGCCACATTTCTAGCGCATGACCTCGTATGCGAATACGGATAAGTATGGGCGGGGCTAAGATGTGCAGTGTCCTGCAATCACAACGCGGTTGAATCCCGACGTCATCAAATTTGATGCAGTTACTTGTTTGCAGCATGACATTTAAATGGATCGTACACGTTTGGTAATTGGAACCCAATGTTTGTTTCAATCCTATATAGTTATAGATATATACCATAAAACTAACCTGTACAAATTTCATTTCAAAAGGTGGTAGTGATTTTGAGATATTGCCGAAAATCTGGAGCGGTTATGTACGTCCACGCAGGAAGAATAATCTGCATTGGAATACACAATCTGAGAAACGTCACTGCAGTTACGCTTCTCAGTTTCAATTTTCTTGGGATTAAAAGTGAAATCTTTTTCCATAACCGCAGTACTTCGAAGTGAAAAGTTTCTAAAAATGCATTAGCTGCTGCCTACTAAGTAAGTTTTTATTGCCATTAATTTTTGGAGTAATTACCAAACATAATACGTACGATGACGATCCCTAGTTTAAGACAAAATGACGGATATTCAGCGTCGTCTGTCGTCCGTCGTGTTGTTTGAATTCTGCAGCGAAAATATTATCCTTCGAAGATTTTAGACCCGAGCAGCGAAAGGCCTTAGAATCCTTTCTTCGTGGTCACGATGTTTTTGTGAATTTGCCGACAGGTTTGGGAAATCCGTCATTTTTCAGGCAGCCCCATTGCTCGGAGCTCGCACGTACGGCCAGGTACTCAGCATTTTTCACTGGTCAGTTTCTTATCGCCGCATAATCGGCATTATACCCAGGCATGCTGGTCTGTGCGTTATCGCCACATTGTATTGGTCCAAGCATAGTCCAACGCTGTGGGAAGGGTGCATGTTTATGGCTGTAGAACCAACCTTAAAAATGATCGCAATATCGTAATTTAAACAGGGACAAGTGTCTTATATCCTCAATAACTCCTCTAATTATTTTCTTGGCAAAATTCAGCCGGCAAGGCATTTAATAATTTTATCAGAGTTCCGCCTTTTACCGAGGCACGTTTTTCAAAACTCAAAACTAAGCAGCTAAACACAACTAGTTTTGACCATAACATTGTCAACATTCAAGCAAACACCCAGCAAAACGAGCGAAAATAACTGCAACCATCACCAATCAAGCAAGACAGTTCAAATATTCATGTGTAATTCCTACAAGCCTTCGTAAAAATCACTCAACTTTCTCCGATAAAATGTCAACGATGGCGGTGTTCGTAAACACCGCCTTGTGAGCTAGCTATGACCTTTCACCGCTAGCTCAAATTATGCAGTTTCTACGCAACGATCGACCAATAAGAAAACGACTATAAAGGTCAGCTTAATCTATTAGCATAATGAGCACCGCCCCCAAAACCTCAACTTAACGATTGATCCAAGGCGTTCATCTTCAGTTAATTTGCATATAATAGTGGCCGCGTGAGGTCGTTGTTTGAGCTCCGATTACCACTGCGCTGGACGCCCGGCCGGACGGGTAACGATGAACGCCTTGACCACGGCTAACGCGGACACGGCCGAACACGTACGCGGAACGGATCAATGGATGCTTCGCAATTAAGTTTTCCCATGTGAGCGATTTTTCACGGACACGGACGCGGAAGCGGACACGGATCACGGATCACGTATGAATGGATGCCCTCCTTTAAGCTTTGTGGCAGCACGATATGAGACCTTAGTGACTCCCCCTCCCCCCCTTTAATTGTCCCCCATACCTAGCCCCTAGATAGTATATACTCTCTAGACTATTGTTACCTAACGAAACCCCCCCCCCCTAAAAACCTAAAACGAATTCTTGAGAAACCACAACATCCCGGAAGCACATTGACCACCACAAAGGAAGTGGTGGACACGTTTGGTGATCCCTCCTTTAGGTCTGTGAGAGGCCCTGTGAATAACCATTATGTGATGATGTACCTAATTAATACAATAACGTTTTGTTTTAGAGATTTGTAAAGTCATAATAATTACAACAATTAGAAGGATAGCGCTGTGAAAGATGGCCAAAAGAAAGTAAGAAACACCATTGAAGAACTTTCTAAAATCGAGTTGCATCAATCCGGACATCTTATCTGAGAACAAATTGTGAACTTGCAAATCTCCCTTACAAATTTAGATGTCGCTAATATTAAGCAAATCATCACACCTGGGACATTTAGGACGGACCATAATAATTTTTGGATGAACACATCTTTTGATGACAATTGTTTACTTTAATTTGTTCATTCCTTAACAGGCCCCTACTTACCGTATTCTATTTCATGTTCTTATTGGGAACATTTTAGTTTCATTGTATTTTTCCTTTCTTTAATGTCTAAAGATTTTAAATAAAATACAATACATACATGTAGGGCATAATTAATTGGAACAGTAGAGCCTGCACCAAACCGGACCTCCGCGATTTTCCGAAGGTCGTTTATTTTCTTTGTTTCGACATAGGCCTATAGGCCTTAATCTCTAAAGTAAAATCTAAAAACACCATTTTTATTTGCTGACGGATGATCGAAGAAGGTAAACGAACATTAATAATTTCATACGTTGGTGCAGATTACCACTGGCCCTAAGTTATTTAGATTCATTGTTGTATTAAATACGTATAATTTGTAACATCAGCTGACGAAATATCCGCACAGCAAGTGCTCCTCAAAAAAGGCCACGTTGCGCCACGCCATCTTTGTTAGGAACTTTGAACCAGGACTGGTTAGAATCCGGCATCGTTCTTAGCTGATTTGTTTTTACAAAACTAATGTTCGATTTCATGAAGAAAATGGGTAAACCACAGAGAACACTTACTGTTCTATTCCTCCCCTGCCCATAAACCATACCCTGCGATAAATTCATTGGGTATTTAATTAATGAAAAAAGTTCAGAGGTTGCCCTTTTTCGAGCCCATATGCGAATCCTTTACATGATGAACGCAAGATGGCGTTATCCGCAAACCGCATTGGCTCGTGCCCACCGCCCATATGTACTGGCGCCGGGCACTGGGAAACGCTGATGCGTTGATTTCTGTTAGGGAAACGCACGGGATCCTGGGTAGGGTACCATAACCTTTCGAATTGCACGCAACTATAGCGTACAGCAGAGCAACGGAATTTGTAACCTTCAGTTCACAGTTCACAGACAATCCATCCAATCAGAGCTCAAAGCGCATCAGTGTTTCCCAGGCCCAGGGCGGGCTGGCATGCATGTGTCGCGTGTGTGACGCCGGCATTATATCCGTGTACACGCACACAGTATGCATTGTACGACTAGTACGACCGGCCACACAACAACGAAACAGCATGCGCGGAGCATATCATCACAATCACATTGAAAGTCAATGAGAAAGTCAAGCAACAAAAACATTTTTCCCCAATAAAAAAAGTAATTATTAAAAGCATCTACAACATCGACGCATTCAGGTGATCAAGTGAGTTGATTGGGTAGTTCTTAAAATAATTTTCAAAGGAAAAATGAAGAATTTATAATCGCCACTTTTCTATAAACTCCGACTGTGATGACACAGAGCACAGACCGCATGCATCAATTTTTGCATGGTGATGATGATGATGATCGTACAGCAGTACGACCATGCATGACTGGCACTGTCGTCGGATCAGAATGAAATCCAGTCATACCACATTGCCAGTCATCTCATCAATGCGATTGCAATGTTTTGTAAAAAGACATTTTTAATTACCAATAATATTATAGTACACACACTGTACGTTTACACAAACTTCACCTTTTTTGTTCAAACAATGTATTTTGTTGGGTGAAGCTTGCGTCATGTCATGTGACGCGCGTCGTCATCGTCGCTCAATTAAGCGGCTGTTGCATAATCTAGTGACGTCACTAGATTCTTCTACAGTTTCGGATCACTTTCTATACAAACCATTACAGTTGCGATAATCGTAACCCACCATCCTCCCGACGGTCGAAGACCGGAGGGTTACGAGACAACTAGTGTACAAAATTTACATAGTTGCAATTTCGACCATTTTTGCCAGACTAGTCACAAGATTTGCTCAATTTTTAACACTTTCAAGGATCATGACACACATTTTAACTAAGTAAGAACACAAATTTGATCTGCAATGTGTAATGACTCCGTTCATAACACTCGAAACGTCATTGACCAAAACTTACCAGAGACTGAGCGAAATTCTCCCAAAACGATGGTAAACATTTTAAACCCCGCACTTCGGGACGAAGCAACAATCTTGACCAATCAGCGTATTAAAACCAAGGAAAGACAGACTGGGTGGAGCTTCGGCTGTACACCGCTAACCGGCTATTCCCGCTTGCGGACTCACTGCACGGATGTGCTTGTCTCGGCGCTGATTGGTCGAGATTGTTGCTACGTCCTGAAGTGCGGGGTTTAAAACATATACCATCGTTTCGTGAGAATTTCGCTTAGTCTCTGGTAAGTTTTGGTCATTTTTTCCCCAAATTGTTTTCTTAATGATGTTTTGAGTGTTATGAACAGAGTCATTACACATTGCAGATCAAATCTGTATTCTTAAAATGTGTGTCATCAGGCCTTCATTTTAAAGGAGCGCGATCGCGCTCGTGCTCCTCCGCGCTCCTTAAAATTTAAGGAGAGCAAAAAAAAGCGCTCCTTAAAATTTTTACAAGAGCAAAAAAAAAATTAAAAAAAAAAAAAAAAATTAAAAAACGGCAACTGACTAGTGTCATAACAGTAAAGACACGAAGAGCATTGCACAAGAGAATTTGCGATTACAATTCTCTCCTCGCACCCCCAAATAAAATCACATCAGATTTATCTTATACCAACAACGGTCATCTAGTCTTTCGTGTTCGCCCATTCCATTTATTTCGGACATAACGGGCCTAGACTAATTCGCGCTTAATTAATCCATACAAGTCACAGAGAGAGAAATATAATGTCACTGGATGGGAAAGCGCCATCATTCTCTTAAGCTATGGTCACATTACCCAAAAGTAGCCTGCTCGGCGGCCGAGCGGCGAGTTTTTAACCAATTCTGCCCAGCCACTGAGCGGCGGCCGCCGAGGCACCGCTCGTTTTTAGGGCATCGCTCGGTCGCCGCTGAAGTTTTAGCGCGGAGTTAAAATTTGGGCGGCGCCTGCTCACTTTTCACTCGCCGCCCAAAATACGCTCGGTGCCTGGGCGGTCGCTGCCCGGGCACCGACCTAATCGAGCGTTCGCCGCTGAGCGATTTAAGTCAAAAATCGAAGCCGCTAGGTCAGAGGCTGCCAAGCGGTCGCCGCCCGGTCGCCGCTGGGAGATCAATCGGTCACTGGGAGGCGAGGTCAAAATCGGTCGGCGTCCAGCAGCGCCAGCTCCATTCACCGCGACGTCTAGCCGATAATGGCTGACAATTACCGTCGATGCCCCGTCGATTACCGGCCGGCCGCCGGGCAATTTCTTTAAAATCAGCCGGTGGCTGGTGGGAGACCGCCTGGCAATCGGAGGGTCACCGGTCGGTCACTGCCGGGACACCGCGCGAAAAATCTCTGCGATTTCGCCCAGTTTTGACCTAAAATCGACAGGTCACCGCCCAGGCATCGCTGGGGCTCTACAGCCTGCTCGACTTCTCCAAAAATCGCTGGGCGATGCCTAAATTCCAGCAGCGACCGAGCAGGCTACTGATCGGTCGGTCTCTGATTTGTGACCATAGCTTTAACCAAAAGTTGAACTACTGGTGAATGTTGTGTTCCTTTTCTTGAGTATGTATTTATTAAAGGCATAGACACCTTTGGTTGTCATTTTGAGTAACTACAGATAGTGTCCAGGGCCTTTAAACTTGCGTTTTGTTAGCGAGAGCAAATCACTCTCCTTAATTCATTGTTTTGATTTAAGGAGAGCGATTTTAAAATCACTCTCCTTAATTCACCTTTTGATTTAAGGAGAGCGATGCACAGCTCTCCTCAGATTTATTAAAATGAAGGCCTGTGTCATGATCTTTAAAAGTGGTAAAAATTTGGCAAATCTGGTGACTAGTCTGGCAAAAATAGTCGAAATTGCAACTATGTAATTTTTGTACACTAGTTGTCTCGTAACCCTCCGGTAACTTTATCTGTAACAGTTAATTTTCGTTGTTGGCGTGACGTCACAAAGGGGAAAGCCGTCGATAGCAACATGCGTTCAAACCTCAAAATGTTTATTTCACGCTAAATAAAGTGTATAAACAATGGGAAGATAAGCGAGGTTCCCGGATGTCTGACCGCGAAAACATTAGATTTTCGGTAGTTGTAATGCATTGAATGAAGACGTCATCCAACTTGGGCTACATATATTTGGTAGACCCACTAACTGGGGCTCTAGAACTTAGAAGTAGAACTTAGAAGTAGAACTTAGAAGTAGAACTTAGAAGTAGAACTTAGAAGTAGAACTTAGAAGTAGAACTTAGAAGTAGAAGTAGAACTCATTAAAAAAAAAAAAAATGATTTAGTTTTTTTACAAACAAAATCTAAAATTCAAAGAAAAATAGTTGTAGAGCCCAAGTTAGCATGGTTAGTGGGTCTACATATTCAGAGTTTCCGTCATGTCCATGTTGAAGTGACATGATTTCATGTTCAATGAAGTTGTAATAAAATTCCTCCTCTTCAATTCAAGTTGAAACCAATTATTTTCACATGTAGCCCCACTAGTGTTGCTCTGATGTGACGCCAAACACAGTGAAGTTCACCAGTTGGTTGATCTTTCCATGTGCATTTTTTCAACAGTTGGCAACTATGGGTGTGCCAAAATTTAATTCCAAAATTGCATTTGGTCTTATTCCCATCTTGCAAACACAAAGTCATAATGAACAGAAGAAAATGGAAATGTTTCTCAGCCCCAGATTAATGTCTTTAAAACATTTTTGGGAAAGAAAATTTCATCCACCTGCCACTTCTTTTCATACAATTTCTCAATGAAAATCAGTCAATTGGATGATTGTTGGAAATTGCTATTCCTTGCAAATGGCGGCAAGCCAGTACAATCTTTAATTTAATCAGTACCAGTACAATATTTAATCCATTTTAATTTGGTGGGCTACTTGTGGGATAAATGCAAATGATCTTATGTGCCAAAGTGCCAAGTAAAATAAAAAATGATATCATCATTTATAATAGTTCTTGTGGATTTTTGTATTGATTCAGATAAAATTCACAACCTGATCAGACATCTAAAGACTATGGGCAGGTAACATTGATTAACCAGCACAGCCTCCAACCTTCAAGTAAGCCAAGCTCAAACTGTGACATCTCCATCTGTATGAACACCGCAGACGAGTTCATGAATCCAGGTTATAAGGTAAGTACTGTGTTTGAGTACGTTGGGCATGATCAATACCTCCGCCCATTTCCAATGGCAGATGTATTCATCCCTGTCTGTTAGTTTGTCTGTTTGTTAGGCCGGGGACACATGGTCCAGTGGATAGAGTACTCTCCCCATAATCCAAAGATTGTGGATTCGAGTCCCGCTGCAGTCAATGTGTTGTGCCCTTGAGTAATACGCTTTACCTCAATAACTCCTCTCCACCCAAGTGTAAAAATGGTCCCTGGCTGGGAAAGACTCGCCGTGGGGGAGGTATGGCAATCTCTCCACAGCAACATTACCTGTACATGGTGGAGTCTGGCCTTCAATCGCTTCGAAAGATAGATGAGCACTCTGACAGTAAAATTACCTTTTACCTGTTACCTGTAACCTTTTACCTTTTACCTTGTATGTCTGTTTGTTTGTCGGGCTGTTTGTCTGTCTGTTAGCAAAATGAGTAGATGGGTTTAATGGATCAGTGATGATTCCATACAATTTTCAGATGAATCAAGATCCAGATCAGGAACCAGTCTCACTTTGAATGCTTTTTTTAACATTGTGAGATAGGGTGTTTTTGCCGTTGGGGGCAAAACTTTGCAGTAGGAGTGAAGGTCTTCTCTCTACCGAGTACCCTTTTCTAGTCGGTGGATTGTGCTGCTATCTAATCGGTCAATCATCTTTTCAAAAACAGGGTACCAGTAGGTAGGTTGGTGCATATGTAGTTGTCCACTGTAGTCAAGTCATTTTTGTGAGTTTTTTTCCCAGAAAAATAAATAGGGTCAGGGTCGTTAAGATAGGGTAGATCAGGTAACTGGAAGCAGAACTTTTGTTTGGTCTTGTGGATTTGGAGGATTGAGTTTAAATAGCGAAATAAAGTTTAAGATTTTCTACAAGACTGATGGCTCAAACGCATACATTTTCTGCAGAGTCAAGTGATTGAGTAAATCCACAGTTTGGGCAATTGATATTTATTTCTTTAACCCTAATGTCCTAGACATTACTTTTGGTTTAAGAACCGAGTACTGCTGAATACTACTTAGTTTTGTGTGTATAATGACAGCAATACAGACACTGACTACTACAAAAAAATACACCTGTACATATATTGTAATAGTGGTAATACAGGTAAGCAATTACTGGCTACTACCATTCACTAATAGGGTGTAGTATTCTTTAGCATCAGGTCTTTTTGCTTGTTGAGTGAGTTTGGGTACCTATCTACACTTAGCAAACTTAGTACTACATATTACTATGTACATTATTTAGGGTGAAGTACCAAATACTACAAATTACTACAGGCATTGTACACAAGTAGGTGAGAGTAGGTAGTAGTATTCGGTGACGTTGGGGTTAAAAAAGTACATGTATGAGTTATGTAACAAAAGGTGAACATGGCTGCAGAAAGGAAACAAATGTGCATACATTTTTCACATCGAAAAATAATAAATTTCAGGATGCTTGCTACGTTGACTAGCCATGTTTTGTCTGCCTAAACAATGTGTCTCGCTGTAATAATAATAAATGTGTCCGCCGATTGTTGGAATGAATAGTGTATGGGTGTGACGTATTCCACCAGCGACTCTGCTTCATGAGCAGGGTCTGTGTTGGCTGCCCCCAGTGAGCCTAGAATATGAAGTCGGAGCTAATCGAATAGAAGAAGGCTTAACCCGCGAACCCTTTGAATTTATTCCTAGATGATTCCATAAAACTGTAGAGTACACAGGTTGTTTCGGGAGATATCTATTTAACCAGTTTGTATCGGGTTTTTTTGGTTAAAATTTATCGGATCCAGACACAGGATTATTTTTCACAAACATTTTGCACCCCCACACATGCCAGCTGGGAGCCGGTCGCTGACGGATATTTCCAGCCTTGCTCCGAGTTGCTCATGACATGTTTATCAGTATCATCTGTTTGAATTTTCGAGAGAAAAAAAATGTGTGTAATATACACATCCTCCGGCGCGAAACTGGTTAAAACAAATTGAACTTTTTATTTCCCTGTTTATGCGTAGTACAAAGTGTATGCACATGCAACATTGCAAGGGAATAAATTTATAGTCCTAGTCGAAGGGCAAAAGGTACCAGACTTAGTCCAAATACAATGTGACACCGGCTGTTTGAAACACATTCACGAGACGGGCTCGACCTATAGGAATGGCTTAACTGCCTTAGGTACTTTACTTATTTACTTATAAAATGTTCATTGCATTTGACTGTAGAAAGTAAATGTACTTTTTGTTTTTGTTTAGAAATGTATAAACATTATCGTACAGCTTTTTCAACATTCTTTAAATTAAAGGTTTTTTCACCCCTAATAAACAATTACATAGTTGGCATATGTACACATTTGTACCATACAGTACAATGTCTCTGTGGCAATTTGAAATGCAAAATATCCAAGATCAGTTGAAACATGTGCCTGTTTTCTTGCATTATGTTTTGTTTACATTGTTCTTAACATGTAGATGGCATTAATGTTTGTATTCCATTTGTAGTCATTTCCATGCATACCCCGACTGCATTTTTGGATTTGAATTGATTTATTCGCAATTTCCACAATTATGATACAGATTTTACTACAGAAAAAAATAAAAAATATATACATATAGTGGAAAAAGCATGGATAATGCAAAAAAGATTTACATAACTTATTTCCACTGCGGTCCCAATGAATATGTGCACAGTCTGACTTGTGTACAGTAGAACAAGCCTAAAAAATGAATTACTTTGGTCAACAGAGGGCGCCCTTACAAACTCTATCTGTGTTATCAACTGATCGTGAAACAGCATGTTGAAGTTGGCCTTTGAAGAAGTTGAATTGCCTACGCACCAACACTGCTGCACACTGAGCTTGGTGGTAGTGAATTGTTGATTGAACACAGGATTATTGTAATAAATCCATATTATAATACTTAGTAATTCTAAGTCTTGTAGAAGTCCTTGTTACTTTTTCATGTATATAACATGTACGTCTGGACCTACGTAATGCCTACCGGTACAAGTTACTTGATAATTGAGCAATGAATTTTATATTAAAATGAGGAAATATTGCATACATTGTGGCAGACATTGTACCGTACACGTGGACATTTTATATAAATTGAAAAGTGCTTCCAAGTGTAATCAACTTAAATGTATACAAATAACGGTATTTTAGATTTACTGTGTATTCTAGATTTACAAGTACCGGTAGGTTGTCCAGTAAGTAGGAATTAGTGGAGTTTAGGGGACTTGGTCCGGCAGGCTGGGCTTGACTGAATTTTGATAGATTATGATGGACTTGAGCCAGGAGACTGATAGAAGCCATGTGTATGTATGTACCAAGGCCATCAAAATCAACCAGCACTTCAGTGGTGATTGTACATGTAAGAAGCAGAGTTAGTGGTGGATTTTGGCAGATTTAGTCCTGCAGTACTTATTTGGGTTGGATGGATGGGTGTTTCAATCTGTTTTTTTAATTTAGTGTACCCCCCAGTAGTTAGAAAAACTCATCAGAACTTGACTATTTTCACTTAACATTCAAATAAAACAGATAAGGGAATAAAAAGAAAAGTTGCTTTTACAATAAAAACATTGATAAATATTGAGAGAAAAAATACATTGTTAAAGGGCTCATATGAAGTTGTTCAAAAAACCTACTTGTCCAGGTTATTTGCAAGGTTACTGCCATGGTTTTAATCCATTGCCTGTGAAACTACATGTATGCTGAGTTACAAGTAACTCACTTTTGAACTTTTAAAATTGAACAAATTTTAAACCAGGATATAGCATATTATATAAGCATTTTATATTTTAAAAAATATCCTGAATTTATTTCAGGAAATCCTGATTCCAATATTTTAGATAGTTTTAGATGTTTTAGATATAGCAACGAAAATTTTTACTTTTTGTCAAACTACTTTGTCACCAAATATTAAGTACACAACATAATCAACAGATTTACCCTAATAGCCAAGTTTGTCCAGGAAAAATCTTTTACAAGACTTTTTAAGTTTCTAATCTTTTGCTGCACAGGATTAAAACAGACCCAAAACTGTTTGAAAAGAAGTATTCCCTTAATATTATTACATGTTCTGCCATTGCTGTTCTGACATGTACATATGTACACATGTACGTCTGTTGTAACGCGTATAAAGTGCAATATAAAAGTATAGCATAACGCATCGATACAGTATGACCAAGAAATAGAGAAATATACTGGTGGGCCAATGAGAATAAAGCCAGATCATTAAAGTGGCATATTCAATACAAAAGTACAATTTACCCCTAACCCAAAACAAACTTTTTAACAGAAAAAAACCCTCCAACAGCTCCCAAACACTCACCCGTCAGCAGTGATAGCCTTGCACTTGACTGACAGCAAAACTGAAAAACCTTGAGCGTCCTGTACGTACAGGAGACGAAGTGTGATGCGGGATGTACATGTACATGTAGTGTGATGCGCACATCATAGTGTGATGCGCACATCCTAGTGCTGTGGAATTTGACCTCAAGCCTTCTGAGCTTTCTGCTTAATGTCTACGTTGCCTGTTGGTGACATTAGGCTTCATCTCAGGATCATCTCCTGTTACATGTTGTCCTAATCATTTGGTATTTTCATTATTCATTATCACATTTTTCTATGTAACCTTTAAGAGGATACTTTGTGTGGTGTGGCAGTCTTAGAAAAAACGAGTACACATGACATTAAAATATGTTTAAATGTCATGTATACAGTATATACGTGTACAGTCTAAACTACCCATTTTGACCATTTGTAAAATACAGTGTATTGCCATAATTATAGGGAGCCATTTTTTATCGTGCTCCCTGAAGCGCGCACTTGATTTTGTTGAGCGATAATATCCGTGTATTTATAAACACGCGTATTTATAGACACGCATATACACGCATAAATCAATGAACGCGTTTACATTACTCGACAAAGTCGTGCGCCTTATCGCGCTAATAATTAAAAAAGTCGCGCAACAGTCGCAAACTATTTTGTTCGTTTATGCGCGCATGTGCGACATTGCAACAAAATCAAGGCCTTGTAAACTGTTGAATTGGATGGTGCTGAACCTCGCTTTCAATTTTTTTTCACTAAATGTGGCTTAAAACATTAGCGCATCATTTTTCGTAAATTTTAAATCATTAATCAGGACAGACTGATATTAATTGTTAATCAACTTTATTTCATTACAAGTTTGCAAGTTAAAAAAAAATGAAGATTTTACTTTCAATTTAAAATGGCCGGCCTGTGAATAAGGTGTATCTACACTGCATGTGGACACATTCTGTTCATACACATCTCAGCATGGTCTCTGCTTTCTGATAAATGTCTTGAATAACTCAATCTATTTAACACATCATAGTGAAAAGATATGCAATGCTCATCATGTGTACAAGTACACTCTACGTACAATAGACTTGAGTATACTGTATGATACGTTTACGTTTTGTAAAAGTAAAGTGAAATAGAAATAGAAAATCTAGAGTTGTTTTCCTAGTTCTAAATCGCTTCAAATGAAAACATTGCTGACTATTCACTTTGTGATTAAAATCATCTACATGTTAATTGTGTAAATTTGTTACATTACAACAAAATATGCATGTCAATATGTCAACTCAAGTGTCTTGGATCTTAATTCTTGCTAGAATTTATTTGTTAGCGTTACTACTGTGAGTTAAATTGATCCCTCAAAAAAAGTTGAATCACAATTCCGATGCTAACTTTAGAATCGATTCTAAATAAATGATTCAAAACCAAATCGTCCCCAAACCTTAAACAGGTAAGTCAATTTCTCCCCCAAATTCAAAACCAAAATTCAAAACCAAAATGTCCCCAAACCTTAAACAGGTAAGTCAATTTCTCCCCCCCCCCTCTCCCCCCCCCCCCACCCCCTTCCCACCCCCTTTCTCTCTCTCTCCCCCACCCTCTCCCACCCTCCATCCTCCCCCCTTCCATCCCTACCTCTTCCTAGCAGCTCCTAGCCTCCTCCGCATATTGTAATTGGATTGATGCGCACACGTTGATTCTTTATGCAAGTTAATTGCGGTTAAAGTGATGTAAAGATTGCACACTATGTTCTGTATGATATCTTCCCAAATCTCACAAGGGACGCATGCAGAAAATCATGTCTTTATTAAATTAGTATGCACATTTATTTGTAAATTTCAATTGAATAAACAGTGTATTTAAAGGTCACAATAATATATACCATTCGCAAACATTAAAACAAAAATCTACTGAATTATTAGGAAATACTTGATGTGGTGTGGTTTTCAAGAGAAAAGTAGAATTTTGTATGAAATTTAAACGATTGCCGGCCGGCAATCGTTGTAAAACCCTGACTATGTTTAAACACTGCCCCCAATTTATTGAATCCGTCTGAAGGAAGTCAAGGAACCAGACTGCAAAAACAACACTTTTACTTGGTTTTTCCAGCTTGTGTGAACTTTAAACGTATGTCAGTGTCACAATATTTACTATAAAACATGAATCCTCTAACCCATTCCCCTAAATTACAGCAAAAGCAAATGGTGTATACTACCGGTACATTTATAATGACCATCTGCACATTTACTTTTTCTGTCGAAGTACAGTACAGTGCGGGGTGCAGGCCATGAATTAACTCTCCTGTATTTTGAGCAAAAGTCCAAGAATTTGCGCATGCTGTGTTCCACACCTACCAAAGGTTTAAACCTCTGAGACATTTAATTTCTTATTCTGCTGTTGGACATTGCAAGGAAAACACCCACAAGAATATATACATGTATGTTGGTAATCTTTGGAAGATTTTGTAAAATAGAGACAAAAAATGACGTTACATGTATGGGGGTGAAAAGAGAAGCTTTTCTTGAAGTTGCTCTTTTTTGTACTTGTTTGTACCGGTTCGGTACATTTAAAAATTGAAATGCATGTACATGTACCTACCAGTATACAAATACATGTACATGTACGTAACCCAAGACGAGGAACATTGATGTACTCATTTACATGTATCCATGTACATGTAAATTGTAGACCTGTATGCATACGGTACATGTACATGTACATGTAGGGTACATGCGGTACATACACATTCCTATCTTGGTGAGAATTTTCTTGGTGAGAATTTTCTGACATTGGATATGCCCATGAGGCCTCAGCAGTGTCATGAATGCAGTGTGAAGGATTGTTCTCACAATTTAATATAGGTCTATGTGTAGAAGCTTACTGTTTCTACTCATTTACATAAAGTACATGTTTATTAAAATTGAAAAACTATTGAGAATGCAATTAAATTTACTTAAATTAAAATAAAAAAATAAAGAAAAACAAACAAACAAACAAAATACAATACATTAAATATTAATATAATTTTTTTTATTTTTTCAAAAAGCATTTCATGAAACAATTTCCCAATAGTTAATTACAATAAAAATCAACAAATATTCCAATTTTTCTACGGAGTACATTGACGTGCTCAAAGTTAAAAGCCAAAAAGAAAGTTCCATAGGAATTATCAATGGCAAGTGCGTCATATCACCAACCACTTGTAATTGATAGGGCCTCCGTTCGTCGCATAGTCCACACATCCCTTGCATGTCCTTTGCTTGCTGTGCAATTTGCCGCAGCCTTAGCAGCCAATGGAATGCACCCGTGGAGGAAAGACATGTATGTGCGAGGATTGCATCGAGGAATATTACAAGTACAGAGAGAGAGAGAGAGAGAGAGAGAGAGGCACGCACGCACGCACGCACGCACTGCCTGCTGTCCTTAGGCTGTCTGGCGTTTATCATCCATACACCGTGCTCTTCATCTTTAGAATTTGTTTACATGATGAACGTATTAAGTATCTATAGACATGGACAAATGCTGTCTAGCGCACACCGCCGTTATAAATAGTAATCACGGCTTAATTATAGCACAGACAAGTACTGATTTTTAGGCAAGGGATTTGTGCTGGCCATCCAAGAAAGAGAAACAAGATGGCTGAAGACGAAGCCGAGGAAGCCGAAAAGAAGCGACGGGCGAGCGTGGGGTCTGTGAGCAAGAGAAAAACCAGTCTGGATTTCGGGAAGCGACGAGGAAGTTTATCGTTTGGTCGGTGGTTTCGAAAAGATAAGGAGGTTGGTTTGCATGCTTTCATACGGTACATGTGTGCATGTACCTATTGTGCATCTCGCCATTTACTGCAGTACATCAACATTTAAATAATTAAAACGTGCATTTACCGCAGTATATAAACATTTAAATAATTAAAACGTAGAAAGCTGTAATTTAATAAATTTATACCCCAAAGAAAATTGAGCAGTGGGTTGGAAAATACTTTATTGAAGCGTGGCTTATCTCCAGAATATGCAATTTGTGCAGTACAATGTGTGAGTTAACTTTGATTTATTCCCAAAATCAGTCATGTAAATCACGAGTCTCACGACTATTGCTCGCAGAGTTAAAGGTAGTATACACCATTGGTAATTGCTTAAATTATCATTAATGGGTAGATTTGGGGGGTTGTACCGGTATTTCATAGTAAATATCGTTTAACTGACCTACCCGAAGTTTCACAATCATGAATGCCGAGAAAATCACCAAAAACCGCAGTTATTTTCAACCGGCGTCGAGCAGTTATTCTTATGTTATCTTTCTTTTTAAAATCTTTCTTTATAAAAATTATATTTTTCGGAATAATTACAGGAGATCTAGCGCAATCATTTTGCTGGATGCCTAGAGTCATTACTTACTTTCAAATATGAGTAAGATGAGTAAGATACTTCTTAATAATTCGGTAGTAAATATTTTTGATATCTGCAAATGGTGTATCCTACCTTTAAACCCTACAGTATTTGTGTACAGGTACTGTTTAATGTATAGTAGGTCAACATTTTCCCTTAAAGTACTCCAGGCAACCATTGACAGTATTTTTTTTTTTTCATTTGCCATTATTGTACACTAACAGTATACACATACATGTATGTATATGTACATGTATGTATGTGTACATGTAATAGTGGCCCTGGTTGCTGATCAATGGTGCAGCCAATAAATTAGGGGTCTAATTGTTTGATTTTAGGGGATATGGTACTGCAGGCCTGCCTTGAATAAGAATGTGATGAACATGTGATGAGGCCTGAAGCACTGCTGGGAATCTGATTGACTTGGTCTATAAATGAGTACTGCTATTGCATAGAATCTATTTGTGGAGGAAGTCCATCAAAATTAATTAACACTTCAATGATGGTTCCAGGTCCTTCCCTTAGTAAAAGTACATGTAAGGGATTAATAGTTAAAGTATTATTTAACGGTTGTACAGTATATACTATTTGAAGACATCGTAAAAATGTACTACCGAAATATCTTGCATATTTTTAAAGTAAGTAAATATTCTAGCTAGGCATCCAGCAAAATGATTGCGCTACCGGTAGGTATCCAGTCATTGTTCCTAAAATTTTAATTGTCAAATCACGATTGCCAGATGGTTGAAAACCAACGCTGTTTTTTCGTGGTTTTTTTCTTTGCAATCCATGATTGTAAAACTTCAGACAGGTACCGTACATTTGTAAGTTAAAAAATATTTATTACACGTATACATGTATAAAATACAACCCCACCCCCCCCCCCCCCCCCAAAAAAAATCGACCCATTTCTGATATTCAAGTACATACACTTACCAACGATAAACGACCTTTAAAGTATGATACTGTCAATTAAGTCAATTTATGTGCATTAAGTGTTTTTTTGGTTTTTGTGCAGTACTTATGTGTGCCGTACTTATGCATTTTATTTGTTCATGTCACCTCATGCAGTGTGTGCACATTGGCATGCATGCCTACATTGCATACATGTACTGTAGAGGTATGAAAATGATAGGGATATTCTCTAATCTAGAAATCTCACCTCACCCATTCCCACCTCGGTATGTGGGTCAGGCGTCACACTTTGATCAGGTTGAAGATCCATTACAAAGCAATTTTTCCTGACAAATTTACATGTATGTACGTAGTGTTCATCTAAGCATGACTCTACACTTGAGCTTTATAGTGCCCAAGTACCGTACACTGTACAGGGCCAGTTTGTGCCGGTAACGAGTAAACAAATTTATCTATTCGGTGCTGTGCATTGCACACGTATTAAAACATGGCGGGAAGGCAAAAAACAATATATTTTCCAGTGGATACACAGGTAAGTAGTGAAAATGCTTTCAGGAAAGACTAGATAACCAGTTTGGTAACATGTTTTGTATGCACATGCCTCACCCAGAAGGTTATTTTAATAATCAAATGTCGGTAACAAAATCTGGGCAGCCAACTCATCATGCATGCAGCACTTTATTATTATTTATTTTATAGGCTCATCCAAGCACTTAAATGGCTTATCTCGAGCACCATTTGACTGTGATACCATAGCTATTATGCGTTATTTTAGGCACCCAGGAAAGCCCAAGAGCACCAATAGCTCATCCAAGTACTACCGGTAATAGCTCATCTTGAGCACCATTTGACTAGGAGACCATACCGGGGCTTTTATGCGTTATTATGGGCACCCAGAAAGGCCCAAGAGCACCAATAGCTCATCCAAGCAATAATAGCTCATCCCGAGCACCATTTGACTGGGAGACTATAGCTATTATGTGTTATTATGGGCACCCAGAAAGGCCCAAGAGCACCGATAGCTCATCCAAGTACTAGCTCATCCCGAGCACCATTTTACTAGGAGACCATAGCTATTATGCGTTATTATGGGCACCCAGAAAGGCCCAAGAGCACCAATAGCTCAACCAAGCAATAATGGCTCATCCCGAGCACCATTTGACTAGAAGACCATACAATGTAGCTATTATTTGTTATTTTGGGCACCCACAAAGGCCTAAGAGCACCAATACATGTAGCTCATCCAAGTACAGTACTAATAGCTCATCCCGAGCACCATTTGACTTGGAGACTATAGCTATTATGCGTTATTATGGGCACCCAGAAAAGCCCAAGAGCACCAATACATGTAGCTCATCCAAGTACTAATAGCTCACCCCGAGCACTATTTGACTGGGAGACTATAGCTATTATGCGTTAGTATGGGCACCCAGAAAGGCCCAAGAGCACCAATAGCTCATCCAAGTACTAATAGCTCATCTCGAGCACCATTTGACTGGGAGACTATAGCTACCGGTATTTTATGCGTTAGTATGGGCACCCAGAAATGCCCAAGAGCACCAATAGCTCATCCAAGCAATAACAGCTCATCCCGAGCACCATTTGACTGGGAGACTATAGCTACCGGTATTATGCGTTAGTATGTGCACCCAGAAAGACACAAGAGCACCAATAGCTCATCCAAGCACTAATACATTTAAAGATCCTTTTTGTTATTGGGGTAATTGCTCCAAAAGTGGGCATGGCTGAAAAGTGGGGAAAATAAAATCTTTCAAACTACCGGTACAAGCATCACAACAACAATTGTGTGTCAAATTGAACGGGACAGAGAAGACCGTTCACTTGGCTGGTGTGCCAATGATATAAAATGTAATAAAGTAATTGTTTTTCTTTAAACCTCCAGGGTGTTTTTTTTCTTCAAGAGGAATTTTCTATTAATTGGAAGTTTATTGAGTAGAAAAATTGACACAGAAATTGAAGTGGTTTCACAAATGAACGGATACGGTAATCGTGCTGGAATAGTTGACGAGTAGTTTGTGTAGTCTTGCGTAACGTTATATGCAACACACCGTTAACTATGATGTACAAAATCACAGCCTGGATATTGCTTGTGTCAGTGCAAAGGGTACAGTAGTTTAACCCTTTCCTCTACTGTTTTTTTAGTGTTGGGAAGAATGTGATTAATGCTTGTCACTGTTGATGCCATTTGGGATTAATAATGGCTCTGGCAACTGAGAGTGTATGAAGTGGTCTATCTATTTATGGATAGCTAAATGACACATCTGTTTGGAGTGATACTCTCTTTTGCTAAGGTGTTTGGGATACGCATTTCTTGAAGGTCTCTACAAGTCATGTACAGATATATGTACACCATGTACAGATATAGAACATTTTTACTACTAAATTGTTAAGCTTTATATGAAAGTATATAATGATTCTAGGCATCCAGCAAAATAAAAAATAAAAAAACCTTATCGTTGTTTTCTTGCTTTTTTTCCCCTCGTCTACAGTCATGATTTTAAAACTTCGGACAGGTCAGTTAAACGATATTTGCTACATGTACAGTGTATACCATGTATATAAAATGCAAATCCCCCCACCCCCTAAATCCAGCCATTCATGATTATTCAAGCAATTATCAATATCCTACCCTTAATTAGAGGCAAATTTACAGACAAACACTTTTACTCACAATAATTAGGATTATGGAGAAACTCTCTTCATTTTTTTTTTTTTTTTTTTTTTTTTTTTGGGGGGGGGGGGTAGTGTATCTCAATCTCAACTCTGTACCCCCTGAGTGTCTATTTTTAGAGGACGTGTCACAATGTTATCGAGCTTGCCTTTTGTGTGACAATATCTTTCAAACTGCAATCACAGAAACGAGCATGTCTATTTTTTTTAACGAAAACCTAATTGTACTTGTACATTGCACCAGCACCTCCCGTAGCTCCTTGAACTTTAGGATGCATGTTAAATACCACATAAACACACAAACTTACATGTACCTCATGTACACAAATACCACAAGTACACAAATACCGCATTGTGTAACTAAATACCGAACGCAAAAGCAAACATTCAAGTGTTATCTGAATCAACAAAATTAGCTGAAATTATGTTTGTTTTAAATCTTAAAGATCTTGCTATAAAAGAAAACGATCTTGCCTTTGAGAAAGATCTTGCCAAAGATTTGAAAGGTTATAGGCCAGTTAATTTTGTTGTTATTTTAGGTCGATCTAGTCAGTTAGTAGTAAAATGTACATGTATGTACATATAATATGGATAATATTTTTGTGAATTTAAATATTGAGTTTTGTTCTTAACCAGTTAGCGCCGGAGGACGTGTATACACGCAAGGTTTTTCCCCAGATTCAAAACGGAGGACGCATAAACACATCACGAGCAAGGCCGAAAATGTCTGTCAGCAGCGAGCAAAGCCGGTAATGCGTGGGTGTGCTTCCCGGTACCATTGGCCTGAACCTGCCTCGGATCAAGTTTCGTTAAAAATGATCCCGCGTCTCGGCTTGGTGATATGTTAAAATAATCCTGGCGCGAACTGGTTAATTTACCCACCCTCTGCAGGTTTTACATCATTTGAAAATCTAATACAAATGCTACTTTCTGATTAGGCACGATGTGGAGCTGCCATAGTAAGAGTAATGTGTTTTGGGGGCCACAATGGAGTACATGTACTGAATATTTTGACAGTTTGTACACTGGGTGTCTGTTTAAATTAAACTAATATGTATTCAACCAAAGTGTTTAGATCCATCACTATTACATGTACAGGTACATGTAACTAAGTGCTCAGTTACCTGTTTCCATCACAGCTACCTGGCAAGTTATTATTTTTCTTTTTAAACGTTGGCCATGGCAAGTAGCCAAAACAAGATTTGCCTGTATTGTTCACGTAACAAAGATTGGCACATCTGTTTGTACCAACATCCTGCCAGCCTATCTTGGGATTGAAAGCTTGAATAGAACTGAAGTCTCTTCTGGAAAGGACTTGAAATTTGAAGGTCATGACAGTTGAAGACCATGACAGTTGAAGACAAACAAATGGTTAGGTTTTGTACTCGTGACACAGTGTACATTTACATGCATATAAAGCGCTTGATATTTCATGCAGGTGTCTCTAGACTGATTTCTTTTGTGTGGAAAAAATACTTGCATATTTTCCTTTGGCATTTGCAGAACCTTCACAAAATTATCCGTACAATTTACGGCCGAAAGGCGTGCAGCAATAGACTTTATTTTTTTTATGGACGAACCGTTGTTGTACATGTATTTTACTGATAAACCATCGGTTTTTTCTTCTTCAAACAATGCCACTAAAATTATTAAATTTAGTTCAAATTTTATTTGCAATATGTGACCCAGCACGAGTAAATGAGACACTTTGCGGCAAAAATGAAAATTTAGATTTTGATTTCATCATTTAAAGCTTGTTTAGCTTTAAATGATGAAATCAAAATCTCAAATTTTATTTTTGCCTCAAAGTGTCTAATTTACTCATGCTGGGTCACATATATGGTTACACATCCACGAATGGGCAACTACCGGTACATGTAGTCTGATTTTCTAACCTGACGTAAATTGCTTTCGTCTGAAGGAAGTCAAGAAACACAAAATACAGCTTCTATGAACACAACAAAACATAAAACGGGTCAGCATCACAATATTTACAATATGAATACAAATCTCGCCCATCCATTTTCAAAAATTACAGCAAAGTACTGTACATGGTGTATAGTATCATTAATAATTATAGCACGGCGGATAGATGATGGGATTGTGCATTTGATGATACAAGCATGGAATTTGGCAAACAGAGTATGTCATGACATATTTTGTTATAGGGCCATCACATAATTGTCCTTTGACAAAATATAGGTAGAAGAACAAGCAATGGCAGCCTACATGTATTATTATTATTATTATTATTTTCTGGTAATGAAACCAAGGATCCTTCAAAAGCGCTCAAGGCACTGTAGCTCGTAAGCCAGAAGAAACCCGTAGACAGAGGCTGTGTCAGCCAGGAACACCGGGACAAACCCCTTCTCTTAGCTATAAGTGTTCTGGGTTCTTTTACGTGCATTATACAATTTTATAATGTTACAATGGGAAAGATATATACACACATTATAAATTATACAACACACGGGACCTACAACTTTACGTCCCATCCGAAGGACGAAGCAATAGTGGTTTAATTGCCTTGCTTAAGGACACACGTGTCGACACCGGGACTCGAACTCGCGCTCTGCGGAACAGAAAACCAAGCTCTTAACCGCTCGGCCTCGACACTCCAAAGTCTAAAGTCATTATGAAAATTAAGAAAATTGCCTGTCGTGCTACACTGTACATTGTACCTTTTTAAAGGACAAATCTGCATACCTGTACATTCATTTGTACCCAGTTTGTACATGTACAAGGTACAAATGTACATGTACAATCATGGAGGAATTCCCCCATGGTACATTGTACATGTGTGCACTGAATACACACATCTACAAAAGTAGCTGTAATCATTGGGGGTGAGCAGATCTGTGAAAGCCTCATTCAATTAGTGAGGCTCTATTGGGAGCTGAACTGAAACCACTAGAGGTGGACAGAGTGGGAATAAAAAAAAAACGGGTACTGATGCACTGTAATGTGATCTAAATTTATTACATTACTGTATTGTCCACTTAACAGGATAGTTTTTTTAATACAAAAACACTGTTTTTGAATGGGGAACGATATTTTGGCCAGCACCACAAATTTATGTGATAGATCTTATGAGTTATTTGTACAGTGCCTGTAGGAAATACAAACATGCTGTGTAGATCTGCGAACATACGTCATCCACAGGATGCGGGAAGAGGTTTGCGGATTGTGGACTTGCACATGTCAACAGTCCATTTTCCCCTCTCTGAAGAGCTTTAGGGAAAACAAATTGAGAAAATAATGACAAAAACACCTCAGGGGTCCAAAATTAAAAAAACAAATCCGAAAGCAAGAGGGATGCGTATTTAGTCAACGTTTTTCTTAACTACACGAATACAAAGAATTGTCCACTATTGTTTATCGTCTACCATTTGAATACGTATACCTGGTATACATGTACTTGCCCACACTTCGATGCATGCTAGAGACATTTATACCTTTCACTTTGCATGTTTTTTTTCTTCAGAAAATCGATGAGAATGATGTTCTTGTGGATCACGGAATCAACTACCATCAGCCCCAGATTCCTGCGGATGAACAAGATGACGATACAGGTACATATTCATCCTGAGCCACGCAGCGCTTTTACGCGTTTTCTACTAATAGCGCTCAAAGCCCTGCGGACATACGGCAAGATCCGTGGTTATTAGCGCAACAAATAATGCGCCCAATCAGAGCCTCCGTTACAAACAGACCAAGGCCATTTTACAAACCCTGGCTTTGGATCTGTCGCCGGCTACAGCCTATTGCTAAACTGTATGAATGAAGCCTGAGACGAAGACAAAGCTGGGGTTCGAAAAACCAGCCAAAGGCATGCGAACCAACCCACATTTCTATTGGTCCGTTCGGTTAGACATCTGAGGTGTTCTCACAAATGTTCATCCTCCCACGTAAAAATTAAAATTAATCGAAATCTTTTTAGAAATTAACGTACAGAACGTGAAAGAAAGCCTTGCTATATATATATTATATATATTAAAAAGCATAAAAGACTGAAAAACTATGTAAATGCCAATACAATTAAATATAGTGGTAGAAATTGTCATTTTACCAGGGGTGGTCGTTCATATCATGCATTGGCCAACTTGTTTAATGATTGCTGCGAATGTCCGCAGGGTTTGAGGGCGACAATTCAAGAGCCCGTTAAACGCTGCGTGGCTCAGGATGGTACATATTATGTAACTACATTTTTGTAAACACGGATTGCAGACTGGGATGCCAGTGTAGAACTTTAACCCTAACTCCCTACGACATTTTTCTTATACATGTACATAACCTGAATCCTGCAAAATCCTGCAATTTCAAACATTGAACAAATGGCTGCTAATTGCCCTAGGGTCTGCACACATGACCCTTGGTATGCAAATGTTTCCTATCTTTGACATATAACTTGCACCTTGACTGAGACTCTATGGAGAATTTGCATATTGTAGAGCATGATGAGCACTATGGTGTGAAATTACAAAGTAACAAATAACCTCAATCCTCCAAAATCCTCATTTGGATAATTGCCAAAGTAACCTCAATCCTGCAAAATCATCCAGCAGTAGTTTAGGCCTTATGACCTGGATCCTGCATTATCCTACAGTGGTTCAAACCCCAAATACTCTCAATCTTGCAAAATCCTCCGATGCATCAACTTTCAAAGTGCCCTCAATCCTGCAAAATCCTGCGTTTTGCAAAGAGATTTTTGGAGGATTTGAGATCGTTACAGTTAAACAATCATTGTGACGATTTGAAGTAATTCAGTATTTAAAGGTAGGATACACCATTGGTAATTGCCTGAATTATGTTGAATGGGTAGAATTGGGGGGTTGTATTTTTTTTAGTGAATATCGTTGAACTGACCTGTCCGAAGTTTTACAATCATGGATGCCGAGAAAAGCACGAAAAACAGCGATTGTTTTCAACCGGCGTCGAGCAGTTACATGTATTCTTATGTTATCTTTGGTTTTTTCGCGATCGCCATCCGGCGATCGCGAATTTTTCTTTATAAAATTTAATTTTTCGGAATAATTCGAGGATATCTAGCGCAATTATTTTGCTAGATGCCTAGAATCATTATTTACTTTCAAATGAGTAAGATGTTTCTTAATAATTCGGAGGTAAATATTTTTGATATCTGCAAATGGTGTATCCTACCTTTAAACAACCTAGAAAAGGAGAAAACTGAACTGTGTCAGTTTGTACTTTGTAACTAATCTATAGTCGTGTCAATGGAGTGGTTAATGTGATTTTAGATGAAACATACACTTGACAAAACTACATGAGAGCATTTTGTGTACTTAAGTCAAGTGGCGAGAGTCCACTGGAAAGCAGGAGGTTGTGGGTTCAAGTCCCACCAAAGTGATATTTTGTTTTCTAATAAACTCTGGGGAGAGTGTTTATAAAATACTAAGCAGGAGGTTGTTTGCTTGAGTCCCAAAGAGTGATATTTTTTGTCTAATAATCTCTCGGGGTAGTGTTTATAAAATACGGTGACGGGCAAAACCAACTATTGATTGTATTTGTCTTCCACCTGGTTACCATGGAGAGGCCGGTATGCCAACAAAGTCAATATCAATTTGTAGACTTTGCCATCGGGGGCCAAATTCATAGAGCTGCTAAGCACAATAATTTGCTTAGCATAAAAATTTGTCATTGGAAAAAACAAGGTTACAGACCAAATTTGTACGTGATCTTTATTGTTTTCGATTGATAATCAGCTGGTTTTTGGCTTGGAATGAAAAACCCGTAGAATTTTGGCTGGTAACCTGTTTTTAATGAGCAAGACTTTTTTGTGCTAAGCAAATTTTTGTGCTTAGCAGGTCTATGAAATTGGCCCCTGTACTCTTTGCATCGTGTAAAGCTTGTGAGTTGTTAATAATTTACACCCATAAAAATCAGAATACATTCAAACACGACCCTTAATTGGATCAAATGGTTTTTTCATTGATTCCTTTTTTTTCATAATAACAATAATTTTCATTTGGATAGAATTCAATCTTGAATACCTTGGCCTTAAAGGTAGGATACACCATTGGTAATTGCTTGAATTATCATGAATGGGTAGATTTGGGGGGTTGTATTTTATAGTGAATATCGTTTAACTGACCTGTTCGAAGTTTTACGATCATGAATGCTGAGAAAAGCATAAAAAACAGCGTTTGTTTTCAACCGGCGTCGAGCAGTTATTCTTATGTTATCTTTGGTTTTTTCGCGATCGCCGTCTTTATAAAATTATATTTTCCCGAATAATTACAGGATATCTAGCGCAATCATTTTGCTGGATGCCTAGAATCATTATATACTTTCAAATGAGTAAGATATTTCTTGATAATTCGGTAGTAAATGGTGTATCCTACCTTTAAAGCTGTATTGTTTTATATATTGTTTTATGTGGGTTTGTTTTCTTTCAGGGCACCGTGCGGTCTACGTTGGGGTGCATATGCCTCTGAAGCACAGACACCATCACAGACATCACAGACATAAGCACAGACACAAGAAGAATGGGCTGGATGAATCCGACTCCAATCAGGAGATTGGGCCGTCGTCTGAAACACCACTGCTGAAAGAGGAAAAGCCAGGTAAAAGGCGCACCTTGCATAAGATTGACCCAGACCAGGGACCCAAAGCGCTGAAACCATGTATTTTTTTTTTTTTTTTTTTATTAATGCAAATCACGCATCACAGGTCTAAAGGCCACTCAAGGTGTGGGCTACTTTTAGAGAAAATTGTTGAAGAACCAGCCCCTCACACTGAAACAAGATATTCTAATCTCTTCACAGCAAAAATAGGGTTGGGATGGGTAACTACATGTAGTCCACAAGCAAGGCATTAATAATGCCTCTACCCATATTAGGCGTAGAAGTCTCCCAGTCCAGGCCGAGCTTGAACCCCCAACCTGCAGAACTACATGTACATGTACCCGCAGACCACGAATTCAATGCTCCAGACATCTAGGCCACGGCACTTCTACACGAACAATGTTCACCAACGTTTGCACATTTTTTGTTCACATCCAATGGAAAATTGTTTGTGTAGTTAGAAAACATTGGCAACATTCGCGTGACTGGATTGGTCCCCTGGAGTGCCAAAAACCATGCAAAATAAATTCAGTCCAACTTGACTCGCTTGACTCGCGACAATTGTTTTTAAACAAAAAAAAGGTCCTCAGTATTCACCAGCCAAATTTGAAGCCCCTAAAAGTCCTACTTTTGTCCTCCAAAATCCTACGTTTTTTGGTTGTTTTTTTCATTCTGACCTTCTGAATACTACTTTTTCACCTGTAAAAGCCTGTACACATATTTCCAGCAGGGAATGAAGCCATCCAATTTGTTGTCAATTAACCAGTTCGCGCCGGGATTATTTTAACATCGCCGAGCCGACGGGCGGGATTATTTTTAACGAAACTCGATCCGAAGCGTGTTCAGGCTGATAGTGCCGGGAAGCACACCCATGCATTTCCGGCCTTGCGCGCTGCTGACATACATTTCCGAACTTGAACTTGGCGTGTTTATGCGTCATCCGTTTTGAATTTGGGGGAATTTTTGCGTTTATATACGTCATCCGGCGCGAACTGGTTAACATACCGGGGTAGTACGGTCAACAAATTTTGTATAACTCGACTTTCTCTGGGATATTGTGTACCACTCTAGTTCACACTTAAGCTCATGGTAATTCCAGCGTACATGCCTCTGTTATTTACATTTTAAAATGAAAGATGTGTAATTAAAATGATGACTAGCGCTCCAACTGCTCGACATTTTGAGGACAGTGTCTATGCAAACACAGCCGTCATATAATGGTCAACATTAGGCTGGCACCTAAAATGTTAATAAAATGAACTCTCCCTGTGGGATGTTAGGTCCCACTTGAGTTTTAAGCTTACACCTTTTGTCTACATTTTGAAAAGTGTGAGTGGAAATGACGTCAAGCATTCTGACTGGTCGACATTTTGAGGACCAAATTTCTTCAACTCAACATTTGGTCCTGTTACATAAAACAACAAATGTTATTTAGTTTCTACTTTTAAACTATCTTTCTGACTATTATAATTTTCATGGCTATATGTAGAAAACACTATTTGCTTTGGCAGTACATTTTGAAAAAGGATGGGGTTAGGGGATTCATTTTTCTTGAAAACCACAGCACACCAGGTGCCATGATTTCCCAAGATGCTTGAAACTGTTATTCACTCAAGGTCAAGTAAGGTATTTCATCATAATTAAATAAAAACATTTGTTTTAATGTTTGCAAATGGTGTATTCTACCTTTAATGCATTTTCATCCCAAAAGGGCAATTTCTCTCAAAAGGTAAGATACAACATTGGTAATTGCTTGAATTATCAAGAATGGGTGGATTTTACAATCATGGATGCCTGAAAAAAAAGCAAGAAAAAACAACGTTCATTTTTCTTTTCGCTATCGCTGTCCGTCAATCGTGATTTTTTGTTTTTTTTCAAATTAATTTTTTTTGAACAATCACAGAATATCTAGTGCAATCATTTTGCTGGATGCCTAGAATCATTATTTACTGTCAAATGTGATATTTGTTAATAATTTGGGAGTACAAATGTTCGATATCTGCAAATGATGTACGGTATCCTACCTTACCTTTAAAAAGACCCCTAAGGATAAAAGTCTGCGTGCGATGTGCAGTACTCCACATAATTAAATTCAGGGCTGGCTAACCTTTTTTTTTTACGCAATACCTTTCACGTTTAAAAGGTTACCACGGCCATAAAGAATACCTCGCACTGTTGAAATTCTGATGCCTTGTCTCAAGAGGCTTCACAGCTTCGAGAAAACCAGGAGGAAACTCGGCCACTGTCGGACTAACACCGGCATATTTCTAGATTCAGTTTTATAGAAATCTATTGGAAATCAATTTGCATGTGTGCATCGTAGCACAGTCCTCTTCTGTTTAAAATGATGGCTTCAGTGCACTTAGTGGCAAAATCATGCCACTTAACAAAAATACTCAGTATACATGTACCGGTACATTCACATTGTATAATGTGTTCTGGCCAAAGTTGAACCGAGGGTTGGGTTTGGTTGGCTCTTAAAATTAAAGTTAGGATATACCATTGGTAATTGTTTGAATTATAAAAAATGGGTGGATTTGGGGGTTGTTTTATATTAAATATCATTTAACTCAATTCAATTCAATTTATTTATTATCCACACTATACAAAGCATAGAAATTCAGCTTCCACTGGCGTTCCTAAAAAATACAAAAAATCATCAACTGACCTGTCCGACGTAAGATACTTGTACTTCTTAATAATACGGTAGTAAAAAAAATTGATTTCTGCAATGGTGTGTCCTACCTTTAAAGATGACTGTACATGTATGTAAAAATGTTCAAAACTTTCTGAATATTAATTCCCTTTTTAATTTTTATATTTTAGTTGTCGAGTTATGTTTGAAAAATATGCTATTGAAAATATAGTTGTGCGGAGCAATTAGTGAAAATAATTTAATGGATCACTAATTCAAACTTATTGAAACTGAAAGGAGAATTTTGTCATCTGCTGAATGTGTCGTCTGTTATTCAAGTAGCTTGTAACATTTGGCCTAACAATTCCTGGTCATGTGTTTTCGCATGTTAAACAATGTTTATTTGCGGTCAAAGTTTTGACGTCAGTAAACAACTATTGGTCAAGGGTTGGTCAAACGTGCCCCAGACATTTGTATGCACAGGACCCAATTTGATGGCTTTGCACACCGTGAGATGTGGAACAACCTGTTGGTGAGCATGTAGTTTGCCAGTAAGCATGTAGTTTGCCGGTAAGCAGTTTCTAGAGTGGTATCTTATTTATTGCAAAGAGTTTCTGAATATATTTTTTTTCATTTTTGTTTGACAGAGCAACCGCCTCAGCAGAGAGTGAAGTTCATTCTTGGCGATGAAGGGGACGAAGAGCACGTGTCTCACGAAGTCTTTACAGAATTGGAGGAGCTGACGGTAGGAGGCGATGGGGAGGAGTCGTGGAAGGAGATGGCAAGGTATGAAGACTAGGACATTAGGTATCACAAGGTATCACAAAGGTATCACTGGCCACAATGAAAAACAAGACATCATAATGTATAAGGAGATGGCAAGGTATAAGACTAAGATACAAGGTATTACAAAGGTATCACTGACCATAAGAAATCGTAATGTAGCATATACATGTATATTAAATGTATCATAAGGTACATGTATCACAAAGTATTACAAGGTACCTGTATAAGTACACGTATCATTAGCCATATTTAAAAAAAGAAGTATCACAAGTTATAACATGGTGTGTTTTTGTGTTGAAAGGTGCCACAAGCGTCACAAGGTATAGCAAAGGTATTGCAAGTTATCACGATGTGTTGCATTGTATCGCAAGGTATCGCAAGGTATTGCAAGGTATCGCAAGGTATCACAAAGTATCAGAATAATGAAATGTCATGAGGTATAAAAGATAATCATTGGGTATAACGAGGTATTCCCCTTTATAGGTATATCTTGCAATGTTGGCTAAGTAAGGAGAAAAACCCTCGCATTAGCCTGTAGTTCAATCAGCATGGATGCATTTCTTCTCAGATGGATCAAGTATGAGGAGGACGTAGACGTAGGAGCTGATAGGTGGAGTAAGCCTCACATAGCCACCCTACCTCTACACAGTCTATTTGAGCTCAGGAGTTGTCTGATGACTGGTACCGTGTGCTTGGACATGGAGGCCGAAGATCTAATGCAGATAGCAGGTAAGGAATAATGTTCAGTTTTATCAAAATTTGTCTTCTATCCCACGCTGTAAAGTAAATTTAGTATGTATTTTACTGTTCATGCTCTTCTTGTACATGTATGTTACTTACGGCACAACATAGTAAGGACCCGGTCATTACTGCATGATAACGAACCGGGTTTGGGGATGACCAATGGTAATAAACTGCGCCAAAGGTATTTATAAAATTATAATAATAAGGTATAGGAAGGGGACATAAAGGCTGAAGGGGAATTGTTCTTGTCTCTATAGTGTTTTCAGTCCCTGTAAAACTTGCACAACTAGTGTATGTCCTCGTGACTACGGGACAAGGCGCGATCCTAAATCTTAAAAAAATCCACCACGGTTCTGGAATATGCTGGCATACATGTATGTGTACTACATAACCCTTAAAGGGATCGTACACGTTTGGTAATTGGAACCCATTGTTTGTTTCAATCCTATATAGTTATATATAAAACTAGGTATAAACCATAAAACTAACCTGTAAAAATTTCATTTCAAAAGGTGGTAGCGATTTCGAGATATTGCCGAAAATCTGGAGCGGTTATGTCCACACAGGAAGAATAATCTGCATTGGAATACACAGTCTGAGAAACGTCACTGCAGTAACGCTTCTCAGATTCAATTTTTTGGGGATAAAAAGTGATATCGTTTCCCATAACCGCAGTACTTCGAAGTGAAAAGTTTCTAAAAATGCATTATACTATCCAAAGCTGCTGTATTTCTTACCAAGTAAGTTTTGATTGCCATAAATTTTTGGAGTAATTACCAAACGTATACGATCCCTTTAAGGACAGAAGCGCAATAGACGAACAAGAGATCATTTCAGTCCTTGGGCGTTCATCTTTTGTTGAATTTTGTCCTCTGTCGTTCAAGTGTACGATAAGTGAATTGGGTTAGGTAACAGTACAAGAACAGAGGGAAACACCATAGGGGATCCTCGGTCGTTAGGTACAACACGACTATGTGTACATGGAGTGATGGGAGGGGGTTTAAACTGTGTGTACCGGTAAAGTTCTTCTGATTGGAAATTTACCGGCATGTGAACAAAAGCACGCGTGTGATTTTTCTGCGGTCCAAGCTGGAACTGAACAATATGGCATTTAAAAACATAATATTTATCTTGGTTTACAGTAAAGCCATTTTCTCTTCACCGACATACTTTTTGGGGGTTAAATTATGAAGTATAATTATGCTGTAAATGTGTGCAGTACAAGTACAGCAGGATTCAGACGTGTGATTATTTGTACTTCTCAGGAAGCTTTTAGTCATGCGATGGCTTGGGGGGAGGGGGGGGGGGGAGGGGTGCACTCGCACGCCTTAAATAAGGACTGTAAGTTTAATGGCTGATCTACAAAGTGTTTCTGGTTTGTGGTCATAGAAATCACATCAAGCGATGGAGGCACTCTTGCCCTAATAGCCAGACAAGATTGCATTACTGTCTGATGGCCGTTGCCTCATCCACGCTCACACCCCTCATGGTTGGAAAGCCTGCAACATAATCTTTCATTTGGTATATAATAGAGCTCCATAGCCCCTCCCGTTCTTGAGATATGACATGCTTGCATATTGATTACTTCCTTGGAGTTCAAAATACACTACTAAGAAAACAGTTGTGAATACACAATGGTCGGTTTTGGTTCTCACTTTATTCATAAAATCAACATTTCTATGAATAAAACCTAAAACTTTAGCTATTAAAAATCTCATTAATGACAAAAATGATGAAATGTTCACCCTCTCAACGTTGAGTGGGCCTTTACATGATAATGCACAGCGCGACATATTACCCTTTTTTTGTGGAGCCGGTCACATAATGTAGTTGATGGGGTGTGATACCAGTATGCTCTGAATCATGCAAAATCCTTTAAATGGATTTGATAGATTTTGATAGACTTTCTGGATCTAGGAGGGTAACAGTACATGTACATGTACATCACCCTGTCTGTAAATAAATGTATTCGTTCTGTACCAAGCATTCGAAATCAATATCTGGCAAATGCGATATGCATCAGTCGACAATCGTTAAGTGATCATCCGCATAACTGCACACCTGGATCGTCCTTTCAAGTAAGCGCATCGCATTGCGTTGGATTAGAACGACAAGAAAAGGCCACCAGGCTTGTCTGCTGGTTGGTTTTTTGTTCTTTCTCTCTTTGCCTAGCTGTGTTTCTTACAACGGATCAATAAACCTGGCTGAATACTAAAACGCTGATATGTTGGTGTTCGCCAGCCAGCATCTGTTTCTGAATAACCTTTGCAAATATAGACGCCTTTCGCCCAACGTCCTTAAAGGTGTAGTAAACCATTTGTCATTTGTGCATTTTTGTTCGTTGGATGAAGTTTTATCTCTGTGAATGCTGTATATTACGAGAAAACAATATTCCATTAACTCTATTTTGATTGTCCCCCACTACATGTAATTGGCAGTTGAGTGTTCTTGGTCCACTGATAGCAACTACATGTATATGTGTGCGTCGTGCCAATGCTGCCGGAACCATTAACAGAAGAAAAAAAAACTACTAATTAAAATTTCCAAAAATGTGTCTCTGAGACGCATTCTTCATCATCATCATCTAGCGTCCGCAACCGAGGTTCCGTTTACAACACCCCGCCAGTAATCTCTATCCCTCATGATGTTTGGAAGGTCCTCAATTTCATATTGTGTGTCCCTGCCAATTACATCTATGTAGTTGAGAGGTCTTCGTCCTCTATTAGGGCATGGGAGTCTCCAGCATATTACATCAGAATATTATATCAGAAATGACCTTTTGTTGTTTTCTTTAAAATGATGGCATGCCACTAGTGTCAATAATGTATTTAAAACAGTATTTCAACAGTATTTAGAGATTTGAAGGTTTGCATGGCGAAAAGGCAATAAGATAATAAAGAAGTTTGTAGTAACGGTAATACTCTTTTATGTGTTGTTTGGTCGGTTACTGCAAATAGTATATTTTACTTTTAAAAGGTTATACTTTTTATTCTTTACTTCGAAATACACAGTTTGTATTTTTGTGCCTTCTTATTTTACCTGATTCATTGTAGGTAGCTAAACGTAAGTCACAATATACAACTCACTCATTTTTAGTACCCTTTCATGAAAAATTGACTGTTGACTTGGACTCTGACTCGACCTGATAATTGACTTGCATAACTCAGGGCTTAGACTCTGGTGACTCAAATACAAGTTTGCTTAAGATGTGGACTACTCACACTTAGATTTTGTTTGTGCGTCTTCCAGATATTGTGTTGGACAAACTGATTGCATCCAACCAGCTGGAGGAAGAAAAGAGGGACCAGGTGCGGGAAGCGTTGCTACGGAAACACCACCACCACGGCCAGAAGAAACACCGGGAGAAGCGGGGCAGCAGCATCCTGCCCATGATACGCTCGCTGACGGACATCGGGCGGAGTCTGTCGGGCTCTGCCGGGAATGGAAGCAGTATGGAACAAGGTACGGTATAAACTAGAGAATTGATCTCATCGGGACAGCCCCGAGTCATACTGAAATCTTGTTGGTTACTATTCCATCCCAAAATTAGTCTGGTTCCCTGAACTGACAATACCCAGACGTTGAAAATGTTGGTCATAGGTAAGTACTCGTAGCCAGGGCTAATACATTTATGGACAATTTTTACATTTGCAGGTTTGTTTTTTAAATTTGGCCGTGTTATGTTTCTCCAGTTAATTATAATGCATTACAACCTGGAAAGTTTACAACCTTGTGGGGTTGCTTCCAGATTCAGTATTTGACTCTTAATAACAAGATCTTTGGCAATTTTTCTCATAATTACCAGTTTAGTCCATGTGTTTAAATAGTGCATTGTCTTTTGTTACATGTGGCGACCCTACGGTACATGTATTAGACAAGATTTTTTTTTAATTTGCCATAATTGAGTAATTCATGACATCAATACATGTATGTGTGAAGTACAGTGCAGATGAGAAATAAATTATGCTGTATCAGTAAGTCTGTTTCATTTATTGCACCAAGATGAACAAGTACATGTAATATGTAATAACTTTGAAAGCAGCTGCCCAAATTGCTGCATATTTCATCACACAAATCAAATGTAGTGTACAGGCTTCAACCTGCTTGGTATGGCTACTCTCAGTTACATGCGTGTGCATGTACATGTAGGTAATCAAAGCTTGGTATTAATTTGTGCAGGACAGAGATACTAGCATTCTACCAGGCACTTACACACATACCTTAAAGGTAGTATACACCATTAGTAATTGCTTGAATTATCCTGAATGGGTAGATTTGGGGGGTTGTATTTCATAGTAAATATCGTTTAACTGACTTTTCCGAAGTTTTACAATCATGGATGCTGAGAAAAGCACGAAAAACAGCGTTTGTTTTCAACCGGGGTCGAGCCGTTATTCTTATGTTATCTTTGTTTTTTCGGGATCGCCGTCCTGCGATCGCCAATTTTTCTTTATAAAATTAATAATTACAGGATATCTAGCGCAATCCTTTTGCTGAATGCCTAGAATCATTATTTACTTTCAGATGAGTAAGATATTTCTTAGTAATTCGGTAGTAAATTTGTTCGATATCTGCAAATGGTGTATCCTACTTTAAGTGGTGTGATGGAACAACTATTTGTTGTTATCTGATACAGCCTGAACCGTGTAACCTTCAGCTAAATGTAGACGCACGCACGCACGCAGAAAACTTTGTTTGTGGCCGTGAGACCTGGGGCCAATTTCATGAAGCTGCTAAGCACAAACATTTGCTTAGCACAACAAAAGTCTTGCTTAGTAAAACAGGTTACCGGGCAAAACTCCTTGTACTTTCCATGCCAAGCAAAAACCAGCTGAAAATCAGTCACAAACAAATACCCCGCCTGAAAATTTAGGTTTGTAACCCTGTTTTTGTTGACCAGTTTGCACTGGGATTATTTTAACATCACCGAGCCGACGCACAGGATTATTCTTAAAAAAAATCGATCCGAGGCAGGTTTAGGCAAATAGTACTAGGAAGCACACCCACGCAACTTAGCAACTTCATGAAATTGGCCCCTGGGATGCTACTCTGTGCATGTCCTCTTTCATGATTATCAGACAGGTTATTGGATTTTACAAAATGCACATGGCAGTGAGTGCTTCATAAGATGGTATTTGAGTCGGGGTAATGTAAATTCAATACGGGATTTTGCCCGAGTGGTACATGTACATGTATAAGATGCCTGCACTAGAAAGCAGGAGTTTGTGGGTTCGAGTCCCACCCGAGTGTATTTGTGACCTGTCATCACAAAATTTCTCGCAAGAAATGCATGTTTTCTTATAATCTCTGTATTAAGACTCCAGACTAAAAAATACAAATAAAAAAGATATTGAGTATCAAACCTCCAAGAGTTATATACCATTGGAAATCTCTGTTTTCACAGAATTTAGAAATACCCATATCTCAATTTTTGATTTTGCCGACTTTACGCTCATTTTGTGATGACAGGTCATATTTTGTCTCATAACCTCTTGAGACAACACCAACTATACAGTGTTTATAAAAATACCATAATGAATTGAAGCTTTTCATTCCTGTTTGTGTATACAAATTTCAGTTGCCATATTTCTTATTTCTTAGTTGCGAATCTTTTCAAAAATCGTGTTTAACCCCCACCATCCCAAATCCTCCAAAATACTCTTTGCAAAATGCAGTATTTTGCAGGATTGAGGGCACTTGAAAGTTGATGCATTGGAGGATAGAGTAGGATCCAGGTCATAATTAAGGCCTAAAATGTTAGTCTGTGCGTAAAGCTGCAGGTTGTGGGTTCGAGTCGGGCCTCGAGTCCGGCCTATGACTAAGGTGCGTGTGCCCTTGGGCATACCACGATTAGGTTGTCTTGCAAACAAGACTACGCTTGCCATACTTTTCAAAACCACAATTTTGTGCACACGACTGACGGTCTTTATGACAACATATCCCCATACTGCGGTCTAGGCACTGGCGCGGTGACATGATACAATGGGCCGTATGCATAAAAAGTAGCAATTGCTTGTGCTAGCCTTTTACTTGAATCCGTATGCATAAACCTAAGCAATTGGTTGCAAGCAAATGCTTTTGCTAGCAAGCACAAGCAATTGCTTGATGTCCGCAAGCAATTGCTTAAAGATCAAGCAATTGCTTAAAAACGTATGCATAAAACGAACCTTTTGCTTGTTCTTATAAGCAATTGCTTACGTTTTTTCAAGCTCCGTCATAGCAGCTTGAGCTCTTGCTTAATCGGGACGTTCGCGGTTAAGCATCATGTTTATGCTCGTTAGAGAAAGACCAAAGTTGTACAGGAGTAGAATAAATCGAGAAGAAATTGCTCCCGAGACCTATCGGAAACTATTCCGTTTCGACAAGAAGAACGTTGAGTGGTTAGCACACAGGTTACCTGAACATGATGAAAAACGGGGAGGATGTCTGACAACGGTGGAGAGCATGGAGGCCACGCTCCACTACTTGGCGGATCTGGGTTACCAAACAACAGTGGGGGAAGTGATGGGGATCAGCCAGAGCACTGTTTCTCGACATGTGGCTAAAAACATTGACCTCATCGCAGCGCAGCACCCTACCTGGATCAAGTTTCCCACTTCAAACGCAGACGTGACACATGCAAAGGAACGATGGGCTGAAAAACTGGGGTTTCCTTTCACTATCGGGGCGATTGACTGCACCCATGTGCGGATTGACAAACCGCGCGGCCAGTTCGGAGATGAGTTCATCAACCGCAAAAACTACCCTTCCTTTAACGTCCAGGCAACATGCGATGAGAACTATATCTTCACTAGTGTTGACGTTGGCTGGCCCGGATCGGTTCACGACTCCCGGATTTTTCAAACGTCGGACCTGAGCAATGTCGTTTCAAGAAATGTTCGCGGCTGCCTTCTGGGGGACTCTGGATATGGGATATCACCATACATGATGACGCCCTTCACTGATCCAGACACGCCGGTCAAGAGGTCTTTTAACAGGGCTCACACAAGAAACCGTGTCGTCATCGAGCAGGCTTTTGGGCAACTCAAACGGCGATTCCCGATCCTCAGGTATGGGGTTCGCCTGAAGCTCGAGAATATCCCCAAGTGCATCGTAGCATGTTTTGTGCTTCACAACGTGTCACGCTTCCTCCATGACCCGGACGACGACTTGCGTGGTGATGACGAGGATGAAGAAATCGCTGGCGACAATGGCAACCATGGTGGAGTTGTAGAACAAGGACCTCGGATACTGCGGCAGCGAGGTCAACAAAAGCGTGATGAAATCGCCAACCATATCCACGAGAGACGCGACCAATGAATAACAGTCGTAAATAAACTGGAACTACTGGCGAAATAAAGACAAGAAAACAATTGGGTTTTTTTTCTTCAACTTGCAGATTAACGTTTATTTTTATTTCAACCTGTCTTCGCAGAGTATATTTGCTATGTTTATAGTAAAATAATAAAATCGCTTACGATTGATAACTACAGATGAACTAAAGAAAAACATTTTTAAACGATAAATAACTAATAGCTACTCTTTCTATATTCTTGTTCGGCTTTGCTTTCTTGCAAGTTACGCATACGTCTTGGCTTCGTTATTCAGCATGTTCAATGGGCTGCTGGCTCTGCTCGAGACGTCTTATTTTCATTCGGGTGTACTTGAGCTGGTCGAGGAGAACCAGCCTTTGTTCTCCCATGAATGATGTTCGCACCGGCGTGACGTCGCTATTGTTGAGATCGTAAGCAATTGCTTGCTGGAGGCAAGCAAAAGGTTTGAGCACAAGCAAAATGTTATGCATACGGATTTAAGCAATTGCTTGAGCTTGATCTTTTGCTTGACAAGCAATTGCTTGTGCTTGAAGCAATTGCTTGCAAGCAATTGTTACTTTTTATGCATACGGCCCAATGACTTTGTATAAAAATCTGTGTCTTTTTGTTCTTTTCTTTTTAAAAGTACAGGCCTATGTAGTTAAATTTAAATGTAATGGCATTTTGATCAGAAAAGGTGCATTATATATTTTAAATTATTATTATTATCTATCTGTTTCCTTGACCCTAACCACCACTGGGTATTCTGTCAGTTTCCTGCTACACACAGCAAACTGCATCATTTGTCAAAGTAACAACCCTGCCCAGTGCTGCTAGATCCATCAGGTCAAAAATCTCAAAGTCCAACTGCTTCCCAGTCTGTGGTCACAGAACACAACAGAATCCATCTCTGGCATTGTTCAATAGGGATTAGCTCTCATAGTCTTAGACTGTGGTTGTTTATGCATTGGTGTTGACAGCAGAATGCATCAAAGTGCACCAGACCTAGCTGATGCACTGTGCTGGTCTAGCAGGGTTTAACCATAGAGAAAGGAACCTTTCTCTATGGTTTAACACACTTCTTTGAACTGTATTTTGATAGTCTTTGCTCTGGTTTGTTTTGTTTATTTTAGAGAGTGCGACTCCAGTTCTTTTAGCTGATGAAGCCATAATCCATGGTATTATATCATCTTACAAATGTTTATGCTGTGTACAAGCTGCAAATTTGGTTTCATACTTATATTCTTTTAGTTTAAGGCATTTGTTTATAAGAGAATCAATTTGTGGTTGGCCAGTTTTAAAACTGGCTCATACTAGGCCAGGACGAGTTAATGACAATAGGATACACCATTGGTAATTACTTGAATTATCATGAATAGGTGGATTTCGGGGGTTGTATTTTATAGTAAATATCGTTTAACTGACCTTTTGAAAGTTTTACAATCATGGATACTGAGAAATGCAAGAAAAACGGCGTTTGTTTTCAACCAGCTTCAAGCAGGGGTTCTTATTTTGTTCTTATGTTGTTCTCCGGCGATTGTGATTTTTGTTTTTATAACAAAGAACAATTACAGAATATCTACCATAGTCATTTTGCTGGATGCCAATAATCATTATTTATTTTTAAATAGGTAAAATATTTCTTAATTATTCGGAGGTAAAATTTTTCGATATTTGCAAATGGTGTATCCTACTTTTAAAGAGCCCATGAGCCAGTTTTAAATTTTAATACCAGCCAACCACATATTTATTCCTTTTCATAAATACCTTTCGGTATTGCATGAACCACAAGTCAAAAAAAGGCCAAAATGTGTTTTTCAGAAGAAAAAAAATTAAAACAATTATATTTCAGATTTTTTGAAAATACCCTCTGATATCTTCACTCGCGTGATCAGTCCCACACATAAACAACTCCTAATTTGGAAGGTTGGGCAGAACGCAAGCTTCCAGGGCAGCGTGAATGAACAACCAATAAAAGGGTAAAGGGAGCAGAGTTTACTGGTGTCCAAATTTAGTGCGACACTGGGGAAAAATTGTTTAAAACTGGCTCTGGCGATTGATGGACCGTTAAAAAACTTCCCACGCCCACGTGGCAGACTCTTTGACCAGTAAGAATGGTTAAACTGTCAGGTATTTATGAATTAGCAGGCACTAAAACTGTGTGGATGTGTGTGTTTATACTGGTTTGTTTCTTTATGGTTTTGATGGCAGAATTTCATCGGTGCTTTTCAGCATGTGTTGCATTTTATGCATGGACATGGCCCATTTTCCCACCATTTCACGTCTGTTTTTACCCCCCACTCTCCTTCCCCACCCTCCTCCCTTTACCCATGTTGACATTTTTTCCTCTTTTGAACACTTTGAACATCATCTTTCTCTGCAGGTCATTAAAAAAAGTAGCTGCAGCTACCGGTACTGTACAAAGTCATTCATCTCATCTTCCGTGACGAGCCTCATCTTCTTCAATTTGTCGAGTGTTATCTGTATCTCTCTGTGAGGCCTATTTGATCCAATCTTTTAAACTGTCAAACAAACACATGTACATGTATGTACCGGTACATGTGCTATTTGATCCAATCTTTTAAACTGTCAAACAAACTATAGTTCGTGAATTGCCATTACGACCGAGGATTCCCTATTGTGTTTCCCTTTATTCCTTTACTGAAACCTAACCCCATTGCTTTGCGCTTATCTTGCCGATCGAGGACAAAGAAACCGTCCTTCGAGGATCTTTTGTTCCCTTTGTTTTCTTTTGTTTTTCGATCCTCGATCGCAAAAGGAAACAAGCACACATGTTCATGTATGTACATGTGCTCTTACGAAGCAATCATCACTTTCTCTACTTTGTCAAATTACAGTGTACATGTACCGTATGTAGCACCGTACCAGTATAGGTATACATGTACATATATCATAGTCGTCGATGCATGGGAGACAGAGGGAACTTGTCTCCCTCACTTATTAGAGTCGGGAGGATAGCATACGAGGTGTCTTCTCAACTTTTTGATTGCCAATTATATAAAAATGATAAATAATATATATATATATATATATATGCGGTGAAAGAGAATGTCACATGAAGCAAGATATGAGACGGAAGGAACCCTCCCTCCTTTGTGGTGGTTATTGTGCTTGCGGAATGTTGAGGTTTCTCAGGAATTCTTTCTAGGTTTTTAAGGGGTTAGGTAACAGTAGTCTAAAGAGTGTATAGGTAAGGGGTACTAAGTACTAAGGGGTAGTAAGCTCTTCAGTTTCATATTGTGCTGGGTATAGAGAATGTTTGTTACGATTGTTTGATCCAAGAACTTATAACGTTCGAATGATAACATTGTTTAGTTTTGTATTACTAGTTATTGACATAAAGCTGCCAGTGTATGCAAAAGATGACAACGCGTAGAATTGCAGACAAGTCGATAGACAGTCGTGTTTTGTCCGCAAGTACCTTCATTATCAATACCAGCGCGGTACGTTATGTTAATACGCCCGCATTCGTAAAGTTTCGACATGCCTAATGATTTGACTGCGTGTCTCCGGTGGCCCGTATTGCAGTGCTAATGACGCCTTGCGCTCATATGAAGATGCTATGGTTTTGCACATTCAGAATAAACACTAGTCTTGCGTACTTCGTGCTATACACGCAGTTCCATCCATGGGCCCTTGAATAATTTACAGTTCCCCCTTCCCCAAACCCAGGCTTTTAAGTTTTTTCAAATTTTCCTACTTTTTCCTGCAAAACAAATGAAGTCAGTTTCAATGACACTTGCATGGGGAATTACACAGGTCAGGTGTAACCAGGACTAAGCCTGCAACGGTTAAACGGAATACACGGTTAACCGACCGTTCAAACGGTTACACGGTTACACGGTTACATTTTTCCGGTTCGGTTAACCTTAATCAAATTTAAAAAAATTGACCCTTCCATTTTTTGAGCATAGTACACGAAGAAGACATAAATCAAAACAATACAAAGCTTTGTTTGTCAGCGTTGTACAGGGGTAGGGGAATTTTGTTTACCTTTCTAGATACTTGTATATCATTTTTGTTTGCGATTCCCATCTTTAAATTAGCGATGTTTCAACAATCTCTGGTAACAAATAAGTTTATGAACAAACTTCTGAGAATTTTTTTTGTTTTTGTTTTTTTTAACGTCGGTTTACATTTAACCATTAACTGTAACCGCGAAACATAAGGTTACACGGATAATTTTAAAACCGCAAACTTGCAGGAAACCGGGAAACCAAAAAAGTCACGCTTTTGTACCCCTTTTTAATGGACTTGACCCTATTAAAAAAGTTCAGACAATTAATGAGATTTGGTATTTACCTCTTTGCCGTGGTTTCAACCTGTTAGTCCCTATATGCCCCAACTCCACCCGCCTGTTATTCCCTGTACCGCCTGAATACAACCCAAATACACCCGACCGAAAAAGGAATCCCCTGATAGTTTTTGGTTTGATTAAAAATATACTTGCATACAAAGCTGAAGCCTTGACTAATTTCATTTTATTAATTAATCTTTTAATAATTTTTTTTTTAATTTTTTTTAATTTTTCAGCTGCTACTATGCATTCGTCAGCGGCCTCGACGCCCAACTTCATGCAGGAACACAACTCAGGCACCCACCTGTCCGTAGATGGCGGCGATGACGCAGCCAATCCAAAAAAGGACGGCTCTTCATCAGCAAGCAATCTACCAAAAGTTGCAAGCGCAACAAGCATGAGGGTAATAATACAAGACCATGCAATGAATGAGAACGCAAATTTTGAGTTGGAATTGAAATGTTAGCATATTGTTTTTACGGAACACACAGCATTTACAGAGCTGAAACTCTGTCAGGTTTAGTTCTCCAGCACGGTTTCTTTAGATTTTAAGAACTTTTGCAACTAGTATACAACCCTTTTAACAATAGATTTGTTAACCAGTTCGCGCCGGGATTAATTTGACACTGGTCGGGCCTAGGTGTAGGATTATTTTTTACGAACCTCGATCCGAAACGGGTTGAGGTCGGCATCTGTGGTTTGCACACCCTGATATTTCCGGCCTCGCTCGCTGCGAGCTTGTCGCTGACAGATATTTCTGGTCTTGCTCGTGACGTGTTTATCCGTCCATCCATTTTGAATTCCGGGAAAAACTTTGCAGGTATACACAGCATCCAACGCGAACTGGTTAAGGAGCTCAGTGAATGCACATGAAAGGGTGTTAACCTGTATTGGGTCTGTACCCGGCAGGCGAAAAGCAACTTCATGCGCAAGATCCCCGCCGGTGCTGAGGCGTCCAACGTCCTGGTAGGTGAGGTTGACTTCCTGTTGCGTCCCATCATCGCCTTTGTCCGGCTGGCCCAGTCCGTCCTCTTGGAAGATCTGACGGAGGTGCCCATCCCCACCCGCTTCCTCTTCATCATGCTGGGCCCCCAGTGCGAGGTGGAGACGCGGTACCACGAGATCGGCCGCTGCATCGCCACGCTCATGTCGGACGAGGTCTTCCATGGCGTGGCCTACAAGGCCAAGACGGTGGAGGATCTGCTGGCCGGTATCGACGAGTTCATGGATCAGGTCACGGTCTTACCCCCAGGTGAGTCCGCGCAACTAACACTGTGAGGCCCAAGGACCTAAAAATCTGTTGTTAGAACAAAGCATAGAAAAAAATAGGCTCCCTTTTCACGTAATAAAAACATAGTAAAAACGGGATAAGGGATACTTTGACAAATGTGACCCAGCACGAATAAATGAGACACTTTGGGGCAAAAATAAAAATTGAGATTTTGATTTCATCATTTAAAGCTTGTTTAGCTTTAAAGGTAGTATACACCATTTGCAGATATCGAAAATATTTACTACCAAATTATTAAGAAATATCTTACTCGTCTGAAAGTAAATAATGATTCTAGGCACCCAGCAAAATGATTGCGCTAGATATCCTGTAATTATTCGGGAAAATAGAATTTTATAAGGAAAAATTTGCGATCCCCGGACGGCGATCGCGAAATAACACAAATAACATAAGAATAACTGCTTGACGCCGGTTAAAAACGAACCCTGTTTTTCGTGCTTTTCTCGGCATACCGGTACATGATTGTAAAACTTCGGACAGGTCAGTTAAATGATATTTACTATTAAATACAACCCTACAAATATACCCATTCATGATAATTCAAGCAATTACCAATGGTGTATCCTACCTTTAAATGATAAAATCAAAATCTCAAATTTTATTTTTGCCTCAAAGTGTCTTATTTACTCGTGCTGGGTCACAAATGTGAAAAGTGGACTAATCACGTTTTTTAGTCTATAAAAAGGAGACCTATTGTTTACTTTTCACATTTCTTGTTCCAACAAAAATGTTCACGTCTTCAGGCCTCGTAGTGTAATAGCAAGGCTGACCCGAATATACCGAATATTTAAATATTCGATCATGAACCGACTGTTTATATAGCTTTTTGCCAGTTTAAATTTTTGAAAAGAACACGTGTTATTTTAATCTAAAATTGCAGATGCCATTTTGTGATTGACACTACATAATATCTATTGCTACATGCAAATTTAACTGTCGCACTTTATAATGCCCTGAAAAACTGCACACATGGGCATACATGTAACACTGGACATTAATGTTTCATTGGAATCAATGGATTTCAATTGACCCAAATAAATTGATTGTTCTTTACATTGGGTTAGGCATACCAACAGTGTAGAGTTTACCATGTGCCAATTTGATATAACGGATGGGGAGTCTTTTTGGAATTGGCAAAGATCTGTACTCACGGTTGCAAATGAGAAATTCTGACAAAAAATATTTCTACAAACTGACGAGTATTAAATTAGCACCATTGTGTGGTTGAACACAGGTGCTTGGGATCCCGACATTCGCATCGAGCCACCGAAAACGGTTCCCTCTGCAGCGCACCGGCTAAGCAGCATCGCGCCGGTCAACGGTCATGTAGAACCCATTGAGGAAGAGAAGAAACACGAAGGATTGGACTTTACGGGAAGGTAACAGTTTACGCTCAGTGAAACATTAATCATTTCTAGGCAGTGACTACCGGTCAATCAATCAGGAATACAATACTTGAACTAGAGTACGTCTCGAGTGGTTGAAGTATTGATACTTTGCATATTTGTACTCTTCCTAAGTAGACAAAAATCCTCTCTAGTATTCGGTCAATGTAAAATGATGGGTTTGGGGTGTATGAACCCTCTTACTGCTTACTGAAAATAAGTACAGGTAGTTAAAATGCTGCGTTTGTAGTTAACATTTCGTCTGAGCAAAGATTCAATCTGTTTCTGCATTTACAAAATGTACGTCAGTTTTGCTCGGAATTCTGTGGTTAAGCAGAGCCATGAAATTGTGCCCTGCTAATACTAAGCTTGCCTTGTTGTGTTTCTTTACAATCAGACCATTTGGTGGGCTTGTCGCCGATGTGAGACGTAGAATTCCACATTACCTGAGCGATTTCCGAGATTGCTTACATCTACAATGCCTTGCCTCCGTCTTCTTCATGTACTTCGCTTGCATCACCCCTGTCATTACATTTGGTGGGCTTCTGGGTGAGGCAACAGACAATCTGATGGTAAGTAATGCAATTTGCAGTACTATTTTACTGTGAAGCTTCTGTCAGTCTGGGGTCTTATTTGTGGTCGGAGACCGGGAAGTATTTAAAAGGAGCTTCTCTTTGCATTTTGTGGTTGATATTGACAATCAATCATGCATGCTGAGCGGTGAGGCTGACTAGACTCGGTGGAATTTTATTGTAAAGTGGTTGTTGAAGAACTTTTTGCAGTGGCGATTTTTAATCCTGAACAATTTAGCACAATTTAGGCTTGCGCAAAGGAAAACTCGATTGTTGCATTTTAAAGAATCAAACAACCAACCATATAAAAGTTTGAATAATCAAATGTTTTATATTAGCACTACTTCCAGGAACTCAGTGCGAAGTGTGAAATTGTGCATTTTATCTCAAAATACTGTAGGCAACAGTCACAGCCATATTATACAAATACAGCATGGTTTGAGGGGAAATGGGAATTATTGGTCCTGTCCCGAGGTGTAGGTCAGCTCGACTACCTCCCGGCGAAGCGGATGGAGGTAGACGAGGGACCGGTAATTCCCACTATTTTCCAGAAATAAACCATGCTGTATTTGTTTTACTACACCTCATAAATATTCAATGCCTTGTCGATAAAGGCCTTCGTAGATTTTGCATCTTTATTCAGCACAAGAGATTTAAGTTCTTCGTCAGTCAAGGACGGAAATCTAGTAACGTTACCGAGACTGGTTCCGTAAAGATTATATGCCACAGACTACACGTCTACGAGGCGGGTTTCATAGGGAATTTGTTGTGCTACCCGAAAAGAATACGGCACGGCAGCGAGCTGGATACTCACCGGAATGACGTCACATGGCAGCGTATCATTTTTCCTTCCCGGACGCGCGGCGGAATCGGATAATGAAGCGCTCAATTTGCTCAGAAATATCAATAAGGTGTAGTAACAATGAATACGGTAACTTGTTTCTCTTTTGAAACTCACTTTTCCTTTTATTTACAGGCCACACTAGAGGGACTTCTCGGGTCGGCCATCTGTGGAATAGGCTTTGCGCTGTTCTCAGGCCAGCCACTTACTATTCTTGGCAGTACAGGTCCCATTCTTATCTATGAGAAAATTCTTGTCGGCTTCTGCACGTAAGTGTTTAAAACGACAGTACACCAATGTACACACATTTGTCAATTGTGCATTTTTATCATTTGAAGCAGCCAAAGAAACGAGTTTGACAAAACACCGTCCCAAGGTTTCGTCCACTCACTAAAACTAAGTTGTTCTCTAATTTCTTTTCCTGATTTGTTTTTGTTTTAATAATAAGCTCAATGTCAATTTTTGTAACAGGTGCACACAAGTGGCAGCCCATTTAGTTTGGGACTGGCACTCGCTATTTAGTTTGAGACAGGCACTCGCTATTTAGGTTTGCTCACGGCATATGTAACATTTTAAGAGTACATTTTGAATATATTTGTGACCTGTTCCAACGAAACCCGGACAAAGTCGACTTTTTAGTTTTTCAGATTTTGCTTTTTTCAAATTCTCTAGGTTCTCAGCTTTAAAATGATGTATCATTTACATATGTACCCCCACCCTATCTTCCCTGGGGTCTGGATTTAGTGATAAAACCCTGACAACCTAATTATGAGATAAACAGCTTTGAAGTTCAGAAAAGCGTATTATTTCTATACACAAATGTTTCACAAAATTGACCAAAAAACACACTTCTGGTAGCGGATTTTGTTCAAATTTGAGGAGATTGTAGATTAATAGTAAGTGACTTAGGAAAACCTAAAACCTCAAAATGGTAAAATCCATCCCGAAATTACTTCAGGAGTACATTGTGACAAAACACATTGTGCGACTTTGTCCGGGTTTCGTTGGAACAGGTCACATTTGGTCAAATCTCGCTTTAAATAATTGGGTGATGAATAAAAACTATACTCAGGACCAGTCTACTTACCTGATACGATAACACAATCGATGACATTTTTTTCTTGTTAGGGTCAATGGTCTGGACTACTTGTCATTTCGGTTTTGGATTGGCCTGTGGACAACCCTGATGGTCGTCGTCTTGGTTGTATGCGACGCCAGCGCCATGGTCAAGTACTTCACTCGGTTCACGGAGGAGAGTTTCTCCAGTCTCATCTCCTTCATCTTCATTTACGAAGCCATCCATAAACTCATAAATATTTACGAAACCAATCCAGTGGAAAGGTACACATACACGTCGTGATTTTTTTAAATATATTTTGATGTGTTAACCAGTTCGCGCCGAAAGACGTTTCTACACGCAAAGTTTCCCTAGATTCAACGTATGACACATAGACACGCCCTAAGCAAGGCCCGAAATGTCAGTCGGCATCGAGCAAGGCTGGAAATGCGTGGGTGTGCTTTTTGGTACCATCGGCTGGTACCATCGGCCTAAACCCGCCTCGGATTGAGTTTCGTTAAAATAATCTCACCCCTCGGCTCGGTAATGTTAAAATAATCCCAGCTCGAACTGGTTAAAAACAAACTACTCCCAAAAATAGACGTTGCAAAAAATGGCAGAAGAGATCTTCGCTTGAAGATTTTGCCATTGTTGCTTTTATCGGATAACATTTGTACTTATAGAACGTTTGCAAACTTTTTGGTATCAAATACTGCACCCAATTTACCAAATTTATTTAGTCCACTTTTTTTGTGCAATCGGTTAGACATGCAGATGAGCTAGTCTAAGGTGAAATAAAAAGTACATTATGGAAAATACGTATACTGGATCTGCGAAAGTTATAAGTTGACATCATGTGCGAAGGGTCTAGCTGGCGCCCCTTAAATATTGGCTCTACAACTGCGCCTGGATAGTCCCGTTCCCTGACCTGACCATTTCCCGACCTGACCATTCACCGATGTCTATAAATGGCTTTGTTTCATCTGAAGTAGGGTCAGGGAACCAGAACTACAAGAACCTGCATCCATGAACAATGTACTTGATCTAACTGTATTTTACTAAAGTATAAACCGTCTTTTGTGATTGCTCGTAGATGGACCGACAGCAACGCCACGTACGAGTGCAATTGCTTGATTGGGAACACCACGACGGATTGGCTGGAGAAAGACACAGAGAAATGCGAAGATCTCAACGGCACTTTTACGGGCAACTTTTGTGACCAGCACGTGCCAAAGGGCGACGTGTTTTTCATGTCGGTCATCCTGATGCTGGGCACCTTCACAATTGCATTCAGCTTGAAGAAGTCGCGCAATACATCATTTTTTCCAACGATTGTAAGTAGTGGCATTTTGTCCAGTGGAAAGTTTGCCTCGATGTGTGTGCGTGAAGGTGATATAAGCCTACTCCTTAGGACTTTAACCCTAACCATCCCAAATCCTCCAAAATCCTCTTTGCAAATTGCAGGATTTTGCAGGATTGAGGACACTTGGAAGTTGATGCATCGAAGGACTTTGCAAGATTGAGCTGAGGGTATTTGTTTTTTTTGCCACTGGAGGATAATGCCGGATCCAGGATAGAGGTTACTTGGGATAGAGGTTACTTTTTCAGGATAGAGGTTACTTGGGTATCTATCCAAATGAGGATTTTGGAGGATTGAGGTTATTTGTTACTTTGTACTTTCACACTGCTCATGCTCTACGCACATTCTCCATAGAGCTTCAGTCAAGGTGTAAGTTATCTGACGAGGAGATATATATATAAATAGATATATATAAATCCTTGGAAAAAAAGATAACCTATATGTAGGTAAAAACCAGTGTATAAAAATCATGAATTAAAAGCCTTTCTAAATAAGGTATTCAGTTTACATTTAAAACACTCAATGTTATGCAATGATAAGCCGTGATGTATACCGATTGTGTTTTATTCCTCTGCACAGGTGCGCACCACAGTCAGTGATTTTTCAGTATTACTGGCTGTTATAATAATGATCGCTGTGGATATCCTTTTCGGTGTTGATACACCAAAGCTCGAGGTTCCAAGTACTTTCCAGGTAAGATATTTCTTCAAAGCCTCTACCACAATTAGCAGTCGGAAGTAGTTTTTTTGTGTATAAATATTGTTTGCAGAGTTGCTATTCACTGAATTTTGTGACTCGAGTCGTCATTTCAAAGTAACTTGAATCAAGTTAATAGGTCAAGGAGGCGAGTCACAGTGTGGAGTCGATTGGAGTTGAGTTTTACCTAGACTTGTGCATTTACGGGTAGTTTATGGGAACTGTGTAAAAACAACATGGGTATCCGTTAAAAAAAACCAACCCCTAAACCAAATCTCAGTAGTTGCTGTTCAGCTTGTGCGTAGAGGTCCGCAATACAATAGTCAGTCAATACAGCTAGATACAAGTTTGTACAGTTAGTGGTGTAAACTGCAACCTTTTGCGATTGTCGTAAATGGGAAATATATGTTGTTTTCCCATGTAGCCTAGTTTTCTTTTGAAAAACGACATTCAAAAATATTTTTTTTTCTTTCATCATCTGAAAAGTTACTATGCACTTTGTAAAGGTTCGAGATTACGGTATCGTTGAATCGAGTACCCGTAAAGGGTACTCGATTCAACGATACCGTAATCTCGAACCGGTTCCTGACATCAATGTGACTCCTGACGATGGGCATGGCAAACTGCCCGAAAGGTTGAGTTCCTTTCGGTTCTTTTCAGAAACACATCTCACTCTAGAGAATTACCACACGGTGTTACCGCAAACTACTTATCTTATTGCCTTTTTGCCGTGCAAACCTTCAAATCTCATCTAACGGTCGGGTAGTTGGGCCCGATGCTTACCTCTAGTTACCCCCACCAAGGAGGTTATGTTTATGCCAGCGTCTGTTTGTTTGATTCTTAAATTGATTCTAAAACTTCGGAAAAAATACTAAAAGGATTTTAACGAAACCAGGTGGGTAGATAGCTTATAGGTCAAGGATGATTCCATTACAATTTCATTGATCTAGAGCCAGATCAGAAATCTGAATCACTTTGAATGATTGTTTAGAGAGTCCTAGAAATGTGGTTTTTATTAGTTTAAATTAGTTTAGATTATAACTAATTGAGTGATTTTCAGTTTATACAAGTTTTATTTTTTGGTAATTAATATGAGAAAAAAATAAATAAAGTGCTTTGGGGGACCGGCCCCGCCCCTAGAATGGTAGCTTATTAACATGTAAAATTTGCATAATTGTGACGTATGTTTGAGAAGACCTCGACGTCGCGACCAGCGTGCCCGTGCATGCATGCATCATGTGCCACGCGTATCGATGCAAAATCATTCAGTCGATGGTCGACTCAAGTTATTGTCAAAGGAATTGTCAAGTGGAATATCTTCTTCAGATGTAGGATCTGATGATACTGCGGATATTTCATCCGATTCTGTGGAATATGCGCTCCCCAGCCCCGAACTGTCGTCTTCACTCGCCATGTCTGAACAAAATCTGCTGCGTGCGTACCCGCGTGCATGGCATCTCTTTTTGGGGGTTGCCGAATGTTCGTCACGAACAGCGCCACCATTTGTCAGTGTTTGAACATGTTAATGAGGGGGCCAATTACATTTACGGTGATTAACCCCAATTAATGTCATTTTATACCATTTTATCACCCCTGGTCTTGTTACTTACACACCAAGGCACATTTTGAATTATTAAACAGCAATTCTCCTCGAAAGGTCTGCGTAGAACCTTTAACGTTTCGGAGATATGGCGTTTTGCGGTTGGGCGACATTTGCCAATTGAGGGTGCCGTACTAGACAAACGGTAACATTGAGGCGTATTTGTTGCGGTTGGGGTGTGGGTCTGCACTCACAGAGTGCCCTTTTTCTAGTGTTACCAATGTTTTATTTATTGATTTCAACAGCCCACATCCAAGGCACGGGAAGGCTGGTTGGTCCCACCGTTCGGTAAGAATCCATGGTGGACAGCCCTGGCTGCATTCCTTCCCGCCCTGCTAGCGCTGATTCTCATCTTCATGGATCAACAGATCACGGCGGTTATCGTCAACAGAAAGGAGAACAAACTCAAGGTGAAAAGACAGGGCTAGAAGTTCTGGTTGAAAATTTGACTGTAACTCGGGACAAGTAGCTCCAAGATTTTAGTACACCGGGACTATTTTCGCAAGACCAATGTCAAAAATAAAACTGAAATCTAATATTGCTTTTTGATATGACAAAAAGCTTGTTTGAGGTTAAAAATGTGTCTTTTCAAATCGCAGATAAAGATTAAATTACATTCATAGTAAAAGATTCTTGCTGCAGTGGTTCATAAAGAAGTGTACTACATGCAGATTGTTTTAATTGTACATAACATTAATATAACCCTAACCCCACTTAAGCTACAAAATACTACTAGTAGTAAACTGTAGTATGTGGTACTCTTGCTGCTCTGGCATATTAGTAGAATTGTTTAGTAGTAGTAGTAGTATTTAGAATTGTGTACTGCATCTAAATAATTTTTCTAGTCGGACAGGTTAATTTTTGTGCAACGACCAACACAAAAGATGGGGTTCCCCTCTAGTCTGCCTCTATATCATGCTTAATATGTGTTACCTGGGCAGTTTTTTTGTATACGAGTACCAGAGATGTAGTCGAGTCAATCACAAGTCCCTACAAGTCCCTGCAAGTCCACCACAAGTCCTTCAGTTCCTATTCAAATCACAAGCTATTCAAATCAGATTTGACAAAAGCATTCCTTTGTCATTGTTCATCCAGTTACTTGTGACTGCCTTTATGAAGGGACTTGTGACTGGCTTCACGAAAAGACTTGTGAACGGACTTGCAGGGACTCGACTACAACCCTGACGAGTACCGTGTAACGCCAATGAATGGGCTCCCTCCAGCCCCTTGTGAAGACCAAATGCATGAACTGGACCTCCAGTGAATAGCCACTATGAATCAATTGAATGGAATTTTGTACGTGGGACCAGCTGTACTATGGTTGCATTTTCTTTTCTTTTTCAGAAAGGTGTAGGCTACCATCTTGATCTGCTCGTGGTGGGTTTGCTGATGGGTCTGTGCTCCATCCTGGGCTTGCCCTGGTTCGTAGCGGCTACTGTCCTGTCTATTAACCACGTCAGCAGTCTCAAGGTGGAGTCAGAGTGCAAGGCCCCGGGGGAACGACCCAAGCTGATTGGCTGTCGGTAAGTAACCATTGGAATTTTATAGCAACAGAAAATTGTTAGGGTTATTATGCAAAAATATTCATGCTTTCAAGTATTCCTATTTTTTCTACTTTTGTTTTTCCTATTTTAATTTTTTTCCTTGCTCCTACTTTTCCTTCTTTGCCCATTTTTTCCATACCTTGCTCCTCCTTTTTTTTACTTTTTCCTAGTTTTGTTTTTCCCTTGCTCTTACTTTTCCTACTTTTTCTTGAAATTCCTACTATTTCCTACTTTTTGGTCTCACAACTCTAAAAAATGAACTTCTCTAATCCATTGATGGATTCAGGTTGGTTAGGGTTAAGACTTAATACTCGGAATACTGAAATAGCACAAAAATAGTTCTTGAAGGCTCAGTAGAACACCAGAACATTGTCCCAAGGGGTCTCGGGTTCAACTCCCTCTCAAAATATCGGATTTTCCTGAAATGACATTCAGGGACTTTATGTTTTACCCTTTACTCTAAATTTCAACTCAATTTTATATATTTGACAGAGAGCAGAGAGTGACAGCATTAGTTGTATTCATTCTGATCGGTGTGGCTACACTAATGACATCTGTTTTATCGGTGAGTATTCGCTAGCACACACAAATGTATATCCACGAAGGCTTTCTTTTTTTTCCCTAAATCGCCATTTCTTTTTAATTTTGGATTGTTTATGAGCCCTTTAAAGGTAGGATACACCTTTGGTAATTGCTTCAATTATCATAAAGGGGTAGATTTGTGTGGTTGTATTTTTTTAGTAAATATCGTTTAACTGACCTGTCCGAAGTTTTACTATCGTGGATGCTGAGAAAAGCAAGAAAAAAACGGTGTTAGTTTTCAACTGGTGTTTCGCAGTGGTTCTTATGTTGTTCTTGTCCGGAACAATTACAGGATATCTAGCGCAATCATTTTGCTGGATGCCCACAATCATTATTTATTTTCAAATAAGCAAGATCATTCTTAATAATTCGGTACATGTAGTAATTTTTTTAAGATATTTGCAAATGGCCGGGGTCCTATGAAGTTTTCATTTCAAATCCCTGTTTGTTGTTCAGGCAGCTGACAACCAGTAGTTGGCTGAAGTGCGGCTAAAGTGTCATCTGTCTTTATTTTTCTTTCTTTCCCAGCTAATTCCAATGCCAGTGCTGTATGGTGTGTTTCTCTTCATGGGTATTGCCTCATTGGCTGGTGTGCAGGTAGGAATATTTATTTATTTGCAGGTTTCCTTGACCCTTAACCAACTGTGAATCCAAACACCATTGGTAATTGCTTGAATTAATTGCAATAATTCTGCTGGATGCCTAGACTCATTATTTTCTTTCAAATGAGTAAGACACTTTTTAACAATTCGGTAGTAAATATTTTCGATATCTGCAAATGGTGTAACCTACATTTAAAGGTAGGATACACCATTAGTAATTGCTTGAATTATCATGAATGAATGGATTTGGGGTGTTGTATTTTATAGTAAATATCGTTTAACTGACCTGTTCGAGGTTTTGCAATCATGGATGCTGAGAGAATCAAGAAAAATGGCGTTTGAAATTGGCGTCGGGCAGTGGTTCATATGTTGTTATTAGTTTTTTCCGCGATAGCCGTCCGGCGATTTTTCTGATTTATTATAGAATATCTATCGCAATCATTTTGCTGGGTGCCTACAATCTTTATTTACTTTCAAATAAGTAAGATATTTCTTAATAATTCTGCAGTAAAATTGTTCGATATCTGCAAATGGTGTATTCTACCTTTTAACAGTGGCGTGCTGTGTCCCGGTATTAGAAAGCATCAGATCCATCTGGCAAAATACATGAAGCTACGCTAGATTAGGGTTGCATGTGCTTTGCATGTGGCATCAACATTTGTTTTTGTTTTCCCAACGTTGTTGTTGTTTTTCGATGATAATTGGTAGTTTGTGGATCGTCTGAAGCTGTTTTTGATGCCGCCAAAGCACCAACCGGATTACATCTACCTGCGTAACGTTGGACTCCGCCGGGTACATTTGTTTACGTTCATCCAGCTGTCTTGTCTTGTCATTCTCTGGGTCATCAAATCTACAGATGCAGCTCTTGTGTTTCCTATCATGGTAAGTCAAAGTTGCAATACTCAGGCCTTCATTTTAAAGGAGCGCGATCGCGCACGCGCTCCTCCGCGCTCCTTAAAAAATTTAAGGAGAGCAAAAAAAAGCGCTCCTTACAATTTTAACAAGAGCAAAAAAAAAAAATTATAAATAAATAAATTAAAAAAAAAAAAAAAAAAAAAAAATAATTGATTGTACCACACCAAACCCTCACCAAACCCACACACCTTGCGAGTTAAAACCCATTCCTCACCATGGAATCACCTACCTGCAACTGACGAGTGTCATAACAGTAAAGACACAAAAGCATTGCTATTGCTAACACAAGAGAATTTGCGATTACAATTCTCTCCTCGCACCCCCAAATAAAATCACATCAGATTTATCTTATACCAACAACGGTCATCTAGTCTTTCGTGTTCGCCCATTCCATTTATTTCGGACATAACGGGCCTAGACTAATTCGCGCTTAATTAAGCCATACAAGTCACAGAGAGAGAAATGTCACTGGATGGGAAAGCGCCATCATTCTCTTAACCAAAAGTTGAACTACTGGTGAATGTCCAGGGCCTTTAAACTTGCGTTTTGTTAGGCATAAAAAAAAAAAATGTTATGTTGGCGTAACCCGACCGACCCTAAAAATACGGCCGACCCTTGATATTTTTTTTTCAAGGGACAAAATTTAATGATTAAAATCTATATAAATCTAGTTATAAATACGTTTGAAACCATTTCTGACCGTTTCTCATTGTTGTGGGTGTGGATTGTGAAAATATTGAACCTGGACACGCTATCGTGTATCACTACCGGCTTAAACAATTAGACAACATATCATTTTCATTGCTGGGAGAAAAAAAAAAAAAAAAAAAAATCCCGACCTACCTACCCTATTCTTTTGGGCCCGTTACGCCAACATAACAAATTTTTTTTTATGCCTTAGCGAGAGCAAATCACTCTCCTTAATTCATTGTTTTGATTTAAGGAGAGCGATTTTAAAATCACTGTCCTTAATTCACCTTTTGATTTAAGGAGAGCGATGCACAGCTCTCCTCAGATTTATTAAAATGAAGGCCTGAATACTCGTACTCAAAAGAATGTACTTGAACCCATACTAATATTATTCCTATTATTGATCATGATAATGCGCTTGTACTCTACTTGTACTCAAGAAAATGTGCTTTGATCAATACTAATACTATTTTTATTAGTACTTATGATAATGTATTTGTACTTGTACTCATGAGAATGTACTGAATGTTCGCATACACATACTTATAAGAATGTCTTCTACTTTTACCCAACATAATCTACTCATATTTTAATGCCTGAGAATGTACTAATTTCCATACTCAATCTCACGAGAAGGTTCTCGTACTGATACTCGTGAGACTGTGCTTGTACTCATGAGAAGGTACATGTATTTGTACTTGTAATTGCAAGAAAGATACTTCAGGCTCGTCTCGTATCTGTAAAGGAATGTTTTGAACCTACTTAATTATCAGGTATTGGCCGTGGCGGTCATTCGGAAGCTGATGGACAAAGTCTTCAGCCAGCGGGAGCTGGAGAATTTGGACGACGTGATGCCGGAAATTGTCAAACGGGCCAAGCAAGACCAGAAAAAAGCTGCAGAGATAGCTATAACCACCGGGGTCGAGGTCAGTCACATCAAACCTATAGTCGACCATTTGTCAGTCATGCATTTGTTATTGTTTTACTAAACAATGAAACGCTTCAAGCGTTTGTCGTGCCTGTCTGTCACTTTTTATGAATACTTGTGCATGGTTTATATATGTGACCTGCTCCCACAAAACCAGACATAAGTTTTTGTTTTTTTAAAGTGAGATATTCTTATTTCCATTTAGTACAGATCTTCAGCTTTTGTTTCATTTGTAATTGTAAATTGTAAACTTTGATGTATTTGGGAGATAAATGACCACTTTTAGGACACAGCTTGCCTCAATAAAAGTATGATTTGTGTCCTTTCTCATCAATAAAGTTGAAAGTTGATTGAGGGTTTAAAGTATACATATTAAAGAATAAAAAAATTACGAAAAACAAAAATTGTAGGAGTGGGTCACATATACACACCAATTGAAGCAGTCAATAATTTATATTATACCACTGAGAAGCAGTCAGTATTTTCGTATACTATACTATTGAAAGAAGTCGATGTTGGTGTATTATTTGCCCATTGGTATTTTTGTATTGACTGATTTGTTTGTATTTGTTGCAGGATGCTATTGTTGGGGGGCGTGTCCAGCTTCCTCTCGCAGGGGGCAATGTTCTGACGATACCAGTCGACAAGGTTAAATTCAACCGTGAATCGGGAACTCTCAACATCTCTGAAGAGATGGCAAAGACTGGTATCTGGAAGACGCTAGCATGCAACGCCAACGAAAACGCAATGCACAAAAAGCCTAGCGGGAGAGACGACACAGATGCGTGAGTATTCATTGGCTGTGCAGAATATAGAAATTATTTGATTAATCAAGCATTGAATATTTGAATACTTCATTATTAGCATTACCATAACTGCTGTTGTATTTGCTTTGTTTAGCCTTTGGCAGAATATAGGAATATTTGATTAATCAAGCATTGAATATTTGAATATTTTATTACCATAACTGCTGTTGTATTTGCTTTGTATAGCATTTGACTGTGCAGAATATAGGAATATTTTATTAATCAAGCATTGAATATTTGAATACTTAAGTATTAGCATTACCATAACTGCTGTTGTATTTGCTTTGTATAGCCTTTGGCTGTGCAGAATATAGGAATATTTGATTAATCAAGCATTGAATATTTGAATACTTCATTATTAACATTACCATAAACTGCTGTTGTATTTACTTTGTAAAGCCTATCTGTTCCAATGAAGATTTTTAACATTTTCACATTATATAAATTGAATTAACTGCGGCCTTCATGTCATGATCAATAGCCCTTTGTGTTGATGTTATTACGCACTGTTTACCACAGTGCATCACGGGGAAAAGTAGGTGTCACCGCTGCGGCTCATTTTGCGACTCTGTGGCTCCCGAGGAAAGTCCCATGCACAGTAATCATCTTTCCCAGTCTGAAGTGTTATCTTCCACAACCTACAGAGCAAAAACTACGTCTTTAAGTTGAAAACCGATGGTGTGTCGCATTTTGCACGTAAAAGTATAGCGAGCGCCGACCCCCATGGAAACATTGGGTTAGGCATAACAAAAAAAATGTTATGTTGGCGTAACGGGCCCCAAAAAATAGGGTAGGTAGGTAGGGATTTTTATTTATTTTTTTCTCCTCCCAGCAATGAAAATGATATGTTTTCTAATTGTTTAAGCCGGTAGTGATATACGATAGCGTGTCCAGGTTCAATATTTTCACAATCCATACACACAACAATGAGAAACGGTCAGAAATGGTTTCAAATGTATTTATAACTAGATTTATATAGATTTTAATCATTAAATTTCGTCCCTTGAACAAAAAAAATATCCAGGGTCGGCTGTATTTTTAGGGTCGGTCGGGTTACGCCAACATAACATTTTTTTTTTTCATGCCTTATGTTACATCATCAATACTTAGGGCTATTAGTATTTGGTATTCCAAATCTTCATAACATTCCCCCGCCACCCCCCAAATTTTGTTTTCTTTCTGAACTAGTGTTTTCGGTAAACAAAAATTGATTCTATTTTCTCCCGCAGAACACAGACTGTATCCATTGCTAAAGTACACAATTTCTTCCCTTATTAATTGCCCCAACAGGCAGAAACGAATGCACGACATGCCACTCAAGCAGGAGAAATTCAGCCCGGATACAGACAAGCTGCCGACCATCGATGACGAGGAGGCAGCCACGATACCCTACCGTCAGCCCACAGGCAGCATATCTGGCGAGATCACCTTCAACGTGCCCAAGTTTACCCTGGGCGGCGATGGCGAAACATCCGTCTGATCCTATTTACCAAAAGCTTCTCCCTCCATTATTGCGTTTTCCTCAGCTTGAAGGAGATTACCTCAATAAATGTCTACAGTTGCGAAAAAATCAGTTCTGCAATGGGCTCACGGTATCTGGGTTATATTTCACCTTAAAAACTATAATAAAACTATGTTAACTTTGGCGCATGAAGAATTGCAGGTTTTTTGTTCAAATACCATTAAGTTGTGCATGGTACAATGGGACAATTGCGGATCAATCTTTCCTCAAAATATCGCAGATATCTAACAAGACGACTTGTTAAATCAACTTGTTAGATCAACTTAGATCTGACTTGTTATCCCTAGTAGATACCGTACAGAGTCGGATCATGTAAGATGTATTCATACTTGATAACCTTTACAGACAACTCCCCCCCCCCCTCCAAACGTGAATCTAGATGATTTTTAGAAATTTAACCAAATTAACCTTTTCCATCGGAAGATGTATTTATATAAATTGATCATGCCCTTTGTTTTGCTATGCGGATATGTCATTCAAATTTTTATTTTATTTTGCATTTAGGTAAAATAATTCCATAGTACTTTTCGTGTTTATTCTTGAACAGACCCAAATCTTATACTACTTAAGACTAGATTTGGTTGCTGTTATTTCCTAGTAACCAGTGGTTTATTTGTAAATGCAGACTCGCACTTTAAAAAGCCCCCTCTCGAACTGGGGCCGTTTAAATGTGTCTAAGAATTTCGTAGAATCAGGAAGTGAAATTTAATTGATGCAATCAACTCGCAAATTTTTTGAAACCCGAGGTTTTGTCCCAAATCCGAACACACAGATGGTATGACTGGAAAAATGTAAACTTTGGATATCTCGTTGTTTACTTTCTCAACATTCTGTTGACAAATAACAAGAGTTTACTGTAGTAAAAATTGACTGGAGTAGGGTTAGAAATTGCAGAATGCCCTACCATTGACGTGCCAACCAAGCTGTCCAGCCCTGTACTTATATGTGTTGCACAGTTTGCCAATACATGTATCTTTGTTTATAGGTACTAGCCAAAAGCCCCCCCCCCCCCCAATTTTTTTTTTTTTTCAAATGGCATGCTCATTTTTTTTTTCATATACATTGGTAAACACGTCAACAAATTTTTACCACCAAGCTTAAGTAATCTATGTAAGTTGTAATATAAGGCATCCTTAAACTTGTATGTTATTTGTTCAAAATATGAGAGAGATGTTTACACTTGATAAATATACCACTTCTATGAATTATGCAAGTATGAAATGCGAATTTGTTAAAAGAGTAGAAGAGATGCCGTTTTCGAAATAGTTTGTTTTCTGACATGTTTTCTTGTAAACTGCAGTTAGGTAATTCTACCAAAGACAGAGAACACTTAAGTGCAACATAATATATTGAAGATATTGCAAATTGATGACAGACATTGGTTCAACTGAGTAGAAAATGTTCAAACTAACAAATTACAGTTGTAAAACCAATTAGGGAAACTGTAAAGCTAAACTATTGTGTAATCTTTTAATTTTTATGACCAGAACAAGTGAGGTTTCTTTTGCGTTTATTTTACTTAAGTTGTAATTTTTAGCTTTATTATTAGGTTTTTTTGTTTTTGTTTACTGTTTTTGCAATAAAAGCAGTACTGTGTAGTTGTCTTGTGCAAGATTTTATTCCATTTTACCGTTTACGTTTTTGTTCTTATTTTAAGTTCTTTTTCAGGTGCATAATGATAGATGTTAAGCTTTTTTTAAACCCAAGAAGTCTGAACTAGAAGCTACATGGCACATTTAAATTGAAGACAGTTTTAAAAAATGCGTAAAATAAAGTACTAATAAAACAAACTAAATATGTGGTACACCTATTGCAGTCAGTGTGAAGTAAGTTGTGTGAGAGTTTATAGTATTTTATGCAGTACTATAGCATTATCGTCCAAAAACCTGCTTGATTAATTGAATGACCCAAAGACACTTGGTACAAAAAAGTATAGATGACTGATGTATCATTTGTGTGAGATCAACTTTCTTATTAAATTAGCATAACTTGTCTCATTATTCACTGTACCTCATCCCAAAACATCCCTGCCTGTTAATCCTGTAGCACCTCAAAAACTGCCCCAAAACAGCCCAAGCTGAATAAACACAATGTAACACAATGTAGTACAGTTGCTAATGGTAAAAGCGTTTTTAATAGCTGATGCTTAAAAAACTAAATGAAATATCGAGTTGGCAGGTTGCCAGATAACCATTAATGTAAGTGGGTGAAGATATTAATATTTAAAATAGTAACCAAAAGCACTTGTATTTTCATCTAAGTTAATTTTGATTTAAGATTCAGATTAGATTTGAGGGTTTGTTGGATTTGAGGACGGCAATAAGTGAAAGTTTTCAGGGACGGCATGTGGCAATGAATTTCATGATTTGTGAGTGGTTCCTAAAATAACCTGCGTGACTAGTCTTCTTCGCAGAACCACACATAACTACACATGAAATTTATCACTCTGAACCGAGAATAAATTGAGATTGAGAACATTTAAGATATAAGTTACTATTTCAGACATTACAAATATTAAAGTGTTTTATTGTCTTGAACATAAACCCCCACTGTTCAAGTTTCAGGCATTTAGTATGGAATAATAGTATTTTAAAAATTCTTGGTGTTTCCACGGTATCTTGAACTTCCTCTTAATAAGTGAAATTTTGGTTGTTTCCGTTTGTTAATACCTAGCCCTATAGCTTTTTAAATATTAATGTGCGCTTCTCAAACTCCCACAAACCAATTTTTAGGTAAATAGAAAATTTCTTATATTCAAAATACCTTTTAAAAATCGTGAACAACAAAGGGATGCACTGTTTAGGATAGCAATTTCTTCATTGACAGTAGCATGCGTTTTATTCTTAAAACGGGGGTATTCAAAGACATTTATCAAAGTTTATACACCAAGTATTTTGCTGCAACTTCAAAGTTACATTTTTACAATGTATATTTTGTAGACTGAAGTAAAGTTACAAGATGCATTATCAAGTGATTTGTCTAAACTTTTGGCCATTTTACAAGGCCTGTATTCGCTCAAAAATATGCCGTATTGTCATACTTGTTACAGTACATGATATGTGATGCCCTTCCATGAGAGAAATTTTGTCTCGTATATTTATGCACCACTTTTATGAATAGGAATTTGTTTCGGTTTAGATTCAGGTCAAGTTCTTAAAAAAGTGAAGTAGTGGTATTACCGTATAGTATCCCCATAATGTTATTGTGTGTTTGTACTTAAGCAAAGGCCATACGGATTTAAGGAATTTGATCCTCCTACCAAGCCGACTAATGTACATGTACATGGGTTAGTTCATAAATAAGGGGTCCAAAAGTGTGACAATTTATGGTTACCCGGTTACGCCTGACCCAAGTAGTTTTTCACATTTCTCATGCAAGTGTCATTGAAACAGACTTCGGCCTGTTTTTGGGGGGGTTTTGAGGTAAATTTCTTAAGCTAATCGCTATTGGAGATGGAAATAATCAAAGAATGTGCCCTAAATAAAAAATATGTAGGAAATATTTTAGGCGTAACCGGTACACGAAAAAATGGACCCCTTGGTTATGGACAGACCTACATGTATCCCAACATTTTACCTAGTCAGTTTCCCTTGTAGTTTATTTGTGTTTTTTAAGATAAAAAGTTGTATCCTCATTTAGTGATCCAACAATGTTTCTTCCCAGGTTGTATCGTAAAATTGGGTGCGATCCTTGGCCACATGGCATTCTGGTGTTTATGAATTCTGACTAGTGCCCTCGAACAAAGATACTGACAATTTGGGAGACTGCCAACATAGGGTGAGATAGCTCAGTTGGTAGAGCGCCAGTCTGGTATTCCGGAGGACGCAGGTTAAAGTCCCGCCTTGCCAATTTCTTTGTTTATATTGAAAAATTGAAATGCTCACAAAGACAAGATACTCTGTTGAGTAGTTCCTGGTGTCACAGTAAATCTTGTACATGTGTGGCTGAATTTTTTCCCAAAAATAAGAAGCTTTGTAATAAGAAAGATATTTCAATTAAATTCGTGTAAGTTTCAGTATAGGCAGGATGTCATGGAATTTGACTAAACATTTTCACATTTGCCCACAAACAGCATGGAATATAAACTGGGTTAAAACCTTCCTCTATCACAGCTAGTTACAACCTATCACTCGACAGGTTTAGATATTGGCTGTAATGTTGTGCAAACCCATTTTGGCACCGAGAGAAGTAGGACCTTTGGGCAAAACCCAATACTTTGATATGCAATATAACATTTCCTTTTGTTTATTATGCAGGAATAAAGTTGTGTAAATCTCTGTGTTAAACTTTCTGTACATTTTCCCCAGTTGTCAGTACGCTGTAGCACTGAAAACCACTTGCATCCATGTAAAACCCACTTAGGAAAATTATTAAGACATTATCAATATTATTAAGACATTCAAAGGTGTACTTTGGACAGATTTTACCTGAGAACATTAAGCTGTGGATGGAGTATGCTGTCAATTTTAGAAATACAAGCTCACAGTTATATGAATTCTACAATCTTGATTCCATTGCTTGTAATTGGCCTGTAGAAGGAAAACAAAAATTTGAGGTGGCGAGCATCCTGATACTAGAGTAGCTAGAACTGTGCAATCTGTAAACATGAAGAGAGATTTTGAGAGTTTCAGGAAACGGAGAAACTAATACAAAATAATGGAAAGACAATGTTTTGTCTGAATGAAAATAATAAGTACTGAAGTACATTAATAAATGGCATATAATAGAATTAATAACAAAATGTTATTACACACTGTTGTAAATTCCTTTGGTATAAATGCTGTTCATGGTTAGAGTAGAAACCCTTTGTATTTGATCCAGAGAAACCATAAGCCCAACTGGTTTTTATTTTGTTAATTAAGGATTTTTTTTTTTGGGGGGGGGGGGGGGTTTGTACTATTCAGATTGCTCGAGCATTATGACAAATCTAGGTTAAATGTCAACTCCTGTACTGGGCAGTTTCAGAATTACTGAGGATGTCAAATTAATGTGTACATTTTGAAATAATGTGAGTATTCAACAATTGTTTAACAGTTTAAACAAAATGCTTGTGTAACTAATAATGAAACCCAGGTAAACATTTTACTATTAAAACTCGGTACCTAACCTGTCAATTCAATGAATGTGGAATTTGTACAGTGTAGAGATTAATCAACCAAAATGCAAATTTCCAAAGTGCAGCTATGGAAATGAGTATGTATGTTCAGTTGAATATAAAGTTAACTACTGGAATCCTTCAGATAACCGATAAGTTAGATTTAAATGAGTAAATCTAGGAAGTTGGGGAGGACTGGGTGTGTCGGTAATGGAGGGACTTACATCCCACCAGACAAGCCCAAGTCCTCGGGGGGACTGCACCGGTGACGGTACGTTACCGCGGCAGCAGTCCCCTAGTCAGCCCCCGCAGCCACTGTCGGCTGTCGGAGCTGACGGATCCGTTGACCAAGCGGGGGGCCGTACAGCCCCATCGTCTCCGGTCAGTATTCACGGGTCCGCCCAATTGAAGTGGAAACGCCCCGACAAGACAAAGGTATCGTCTGGTGCCAGGGCAGTACCCAAGAAGGGACGTACGGCAAAGAGTGGCCCCGCTACGAAGCGCACCGTGCCCGTCTCAGACCCGTGGGGCACACACAGCCCGAGGGATTACCCCTCCACGGCTCAGTGCACCCGGGCCCTCCCAACCCCGTGGATACCACGGGGCCTGGGGATGGGATTTTATATGGCCAGCTTGACCGTGCAGCGCCCGCCTACGCTATCGGGCTTGGAGCGCTGTCGGCCGGCCAAACTATTAAGCGGGCTTTGGAGCAAGACTCCTGGGTTTCCCCCTGGGGTTCCCCCGGGGTGTACGCTCCGAGGGCCCTACCTATTCATCGGAATTTATCCGTTGTTCAGGCATTCCCGCTGCCCGATTGTCGTCCGAGCCATCTTCGGAGACAATTCGGGATCAATCTTCAAAAAAGAAGTCAAAAAAAACCCCGCCGTTCCCGCGGCTCATCTACGAGCTCTAGCGGGTCCTCGGGACGGTCACACCGTGGTAAACGCCACAAGAGTGGTGACCTAATTTCCCGCGAGGATTTTTTAGAAGCGTTTCATTCCCTCGCGGCCTCGTTGTCTGGCCGACGAGGGGATCCGGGGCAAGGCCCATCCGACTCACCCACCGGCCATTACGGTCACGGCTGGGTGACACCGGGCCGACGGGACATACCGTACACGGTCAGCCGTGCACCGGAGTCCCCCAGAATTGCAGCTCCCACCCACCAGTCATCACGACCGGGGTGGGTTGACTACAGACCAGCGGTCACGGCCGTACACGGCCGGAGAGCCGTGCACCGGCCGATCGTGGATTGTACAGGCAGGGGCGTCAATCCCATTTCAAATGTGGGGGGGGGGGGACATTTACTGAAGTCAAGAATTATTAGAGGGGTTTAGCATGCACATTATACAAACGTCAACGCGAGTGCACAAGAGATGTTGGCACGGCCAACATATCATGCGGCCGGCATAATTATGACAAGCCCAGACGGCGAGCGTCTTCCTGTTTTGGATTGTTTACTTATCCTATTTCAAATGTCTGGTTGAAAGGAAACCAACCTCATGTTTTACCGTTTTCGAGAAAAACCCTATGGTTTACATCGGGGCGCAGTGGTCCCCTGACTCTAACACATACATATTTACTCGATAACAAATTGTCAAGTCGAAAATTTAAACATGGATAATTTGTTTAGGAATTAAAGTGCATTTAATACTAGCTTGGTAATTTTAATTCTTACTTTTCTGGTGAAAATAATTCGCAAAAAATGTTATCCCTGGAAACTATTAGAAAACTATTTCCACAAACGAAATGGTGCAAAGGATTTTGAATGCAGTTTAGAAACACAAGAAAACCTGGAATAATTTCCATCTGCATTTTTGTCGGTGCCCTATAAAATTAATGAGATAAGGTTTTATCCGTTTACTTTTTCAAATAAGTTACGGAGAAGTATCTTGAAAAGTATTTATCAAGTATCTTGAAAGTATTAAGCCCAGATTCAATCGGAGGTGCCGGTATTTGTTTTATTCCACCGTCGAATTAATTCAAATAATAAATCCCAAGTCTTTGAACTTTGATTGACGGCCAACTGATAACAGTAGAAATTTCCACGAAGTTATTTTTTATTGTTTCCGAGTGTTTTGGAAGTGAAGAATAACATTTTCAGTTATGGTAAAATGAATGAACAACCACAATTAAAATGCAAGTGAAATGTTCGGGCAAAGATCTCTTTCGCCGCGCATTTGGTCGTCTGCTACGCGTACTTAAACCTTTGCTTCGCGTCTTCGGCTTCGGTTCGCCTGCGACTTCGGAATCACTGAGAAGTAAATACAAATGAAGGAAATAGAAATATCCGACTTTTGTATAGGTTCATATCAACTGATTGAATGTTTCTGAAGCACAACAGGCACCAGAATGTGGCTGGAGTTCTCGCAGTAGGCTAAAATCCCCTTGATCCTAAGACGAAGACAAATCCGAACCAAGAGATTGAAAAAGCCCTAAAAGTGCGCCCCCAAGTGGTACGGTAGATATTTATGAAGCAGAATCAGTGTCAAAAAGATCGGACGTGTTTTTACAACTCGGATGCTTTCCTAATTCGGATGTATTCCTAATTCGGATGCTTTTTGCAAACTCGGATGCTTTTTTAATTCGGATGAATTCGTAATTCGGATGCTTTTTGTAAACTCGGATGCTTTTTTAATTCGGATGAATTCGTAATTCGGATGAATTCGTAATTCGGATGCTTTTTATAAACTCGGATGCTTTTTTAATTCGGATGCTTTTTTAATTCGGATGCTTTTCTAGTTCGGATGCTTTTTTAATTCGAATGCTTTTCTAGCTCGGATGCTTTTTATAAACTCGGATGCTTTTTTAATTCGGATGCTTTTCTAGTTTGAATGCTTTTTGTAAACTCGGATGCTTTTTGCAAATCGAACATATTCGCAAATCGGATGCTTTCCCAATCCGGCACTAGGGTGGCCCTGAAAGGACATCACACATCGCAGATTCTGCGATTTCGCGCATTCTGCGCGAATTTGAACGATGACAAACATGTTATCGTATATATCTAAGCATATATCTGAGATGTGGAAGATTTTATTGTAGATTTCTGCACAGATTTATGTGATAATGAATATTTTCTGGGCAGATTTTTGAAAAGTCGCATATTTTTATTTTAGATTTCAAGTTCTTCGCAGATTTCTTAGTACGCAAATTTGTGCGATGTCGCACGGATGGGCACTACATGTACATTTTCATTGCACACACAGTCGTGAACCACATAACGACCGAGGATCGATATTGTGTTTTCCTTTCTTCCTTTACTTAACCCAATCCCCATTGCTTTGCCATTGCACCGTCGATCGAGGACAGAATTCGGACAAGCAAACCGTCGATCGAGGATCCTTTGTTCCCTTTGTTCTCTTTTGTGTTTCGATCCTCGATCGTAATGCAAGACAAGAACATTTAATTATGCGCAGCTATATGTCGCACTCACGTACAGCAGATTTATATGCACATTTATGTGCACATTTCTGCCGCGATGTCAGCAAATACGAGGTTTTGAAAGTTGAACCACGACGTTTTTAATGTTATGGTGTTCTAAAACGGACAGGCAACGTCGTGGTTCAACTTTCAAAACGTCGTGGTTCAACTTTCAAAACGTCGTACTTCAACTTCCAATTAACGTCGTGGTTCAACTTTCGCGCGCTTTTACCTGGCTCAAGGTAGCCGCGTATTCGGCCGGATCTCTCCGCGCGGATTCAGTCCGCATTCACCAAAAGGCGACAAATATTTAATACATGCTGCAAAAGGTGATGCATTTTCTAAAAAGTTTTTTGTCAATTTATTTAAAGAATTTTTCGAAATAAACCGTAAATATAACAATACTTTTTCAAACCCTTGTAGATCACACAGCATATTAGCCACACACAATTGTTTAACCTTTCCTGTAATTTTGATGAAAAATTACAGTTAAATTAGCTGCTTAATGGAAGTAATTCTACTTCGAGTTATTTGTCAAACCTTTTATAGAAATTTCAAACAATACGGCAACAGTGTGGTTTTACAAATTCAAGACCTGCTTTTATCATTGCTGTACTTTGTTTCTTTTGCCACATGAATTGCAATTGTACATTTCTGTAAAGCACACCTGTAAGGACTATCTTTCCGTGCCCCACTCTTTCTATCTGGCAAGTGTTCTTTCAAGCACGAGTGGCAGTACGGAGTTTCCAAGATTCTTTTATATGCTAATTTTGACATATAACCGTTGTTCTTTGTTTACATTTTATGCAGTTTTGATAATATCTGCTTATTTGCACTCGACCTTAGAAACTTACATTTGACCCAAGTGTGCTATATATCGCAAAGAATTATGGGGCGATATTAGGTGGAAATAAAAAAGAAATTATGGACACGGTCTCAAACCGTATTTTACCTAACGTTCTAAGCTGACAAATTACTAGGATCCATCTAATGATGCAGAACTTTATAGTTGAAGGGCTGTTGTGTTATTAAATAAAGTAACAGTTATCATTCTCATAAAATCTGGCGTGGTGAAATTAATTGTTGAAATTGTTGATTGACGAAACTGATTCACCGAGAACATTGCAAATAAGCCCGAGTGCGAGTGCACTAATTACTGTTCGGCTGAAGCCTATACCAAAATTAAGTGTGCCCAGTAGAAACATGATCTCGTAGATCATGAAATACAAATATGAGGTTTGAATAACATGTGATGTACACTTTGTTTTAAAGAGGTAGATATACTCGCAGCCGAAAAACGCATTACAATGCTGCATTGAAAAGGGGATTTATTAAACGGGCTAATTAGGCACTAATTAGTGTTCGGCTGAAGCCTATACCCACATGCCCAGTAACATTATCTTGTAGATTATGAAATAAAAGTTTTTGATAACATGTGAGGTATATTTTGTTTTAAATGTTTCATTCTCATTTCCAAATCTATAAAAATAACTCGAAGTAGGATTACTTAGTTCATTAGGCAGCTAGTTTAACTGTAATTCTTTATCAAAATTACAGGAAAGGTTAAACAAGTGTGGCTAATATGCTGTATGATCTACAAGGGTTTGAAAAAGTATTGTTATATTTACGGTTTATTTCGAAAAATTCTTTAAATAAATTGACAAAAAACTTTTTAGAAAATGCATCACCTTTTGCAGCATGTATTAAATATTTGTCGCCTTTTGGTGAATGCGGACAGAATCCGCGCGGAGAGAACCGGCCGAATACGCGGCTACCTTGAGCCAGGTAAAAGCGCGCGAAAGTTGGACGTTAATTGGAAGTTGAAGTACGACGTTTTGAAAGTTGAACCACGACGTTTTGAAAGTTGAACCACGACGTTGCCTGTCCGTTTTAGAACATCATAACATTCAAAACGTCGTGGTTCAACTTTCAAAACGTCGTATGTGCTGACATCGCGGCAGAAATGTGCAAATAAATCTGCATATAAATCTGCTGTACGTGAGTGCGACATAATATAGCTAGCTGCGCATAATTAAATGTGCAATGAAAATGTACATGTAGTGCCCATCCGTGCGACATCGCACAAATTTGCGTACTAAGAAATCTGCGCAAGAACTTGAAATCTAAAATAAAAATATGCGACTTTTCAAAAATCTGCCCAGAAAATATTCATTATCACATAAATCTGTGCAGAAATCTACAATAAAATCTTCCACATCTCAGATATATGCTTAGATATATACGATAACATGTTTGTCATCGTTCAAATTCGCGCAGAATGCGCGAAATCGCAGAATCTGCGATGTGTGATGTCCTTTCAGGGCCACCCTAGTGCCGGATTGGGAAAGCATCCGATTTGCGAATATGTTCGGTTTGCAAAAAGCATCCGAGTTTACAAAAAGCATTCAAACTAGAAAAGCATCCGAATTAAAAAAGCATCCGAGTTTATAAAAAGCATCCGAGCTAGAAAAGCATTCGAATTAAAAAAGCATCCGAACTAGAAAAGCATCCGAATTAAAAAAACATCCGAATTAAAAAAGCATCCGAGTTTATAAAAAGCATCCGAATTACGAATTCATCCGAATTACGAATTCATCGGAATTAAAAAAGCATCCGAATTACGAATTCATCCGAATTAAAAAAGCATCCGAGTTTGCAAAAAGCATCCGAATTAGGAATACATCCGAATTAGGAAAGCATCCGAGTTGTAAAAACACGTCCGATCTTTTTGACACTGATTCTGCTTCATAGATATTAGTTAATACTTATACTGCGACTTGATTGATTGTCAGCTTTGCGAAGGTTCGCTAGAGTTAAGTTGAACACGATCGATCAAGCACAGCCAATGGCACACGCACTTCACTGCACTTTCGTAAACACAAAACTTTCTCAAACTACGCTACAACTTTACCCAAAACACAGATTTCAACCACAACCGAAGTCCACACACAACCTACATGATACAGTATGAATATGGCTGCAAAACATCATTTACTGAATTATCGATTTCAGGGGCTATGTTACAGCAACAAATAATAAAAATTTAGGACAAAAGTGAGATTACGTCTGGACGAGATAACGCCTGTTAGCCCTACATGTATGTACATGTACATGTACACGTAAAGATCGAGTTCGCGCGCGCACATACGCGCGCCTGCATAGTGCGGCCAAACCCCAGTAGCGCGTTAACGCCAGGTTCTGTTGGCTCCGCAGCCGTTGTTGGACTTGGATGGACTCCGTGTAAATCCGTCACACTTACGCCACCGCTCCGCTATTCTTGACAGTTTCCGCTACAGTACATACAGGGTGGTCCAAAAAAAACTATACCCAACTTTGGAGGCCATTTTCTCCTGGATAATAAAATATTTTAGTAATTTGGTTTGGATATTATTAAAGCATATATCGTTGAGCAATATTGGTAAAAATAGGGAAGATATTGCATTAATATTTTTGGAGATATTCCTATTTTTAGCGAGTATGTGTAAAAATGGCTTTTCCACGGGAGCTGTCAATGCATCAACATGTTTGAATATGATATGACACAATAATGTAATGACGCGATAGTCCTTTGACAACTGTTTTTGCGAGAGCTTCTTTTATTTACACTAAAATGGATAAATAATACTTTTTAATAGATAGGCTTCTGGTTTTGTTCATTTCAGTTAGTTCAACAAATGATATAATTTCATGTATCTGGAACATCAATAGACAATTGTCATGATTTTTTGCACATAATATCGTCATTGCATAAGTTAAAGTCTGTTCCTGCGTTCTCTGTTGAAATGAAATTATATCATTTGTTGAACTAACTGAAATGAACAAAACCAGAAGCCTATCTATTAAAAAGTATTATTTATCCATTTTAGTGTAAATAAAAGAAGCTCTCGCAAAAACATTTGTCAAAGGACTATCGCGTCATTACATTATTGTGTCATATCATATTCAAACATGTTGATGCATTGACAGCTCCCGTGGAAAAGCCATTTTTACACATACTCGCTAAAAATAGGAATATCTCCAAAAATATTAATGTAATATCTTCCCTATTTTCACCAATAATGCTCAACGATATATGCTTTAATAATATGCAAACCAAATTACTAAAATATTTTATCATCTAGGAGAAAATGGCCTCCAAAGTTGGGTATAGTTTTTGTTGGACCACCCTGTATTGCCCTATTAGTCCGGGAGCCCAGCCAGGTTTAATCATAATTTTGAGTGCAAAAGGTTTGAAGCGTGGGATATGTAGGGGTGACTGGGACAACTGCAAAATGGGTTTTCTTAAGTTTGGCAAGTGGCGCGTTGGGAGGGGGAGCCCCTGACAGACCCACAAAAATTCGATTTAATCATAATCTTGAGTGCAAACATAATTTCTTCATAAGTCGAAAGTTTATCGTGTACTGAATAGGATTTGTATACTTAAGAAAAATATAATTGTGCTAAGTACATTTAAGAAGGTCTTTAATTAGTGCTAATTACACGTTTGATTATAATTTTGAGTGCAAGGATAAAACAAGTGTCAATGAGTAGCTGACACCTTGCTGGAGTAAAATTCGCCACTTAAGAAAGTTTCAAATGGTGCCATACCTAATTAAGAAAGGGTCAAAGGTCATCATAAGTCATTAAACACTAATAATTATAACGTTGAGTGCAACTTGCATTTATGTGTATACCAACAGATTATCGTAGACCGATCACTGATCACAAGCTTAAGAACATGATATATAGTGCAAAGTCTAATTAAGAAGGTATGTAATTAGTGCTAATTACACGTTTAATGTGTAGCTGACACCTTGCTGCATGGAGCAAAATCCGCCGCTTAAGAAAGTTTCAAGTGGTGCCATCCCTAATTAAGAAAGGGTCAAAGGTCATTACAACTAAAAGTCAATAAACACCGATACATGTATTTATAATGTTGAGTGCAACTTGCATTTCTATGTGGATCAACCGTTTATTATGGACCAATCACTGATTACACGGAGCAATGTCCGATCAAAATGTCCGATTAATAAATTATTAGAATGATAATAATTATTGAAATCATAAAACGAGCGTCAACGTGTACATGTACTTTACCAAACGCAGGAATAAAACCCACCACATAAGAAATATTACAAACAGTCATGAAGTTGATTGCAATTGCCTGTACCCTCTCAAACACGAATGGGTGTAAATATGAAATACGTTAAAATTAGGGAATATGAGATCACCGGAGTTTATAATTATAGGAACATAACCTTTTAGTAGTTTTTGAGCTCAAACAAGGTTTGCATTAAAGTAGACAACAGTCAATACTGAGAACTTTATTGTAATGATATCATTAACATTGGGTGATGAGCTGCTTTGGAGTACGAAGTTACGTTACGTTGTGCCTTAGTACGGTGGCTCGATAGCGAAATTCCTAAATTTATGCAACAGCCCGATCGTGTAAACAAAATTGCAAAGCGCACAGGCTCACAAATCCATTGGGATTCATACAAAGACCTGCGGCACAATGTTAACTAATGCAATCCGCAGTAAAAAGTGAACACTCGCACATCCGCCTTAGAAGAAATCAAAAGCAATTCACTTATGATGTGGACAACTCTGCAGGAGGTACTCCCTAATGAGCAGACAACTGAACTGTAACAAATTCGCTTACTTCCCCCAAAATGGTGAAATATTGACGATTCCGCCGACATTGCTGACACAATAAATAAACACGTTTTAACAATCGGCAAGCGTACTGCTGGTAATTACCCTTTGTGTGAACTTGAAATAGATGACAATACTGACGCCTCTATCAATTATTCTCTTGATAAAGAATGCATAGTACCGTACCTAATGTTACAGAAGAGTTTGTTCAAAAGCAAATATCATCTATCGGTATGTCGGTTGGGAAAGCAACAGGTCTGGATGAAGTGTTAAAATGATCAAAATTGCTTCACCTTATATCATAAAATATTTAACTTGTATTTTTAACATGTCTATAAGATGTGAGCGATACCCTAAAAATTGGAAACATGCATTAGTACATGTAACACCAATTAACAAGGGAGGATGTAAATGTAGTACAGGTAACTATCGGCCTATTTCTATACTGCTAATCATCTCTAAGATTTTTGAAAGATAGGTGCACACATCGGTATATAGATACCTTGATGAAAACAATCTGATTCCTAGTTGCCAGTCAGGATTTAGACCCCTGCACTCAACTGAAAGCACCCTACACGACTTAAGAAACAAGTGTTTTGAGGCCATGGAGAATAGAGAAATTACAGGCACAGATCAGGCAGTGTGTTTATAGATCTCAGTAAAGTATTTGATTGTGTTAATCATGGCATCTTACTAGAGAAACTAGAAAAGATGAACATGTCATCTTATGTAATCATGGTTTATTAAAGTCATACCTAAGTGATCGTAGTCAGTCTGTAAATATCAAATTTCCTGTCCGTAAACACTGGTTTTCTGCAGGGGTCGATACTATAGGTCCACTTGTATTCATTGTTTATACTAGTGATCTTTCATTTTGTATATCCCCAAACTGCAACTTATTTATGTAAGCTGATGACTCCACATTAACGTGTGGCTCCTCAAACATTAATATAATAGAAAGCAGCTTAAACACTAATAGTTTTCACAACTGGTACGTAAGAAACAATCTATATACTGGTACGTAAGAAACAATCTATAGCATTAAACGCCACCAAAACTAAATGTATGCTTATTGGTACAAGGCAGAAAATATCCAATGTTGACTTAAAGGTAGTATTGTCATCTATTTCAAGTTCACGCAAAGGGTAATTACCAGCAGTACGCTTGCCGATTGTTAAAACGTGTTTATTTAACGTATCAGCAATGTCGGCGGAATCGTCAATATTTCACCATTTTGGGGGAAGTAATCGAATTTGTTACAGTTCAGTTGTCTGCTCATTAGGGAGTACCTCCTGCAGAGTTTTCCACATCATAGGTGAATTGCTTTTGATTTCTTCTAAGGCGGATGTGCGAGTGTTCACTCTTGTTACTGCGGATTGCATTAGTTAACATTGTGCCACAGGTCTTTGTATTAATCCCAATGGATTTGTGAGCCTGTGCGCTATGCAATTTTGTTTACACGATCGCGCTGCTGCATAAGTTTAGGAATTTCGCTATCGAGCCACTGTACTATAGTATAAGGCACAACGTAACGTAACTTCGTACTCCAAAGCAGCTCATCGCCCAATGTTAATGATATCATTACAATAAAGTTCTCAGTATTGACTGTTGTCTACTTTATTGAAAACCTTGTTTGAGCTTAAAAACTACTAAGAAGTTAAGTTCCTAAAATTATAAGCTCCGGTGATCTCATATTCCCTAATTTTAACGTATTTCATATTTACACCCATTCGTGTTTGAGAGGGTACAGGCAATTGCAATCAACTTCATGACTGTTTGTAATATTTCTTATGTGGTGGGTTTTATTCCTGCGATTGGTAAAGTACATGTACACTTTGACGCTCGTTTTATGATTTCAATTATTATTATAATCATTTATTATTCGGACATTTTGATCGGACATTGCGCCGTGTAATCAGTGATTGGTCCATAATAAACGGTTGATCCACATAGAAATGCAGGTTGCACTCAACATTATAATTATCGGTGTTTATTGACTTTTAGTTTTAATGGCCTTTGACCCTTTCTTAATTAGGGATTGCACCACTTGAAACTTTCTTAAGCGGCGGATTTTGCTCCATGCAGCAAGGTGTCAGCTACACATTAAACGTGTAATTAGCACTAATTACATACCTTCTTAATTAGACTTTGCATTATATATCATGTTCTTAAGCTTGTGATCAGTGATCGGTCTACGATAATCTGTTGATATACACATAAATGCAAGTTGCACTCAACGTTATAATTATTAGTGTTTAATGACTTATGATGACCTTTGGCCCTTTCTTAATTAGGGATGGCACCACTTGAAACTTTCTTAAGTGGCGAATTTTACTCCAGACAGGTGTCAGCTACACATTGACACTTGTTTTATCCTTGCACTCAAAATTATGATCAAACGTGTAATTAGCACTAATTAAAGACCTTCTTAAATGTACTTAGCACCAATTATATTTTTTTTAAGTATACAAATCCTAAAACACGACAAACTTTCGACTTCGAAGAAATTATGTTTGCACTCAAGATTATGATTAAATCGAATTTGTTGGGGTCTGTCAGGGGCTCCCCCCCTCCCAACGCACCACTCGCCAAACTTAAGAAAACCCATTTTGCAGTTGTCCCAGTCACCCTGGCCCTACATATCCCACGCTTCAAACCTTTTGCACTCAAAATTATGATGAAACTCGGCTGGGCTCCCGGACTATATTATGAGATACACGAGTTCAAAAACATGGGGGGACATTTGATATTGTGTCCCCCACCCTTCAAAATATGGGGGGAACGTGTCCCCCTGTCCCCCCCCAGGATTGACGCCCATGGACACCGTGACGGCGCTATTTCGTTCCCGGGGCATGGTTCCCTTTCCCCGGTGAAATCTCGCCCCCCGTGCTCGGACGATTCCGCAAACAGAGAGGACGAGTTGACCCTCTATAATTTTATGCAGCGCTTAATTATCGGTTTTGGAAACCGAACTACGCCTGGTCCAGTGGGACATGATCCTAGTAATGGATCTTCCCGCTGACAACGGGCCTCCCCTTCCTGAACGTCAGTCGTTTAAGAAGCGATCGGGACAGGCGACAGACGCGACCAAGGCTTTTCCCACAATGCCATTGGACCGTGTGTGTGTCGAACGCATGGACGGGGTAATATGCGCGCAATGACATGGAGTGCCTACTCTAAGCGCATGGACTCTTATTTTCGTTTTCCCTCAGAGGATTTTGCGAAATATTTTTCCACCCCGATTTTGCTGGACTCGGCCACCGACAAACTCGCCGCTGACAGAGGATCGACGTCCTCCAAACTCCCCTTTACGGACAAGAATCGGACAAGAACCGTGGGAAACTGTAGGACTTCGCCCGAAAAATGGACTCGTCGGCGCGCATGGGTATGCGTGCAACTTCGTTTCTTCTTCTCCTATCCGAATACCTGGCGTTAGGATGTGAAGAAGATTCGGCGGCACCAGCCGACATGATGGTGGCGGCTCTCCACTGTCTCGATAACGGCTTATGCTCCGTTCTCGATCAGTTATCTAAGGTGGCGACCTTAGCAACATCAACGCGACGCGCCAATATGTGCTCGACGCGCTTTTCCTCCCTTCACAGGGAGCACGTAAACGCCTGGACACTCTCCCTCTTTCGGGCGCAGATTTATTTGCGGGAAAATTCCAGGAGTCCATGGAGGCCGAGGCAAAACGTTCCGACTTGTTCGCCTCCCGAGCGAACAATCAGCTGCCAGTTTATTGCACAAGGGTCCCAGATTCCGATGCATGGCACATCGATATGGTGGCCCTGAAGGGACATCAAAGACGCGAATTTCATTTACGACATCACATACTGTTTTACGACATCACATAATTTTGTTTACGACATCACATATTTTTTTACGACATCACACATTTTTTTTACGACATCACACTTTTGTTTACGACATCACATATGTTTTGTTTACGACATCACATATTTTTTTACGACATCACATATGTTTTTTAACGACATCACATATTTGTTTACGACATCACAATTTTCTATTTACGACATCACATATTAAATTCACGACATCACAAACTTTTATGTACGACATCACATACTTATTTACGACATCACATATTGCATTTACGACATCACATATTGCATTTACGACATCACACAATTTTTCACGACTTTTTATTCACGACATGCATGCAAGTCGTGAATTTTTTTGTCGCGAATTTTTTACTAGTAGCTTAGGGCGTCGCAGCTGACCCTGCGGGCTCGATGTTTGCTTGCGCTGGTAAATTGCATTCCTTTCCTCTTCTGAGAGTGTAAGCACAACCGCGGTGAGATATGGGGCTTGTAGTGACGACCCACGTTCAAAAGTGAAGTTAGTTTTGTTTTGTTTTAAATGGTTGGCTACAAATTAAATAACATCGTTATCTCTTCATTAAATCCTGTCAGTGTACCATTTATTCCCGTTACAAATATGTGTCCCTTTTCTTCAGCAGATCGAAGACATCCTTCGGGGGATGGGATTGGAAGTTTTGATTCCAAATTTTAAGAAGGAGGTACGTCAAACTTTCATTTTTGTTTAAAGTATACTTTGTTATTAGTTTTGGTTTTTAGTTTTTTTGTATTGCGATGGTTTAACCTTTGTGTAGTTATTTTATACACCATCTAGTAACTATCCCGCGAATTGGGTCATATAATAAAAAGCAATATCTTACAGAAACTGAGTTCACGTACGTCAGGCTAAAGTCAGCAAACAGAAAAGGGATTTTGTTGGTTTGACTATAGATGTATTTCGGGGTAATAATCTCATACTCAATAACAAAACAGATCGCACATTTCCGGGGTAATAAAACATGGTAAACATCGGGCTGGTCGTTCCGTAAACCGGACGGCCGAAAAGCGGAGAGGTGTGCAGCGGGCTATATCTCCCGATATAAAATAACTACACAAAGGTTAAACCATCGCAATACAAAAAACTAAAAACCAATTGCAATAACGTCCAAAGTATACTTTAAACACAAATGAAAGTTTGACGTACCTCCTCCTTCTTAAAACGACGCGCTGGCGGTGGGATGGGACGGCCTGCTGGCCTATGCCTTTTCACCCATCTCCCTCATTTCTCGAGTACTGACCAAGGTCGAGCAGGAGGACTGCCGAATCCTCCTCATAGCCCCGTTCTGGCCCCGCCAGCCGTGGTTCCACCGTCTTGTCAGGCTCCTGGTTCACCGCCCTGTGGTTCTGCCGAGGAGGACAGATCTCCTCTATCAGCCCAGCTCGGGGGTGATTCACCCGGCTCCGGGGGATCTTCACCTGACTTGCTGGGTACTGTCACGCGATCCCTCTGCTCAGCAGGCCTTTCGCGACGGGCTGCAACAATTGCAGCCCAATCCCGATCCCGCAGAGCCTCGACCAGAAAGATATACAGTAGCCGGTTACGCCATTTCTTTAAATGATGCAGACGGCAATCTCTTCGTCTCCTCAATACTTCTGTAGGGGAGGTGGGGGATTTCCTCCTATACCTTTTTGACAGCGGTCTCGCAACGGCCACAGTAAAAAACTATCGGTCGGCCGTCGCTGCGATTCATCTCGGTTTTCCGGACGGTTCTTCCGTCTCGGATAACCAACCGATCAGCCAACTGATCAAGGGGATGTTCACGACTCGCCCCCAGTACGCAAACTAGTTCCACCCTGGAACCTCTTCAGCGTGCTATCTACATTGGCGAAAGCCCCTTACGAGCCGATGGATTGTTCAACTTTGTTGCAACTCTCCATCAAAGTGGCTTTTCTGTTGGCGGTCGCTACTTCCCGACGGCGTAGTGAACTACGTTACACTCGTTATTGGTGGAGGCAGGACACATCTGGTGGGAACCGGGGGGTGTCCGTCTGGTGCCTGCGGTCGGTTTTCTTGCAAAAAACCAGTCTGAGGCTTTTCCACCCCCAGACATCTTTGTCCCAGACATCAAGTCCGTTTCGACCGAAATAGACGACAAACTTTGGTGCCCAGTCCGGGCACTTAAATGGTATGTCAACCGTATAAGTCACTTCGTACGGGACATGAACAATTATTGTTTGTCACGACAACTCCGCTCTATCGACCGGCGTCTCGCGATACAATCGCACGCTGGATCGTGACAGCCATTCGCTCCGTACCAGGCGGTTGGCCAGCGACCGAGCGATCTATTCGGGCGCACGATGTCAGGGGAGTGTCCGCCTCTTGGGCCTTTTTTAAGGGTGTCCCTCTAGGTGACATTACCGAGGCAGCTTGCTGGAAGAACCCCAATACGTTCTCCCAATGCTACCTGAAGGGGATGTCAGACAAGTCGATCGTTGAGACAACTCGACTCGGGACAAGTCGACCGTTGAGACAACTCGACCGTTGAGACAAGTCGACCATGGAGACAACTCGACTCTGGACAACTCGACCGTTGAGACAACTTGACTTTATGAAAATGTTTATGGAAAATGTTTTGTATCAACGAAGACCAATCAGCATGCAGGCAGTAGTTGTCACCTGTCAACTGGTCGTCAACTACGGAGCTATTACATTGTACTGTGCCGAATACTTCGGTTTATATAGGGCGACATAATCAAATGATCAACGTTTCAGAAAGCCAAATAAATCGATTAATAACGACCCGTTGTGAAATAAATGCATGTAGGCCTACATGTACATGTACACGCTTCTGTATCATACTAAAAGGAGAGACAATAATCACATTTGCAAGCGTTTCATTTGAAAAACCTGTGCATAACAAACATAATTTTTTGATTAATTTCCATTATAAAAGAAGTTAGTTTGTGTGCCACAAAGTGTCTATCTAAATATTTTTTTATAAAATTCTAAATTCCAAATAAACTAAAACCGAGGCAAGGATTTGCTTTTAGAAAACTGTTTCAGACTACTAACGGAGTGCTTGATTGATCTAAAACACATGTGTACATATCTCTACACTTTTTTTTTGATTCTTGAAGGCGTTTAGATCATAACTTTATAACCTGATACTGATAGCCTTGGGTTTTTAATTTCGTCATGCATGTGAACTTGTCAATCTTAAAATGACTGCGATTCATCACGGACGGCACAATCGTCTCAAGCAACACAAATGGTTCATCGGCGAGCCACCGTATCATCTGTAAATAGAAAAATAATAAGTGTTAAATATGCAACAAAAGGCAGATATGTAATGCCCCATGTACCTCTTAGTTTACAAGGTATTTTAACCCAGTTTTCTATTACGTTTTCAATTACATTTGTACTTAGTTTGAATGGGATAGCACCATCATTTTCCTAAACTAAAGCAGCTAAACCTATCATCTCGCCCAGCGGCAACCCCAGCCGTATTGATCACGTATCGTCAAAATCCCCGGTAGTATCCCAAAAACATGCGAGTCGACTTGTCTCAACGGTCGACTTGTCCCAACGGTCGACGTGTCTTTCCATTTATCGGACATACGGTCGAGTTGTCGCAACGGTCGAGTTGTCGCAACGGTCGAGTTGTCTCAACGGTCGAGTTGTCTCAACGGTCGACTTGTCTGACCCCCCCTGAAGGATGTCCTCCAGGCAGATGGCAAGGCTGGAGGGGAAGTGCTGAAGGCGGCCAGTCGAGCCTCGCAGAAGCACTAACTGGTAAGCACACATTATACATATATTCTATGTGCCCTTAAGTCGACAGAGGTGTACCTGTAGATCATCCCTCCCTCCTTCCCCACTATACTCGATTCTTGAGGGCTTACGCCAGTAACTCCTGAGAAAAAGAGGACGCCAACGTAGTGCGCACGTAGGACACCAGCAGGGGGCGCTATTGAATACCATTCCAAGAGCTTCAAAATGATGTACAACAACTTGACCTGTTTTTCTAGACGCTGTATACTTTAGAAATAAAGTAGGACACAGGCCAATTTAGTTTACTTACCCATATCTAATAATATCTCTTTATTAATCATTATGTGTGAGGGTCAGGGAGCGATCAAGGGGGGGGGGGGGATACAATTGATGAACACACGTAGTTGGTACATGACCTGCATTCGGAATTGAATTTTATTAAACGCCTTCAGATCAGGAAAGCTGTACACAGTACAGTTTTGTTTTGTTATTTGGAGCGTCTGATGTATGGCTTGTCTGATTTAAATGAGGTCCCACTCCCTTATTGTTAGGCAAATTGAAAAGTCACCTACAACACAAGTACAGTACATGTACAATGTATATGTACACTGTATGCTGTAGTTGTTATTTGCACAATGAGGTTTGCTTGAATGGCAGTACTAGTTCACCAGTCCATAAGTCGAAGTATACACAACGTCTGCAATATATGGAGCTATACCAGCTCCACGATATAACCTTGCACTAATTTGAGATAGATTCACCATTTGACATAATCTACTGAGTTACTTACTCTTGTTAATTCTACAGGTCATGCTGAAACGATTTTGACTGAGAACATCGGGTCACCTCAACTCTATGTTGACTGGATAAGCAGGTAAATAAATAAGCAGAATATGTTATTTACACACTAGAGAAATATCTGGGTGTCGTAGTTCAGAAATTCTTGTTTGTAACACTTTTTAATGTCTTGTCCTGATGAAACCGATGGTTTGTCAAAAGTAAACTTCACAGTTAAACAAACATGGAACTAGGTGGAACCCATGAAACTAGGTGACCGGGATTTCAATCAAAATGAATTATGAATTGTGTTTGTGTGTATACATCAACCCACTATGAGGAAGGAACACAAAGGTTCACATTCAGGGATCTGAAACTTATGTGTAAGTTTCATCAAGCTACTTTATTTGTATTTGTTTGTTAAGGGGATGTATTATTATTGACAAAATGATTTAAATAATTTGCTTCAAAAATTACTGAAACGTTCTATGTGAGACCTTGCATTTCAAACTGAGTTGGTAACAGTTCACTGAAGAATTGGGTATGTAATTATTTTATTTCAATAAATACAATTTATTAGGTAAAACTCATAATCTTTCAAAAAAGAAAATTATTCTGTGTGTATTAAATCATATCTTATTTAATCAATATGCAATATTTATTGTTTTATATGTAACTATATTAACCTGCAGAAATTAATTGTCAATTTTTTTTTAAAGAATACACTATTTTTCAATCTGAAATGATTTTAACTGCAAGATATAATCATTATGAAATATTTCATCCAGGTGAAGAATTGGTAATTTTGTAACGTCTTTGATCTCTGCTGACTATAGTTTCCTACTTTGCTGACAATCCACTAGTAATTGCCAATTGTTTGATGTTGCTATACAATTACAACCCACTATGTTGATGGTTAATACACAATATGCATAATTTCTGAGGGTTAAATTAATTATTCTGTTGATAAAATTCAGGGACATCTGCCACATCATGCCTTATTAAACAAAATTAGAGATTCAAATTTGCAAAAGCCACGAAATCCAGTTTGTAACAGATGTTTTGTACCTGCCAAATCGTTACAGAAACTCTGACAAGCTGTTTTTACAGTGTTTTTATGCGATTTAGGCACTTTATGCAATTTACATGTAAATCATGCGCCTGGCCGGGCCAGTTAAAAACAACAGTAATTGTGCCGGTACACTGTTTTCCTTAAATTTTGCTTGGTCAATACTAACATTGCTTGTGTTTTGTTGTTTTGATTTTGTTTGTTTGTTCAATCTCAGATGCCAGTTGTAAAAGATGGGTGATTCTACAGACAACATTCCTGTCATTGACTTCAGTCCCCTCAGGCTGTCCCTGGACAAGCCAGACTACAGCAGCGATGCTTTCAAGCAGTTGGTACAAAGTGTCCATCGTGCATTGACAACCACTGGGTTTTTCTTCATTGTCAATGCTGATTTCCCTATGAAGAAGGTTAGTGGTTGGAGCAGAAGCGAGAGCCAAACACTATAGGCGTCTACTGTGTGGTTTTTACCAGTTCGCGCCGGAGGACGTATATCCACGCAAAGTTTCCTCCAGATTAAAAACGGATGACGCATAAACACGTCACGAGCAAGGCCGGAAATGTCTGTCAGCAGCGAGCAAGGCCGGAAATGTGTGGGTGTGCTTCCCGGTACCATCGGCCTGAACCCCCCGCCTCGGCTCGTTGATGTTAAAATAATCCCGGCGCGAACTGGTTAAACACTTGTTTATTACTTTTGGCAAAAAAATCAAAACAGGTCAAAAATTGTACATTTCCAACCATTTTGTTTGGGAATGAACCTTGCGTGAGCAGCACTAAAATCTTTTATGGAGATAAACTTGCGCATGGTGCGATGTGGGGCAGAACGCATCGGTATCGGTGTAGTGTGAATTTAGACTGATAAAATGTGGACTCATTGGTAGAATTGCGCATGCCGTGTGAGAGTTCAACCAAAAGGGCATGATTTGTGTTTCTATCGGCAGTTTAAAGGGAAACTCCACCCATAGTTTATAATTGCATAATGTTAAAGAGTGTCAATTGCCATTGTGACTTGATTTTTATTTCATTTTTATCGGTTTCGGTAATCATATAAAACAGAGATTTTCTCGCACTGCGCTTACCGTCATGCGAGCCGCCATTTTGTTCTGGTTTATCGGTACATCCGAGATATTGTGATGTAGTGTCTGCACCATCAGTACGCGAAGCCCGATCGATAGCGGCCCTGCACGCGCAAGGAATACAAGTGAACCCTTTTGTATACGGCATAGTGTATACTGTGACAATGTGTACTGTACATGTAAAAGTGGGCTCAAAATCATACAGAGAATTGGACCTGATGCCATAATTACTAGCTCACAGATTTTCTATTCTTCTCAGAAAATACAAAAATAAACGATAGTTTGTGGCGCGTCAAGTCGATATTCTGCACAGAAATGCAATACATGTACTCGCAATAGTCGGGCGCCGTACAACATACGTCTGCATAATGTAGTTGGCCACGTCAAGGTGGGATACCAGTGCGAACAACAGGCAATAAAGCGATGTGCATTGAGGTGCAGACACTACGTCATAATTTCCCGGGGGAGGCGGGAAATTTGAAAAATATGGCCGCGCCCTTGTACTCCTGAATGGCAAGAAATCGTGAATATAATAAGCGCATGTGTCGTTCTCGATAACGAATCAAAACAAATTCTCTGCGGAGTCAGTATGTTACCATATATTCTTTTAGACTAGGTAAAATATTATTGAGCCTGGAATTTTTCTTTAAACCACTTTAACACTCAGTCTATTACTAGAAATGGCTAAACCTTCTCAGTTATTTATGAATGTTGGTTTACGGACCTTGTGAAGGAAATTAAAGACGGTGCTATTTTGGTATACATATAGGCCGACAAGAAAATGGTCATTTATTTTTTGGATTGATTGATAAGTCGGTCCCTTTGTCGGTATGGTTTCAATAATCAATGGGCTGTTTGGCTATACGTACTGCATAGTTAAAACAAGGCCTTCTGATCATTGGCTTTTTCACATAGTTACATGAAGAAAAAAAAGGCACTCTTTTTGGTCTTAATTTTATTCTTGTATCCCAGAAACCAAAAGGATTTGTGAATTTTTATTATCTGCAGTGTACTTCACAGGAACGAAATTAATTTATTGAATGGACGCTTGCGCAACATGTGTTCATGATACGTGTGCTAATTCTGACCATTTCCAGTTACCTTCTATTGAGTCTTTGATAACCCGGTGTTGTATGAGCAAAACATTGACCAATCAACAGCTTTGGCCAAATTTCTGCTCTAATTTTAATCACAACTTCTAAAGGCGGCTCTGATTGGCTGGCGTGCGGGTTCGCATGAAATGTGCATGCTCAGATACATCAGACGTTGTAGTATGGCTCTGCACACATGAAAATAATCATAGATATTATCAACAGTTGGAGCAGATGTGGAAAGTTTCCAAGGACTTCTTCCATCTGCCTGCTGAGATCAAGAGCAAGTACCCCCGTAACCCAAAGGAGAACCATGGCTACGTGCGTATGGAACGAGAGAAGTAAGTATCAGGTGATAATGCAGGGGGTGAAATTATATGAACAATTTATCCCGACAAAAACATGTCAGGTGTACAAATACAAGTGTGTTCTTTGTTTATGAATGCATTCGATATTCTGCATATGGCTCCAGGAATATTGGGTAATAACCGTTTGTCCGAGTTATTGTTATTCACATTGCATAAGTGTATGTTGTTTGTATCAAACCAATTTATAGTAGATTCTATGAGGCTTCACCTTGCATCTTAGTAATTAGGCCTGCTTCATAGGTGATTGTCCACTTTGCATTCGAATGCCTGCATGGTGGTGGTCAATCAACTTGTCAATACATAGTTGGATAATTTAGTGCGTTATGGAGAATAGTTAAGTTGGAAAGTGCTGTGTTCATACTATCAGTACCTGCAATTTGCTATTAAAACTGTTATAAATTAAAATCCTTTTTGTCATTTTTAGACTGAATCCAGACCGTCCCTATGGTGACCTCAAAGAACTGTTCAACTATCACCCAATGACGGCAATAGATGTAAGTCTGCATGCATGCTATATATTGTGACAGTTTGTCTGAGAACCTACGTCTCACTTACACACGGCAGTCTTTATTGTTACTACTGCAGACAAAATACTCTTGAAAAAAAGAAGGTTCAGTGGCTAAAAAAGAAAAAAATGCATAGCAACCATCAACCGAATGTCTGTGTGTATGGGAGTGGGTGTCGCATGTATTCCCAACGCTACAGCGTTGGATTCAAACATTTCACGAATAGTAGTTCGGAAAGCGAAATAACATTTTGAAATAATTTATATTGAAATATAGATGGACATGCAAAGTAGATACCATTCATTCCACATATACGTTTTCAGGCAGTTACATCGTACCTAATTCCTGCTAGGACCGAAATATTTGGCCCTCAGACTTTTTTTCATTTGCACTGCATGGTGTATATTTGTATCCAGTCAGTTTCCAGCTGAGCAGTTTTATTTGTTTTTATATACAAATAACTCCAGAACGGTTTTGCATTTTTGCCGTTACTTTAGTTATTTTGTTTGTTTCAAAATATAGAGTCAGTGGCCAACTGAGACGGAATGTCCAAACTTTAAGTCAGTGCTATCAGACTTTTGGGATCCTTGCCTGGTGCTCCATCACAGAGTGCTGGAGGTCATGGGTCACAGTCTGCAACTTAAGGTTTGTGCTAGAATCCATATAAATGAGGAATTTTTGGTTCTTGTTTGCCATTTTTTTTAAAAGTTGGATTGTGATTAAACACAAGCCATTCTAGAACATTTGTTTGGTGCTTTTATATGCTTTTTACAAAGATCTTATTTTCCTCCATGTCTGCAGGACCCCTTATTGTTTGTGAAGAACCACGTCAAGGCTTACGAGTACAGCGGCACCACGCTGCGCACCTTGTACTATCCCGGCCTCACAGATGTAACGGTCAAGGAGGAGCAGGCGCGCTGTGGAGAACACTCCGACTATGGTGGTATCACTTTACTGTTCCAGGAAAGGCCAGGACTAGAGGTGTGTAATGCAAAAAAGTTTGAATTCTGACAGAACAATGTATCCATACATTTTTGAAATTTACAGCAAAAGCAAACGGCATATATATACTACTTTTAATTCTAACACTGAGTTCTGACTCTAATTTTAATAGAAATTTGCACACACCCTTGGGAGTTAGGGTTAACATTAAACTAAAGTCATCCTTTATATATATATACACCAAGTAATTTTATGAAAACTGTGTACTGACTGACCTGTTTTCAGGCTGGAGAGTTGAGCCATTGTAGTATCTGCCTATTTTCTCTGTCAAAACTTCGCAATCGCCATGTAACTTAGCACAATTTGTGCTGGCTGGCAAGTTTCATTTTCATCCCAAGTGCCGGCCGGTGTTTGAGAATGCCGGCTATCACCGGCCGGCACTGACCAGCGTAGCTACAGTGACTATACTCCTTGCTTTCTGACATTTTGCAGGAGAAAAATCGTAAACTCACTCATGTTGGACATGAACTCCATGGAATTTGTTTAATATAGCAGGTGTCTCAACGACTGATCATAACCACTGACTTTCTAAGATCAGCGGATGTTTAATCTCTGGCAGTTTTTGTAGACCGGTTAATTGGTTGATCTTTGATTAGGTTCGGACCCGCAAAGGTGACTACATGCGAGCGCAGCTGGTAGAGGGCGGTATTCTGGTGAATATTGGGGACTTGATGCAAAGATGGACTGCAGACAAATACCTGGCTGTGGTGAGTAAACAAAGAATCTAATTGAGCAGAAACGTGGAATTGAACCCCGATGTCATGAAGCCAGTGACTCATCAGTTACTATACTTCTTTTCTAGAAACACCGCGTGCTTCTGGACACGTCATCGGAGGACAGTGTCCATCCTCGTCAGTCCATCGCATTCTTCGGCCATCCAGACTATGACGCCCTCATTGAATGCATTGACGGCAGCCACAAATATCCACCGGTCAACAGCTTGGATTATATAAACATGAGGTTTGGATTAACATACTAGTGTGTCTGGACCAATGGGATGACCTCACCAAGGTCATGTGATATCTTTGGCTTTCTTCCTAATCATCATTTGGATGTGATGGTCTTTATGTCTTGCATGCTATTAACCAATCAAATGGTACCGCCAAGGTCATGTGATATTCATATTTTGATTCTATTGTTGTCATGCCTGACATGCTTAAAACCAATCAAATTATTTTAATCAAGGTCATGTGATAATGTTGGCTACTTTTATTTTAACATTTTGATTCCATTGTCTTATATTTAATGGTGCCACCAACGTCATGCGATGATTCTTTAATATGCATTTTGTAGTTATTACCAGGCGCCAATGGTTTTTAACATGTAAGCCCCAAAATTTGCTAAGCATGAAAATTCTTCCTTGAAAAAACACAGGGTTATAAACAAAAAAGGTTGTGACTGGTATTCAGCTGTTTTTTGGCTTTGAATGAAAAGCACCTGAAGTTTTGGCCGATAACCTGTTTTTACTGAGCAAGACTTTTTGGGGCTAAGAAAATTGTGTGTTTACATGGCAAATCAGATTTGCAAGGTGTACATATCATCGCAGACAGCAATTGTTTTATTATATCATACTATAATTTGTTTTTATTAAATTGTAATAATACATGTACTTGAAGTAAATTAGCACACTTAGCTGGTTGCAACTCGCCATTTATTTGCTCTGCTAACCCCACACGAGAGTGTAATTTTAGTCACATACATCCTAAAGGCAATTTTACAGTCTGTTTGCATAATTTTTTGGGTTGTGGTGTTTTCTTCCTTTTTAAAAATGTATTGCTTTTAGGAGTAGGGCTTACTCGATTTAGCATAAACTTCTATGTATGAAATGGTATACTATTACAAAAACAAATTATGATATGTTGTATTTATATGCAAATAATAGCAGGCTTTCACAAAAGGCTTATTGGGATTAGGTTTTAATGGTAAATTTGATTTACTTTGGGTTTATTTCTTAAGACTACATAAATATTTTTGAACAGTACTGATGATATTTTAAAGTTTAATTATTAAAGCTGTACATGTATTTGTTTTATTCTTGGCATGTTTTTACACATTTGCTATTATAAATTTGTTTGTGTAGTATTATAAGCAATACTTTTTTTTTTCATTGGCCATTTAAACGTTTGCAAAGTTGTTACTGTAAATAATTCATGAAAATAAATGGCTTTTGTTATGCAGTATGTTGCATTATTTGCAAGTGGGATACACTAGTTTAAACGCTTGTAGAAACATTGGCAATATCATGGATTTGTTATCGAAATATTATTTTGTTGCAATTTTTGAAATGGTAGGTGAACAATGATTTCATTTATATTTTCCTGAGGTCAAACGAAGTACAGACGAACATTACCGTGATTACACAACTAAACCTCATTGGGGCGCTTTCGTGAAGTGCGACGTGCGTGTGACGTCATATGCATAAACTTTATTACCTGTAGAGCCATCTACTTATGCATATTTCCCTAGACTGACAGGTTTACCATAGACATATAAACCTATCAGCCTATATAGACCGCCAGTCGTGTGCACAAAACGGTGATTTGCAAAGTATGGGCAAAACGACGCGTAGGCTGCACGGCATGCGCGTGTAGCTATAAAAAGCCAAGCGCGTATAATTACGCGCCTATCGTGCAACGCACTTTGCACGCGCGTTCATATATTGTGTACACTATCTTTCGTTCGACGGGCAACGCACCGCGCGCTTTTTTTACGTTCTGTTCGCATACCGGGCAACGCGCTTAACACGCAAATGGGCCTAAAAGTCTTTATTTGAGGGTATCAAGATTGACACTGGATATGCTTAATCTACATGGCCTATGGTATAACCTTATGTAATTTTCTTTTAACCAGTTCGCGCCGGATGACGTATATAAACGCAAAAATTTCCCACAATTCAAAACGGATGACGCATAAACACGCCAAGTTCAAGTTCGGAAATGTATGTCAGCAGCGCGCAATGCCGGAAATGCATGGGTGTGCTTCCCGGCAGCGTGATTTTTTTTCCCAACATGGTAAAGGCCAATTATCATAACTGGGCGTGTCTAGACCACACTGAATGGAAGACACTTAGGTTCTTAGAACCTTGCTTCCCCTCAAATTAAACTCATCCCACAATAAACTTACAATACAAAAATAGTCAATGAAAAATGAGCACAATTGAACCCATGAGAACTCGAACCCCAATCTTATCTTACGACCTATAACCTAACCCATTATCTACTTGGCTACTGGGAGAGGTCGACAGAAGCCGTTTTTCTAAGTGCTTTAATGTACCTCTGGCCTACGTGTAACTAGTTGACTGAGCAATAACAATATATTTTAGTATTATTGTTGAAACTACTGAATAATCATGACGCGAGGGGTGTAGAAACGCCCATTTACCCTTTCCCATAGTGGGTAAAATAATTTCGCTTCCCGGCACTATCAGCCTGAACGCGCTTCGGATCGAGTTTCGTTAAAAATAATCCCGCCCGTCGGCTCGGCGATGTTAAAATAATCCCGGCGCGAACTGGTTAAAAAATAAATCGATAAATGCTTTAATATAACTATTTGACTGGAACTCTTCGGCCCGGGTGTGTACAAATTCCCTATACCGAGGACTAATTTTGCCCATAGTTAGTATTTTAGTCGGGCGCCGCGAAATCACGAAATCATCATGTAGTTTTGAATAGGACCTGGCGGTCAAGTGCAACATGGCGGACCCACGACGTCAATGTCCAGGTGTAGAGGTCGGTGGATGGATTTATAATCTGTACATTTTTTATTTATAAACATTACGTCCTACGTACCGTACCCACTGACCTCTACATCTGGACATTTCATTGGCTCACAGAGTGACGTCGTGGGCCCGCCATGTTGCACTTCTCGTTCGCGCCGACTTCAAGCGTTATCACGGCAGAATATGGACGATCCGTCCAGGTGTAGAGGTCAGTGAGTCCACCTCCCGAGCAAGGAAAACGTCGTTGCCGACGCCCATTCCAGGGGGTGGATCTTCCCAACAGAGTGGACACTGCAGCCGCAGGTCGCTCAGTCACTATTCCTGCTGATCGACAGACCATAATTATGTCGACCTGTTTGCTTCACGGGGCAATCACCAATTACCGGTCTACTGCGCGAGGGGCCCCGACCCCTGCGCGTGGGGCCCCGACCCCTGCGCGTGGCAGACGGATGCACTGACGATTCGATGGGACAGGCTACTTGCGTATGCCTTTCCCCCGTTCTTCCCCATTCCTCGGGTGCTGACCAAACTAGAGCAAGAGGACTGCAAGGTCTTCCTCATAGCTACGTTCTGGCCTCACCAACTGTGGTTTCCAAGACTGATCAGACTCTTGGTTCACCGGCCAGTGGTCCTTCCGCGCAAAGCGCGGTTCCAGCCCAGCTCGGAGCTCCTTCAACCCGGCTCCGCAGGAACTTCACCTGACGTGCTGGGTACTGTCACGCAATCCCTCCGCACGACAGGCTTTTCTCAACGAGCTGCAGCTATTGCAGCCTGCAGCCAGAGAGAATCGACCAAACAAATTTACGTCAGCAGATTACGCCATTTTTACAAAATGGTGTAGAAGCCGATCTCTGCATCCCCCAAATACTGTAGGGAGGTTGCAGATTTTCTGGTATACTTGTTCGAGAGTAACCTTGCTACGGCCACGGTTAGAAATTACCGTTCGGCCGATAGCGGCTATATATCCACGGAGGCTTCCCCGACGGAACCTCCGTGTCAGTTAATCAAGCTCCCAGCCAGCTAGTCAGGGGAATGTTCGTTTCACGCCCCCCGACACGCAGGCTGGTGCTCACATGGGACCTTTTTAACGTGTTATCCACGTTATCGAGATTCTCATTTGAACCGATGGACAGTTCAACTTTACTGACGGAACTGCCTTCTTGTTAGCAGTAGCTATTACGTCTAGACGACGTAGTGAACTGCATTTCGTTAAATTAGAGGCGGGCCACATCCGGTGGGAACCGGGGGTGTCCGCTTGGTACCTATAATAGGGTTGTTGACTAAGAATCAGTCGGAGTCCTTTTCGCCTCCAGACATCTTTGTCCCGGGCATCAAATATCGTTCTCGTCCGTTTCGGACGACAGAGTTCGGTGCCCGGTCACTGGGCTTTGAAGTGGTACATAAACCGCACGAATGCGCTTAGAGCAGACCATTTGCAGCTTGTTGTCACTACGACCCTGCCACACTGCCGACACGATCGCCCGATGGTTAGTTACTGCCATCCGCTTATCCGCAGACGTTTCAACGGCAGATAGTATAGGCCTACCGTTGAATCGATCCGCGCACATGATATCAGGGCGGCATCCACTTCGTGGGCCGCCTTCTGTTGATGAAAATTTAAAAAAATTAGTAAGCGCGCCATGCATGGTTGTGTGTGCGTTTGTTTATGGTGTAAATGGAGGACACGTGCCTGGCGACACGAAGGTGAATTGGGGTTAGGGTTAGAATCGAGGACGTCATCGATTGAGATTCGTGTACAAAACCAATGAGAGCCGTCGGAAAAAGTTGGAGTACAAACAAAGGAAATTATCGAGAGGAACAAAAGGAACTCCTCGATTTACACCATGAACAGAGATAGCTTAAGAAATAGCTTAGAACATAGTCTTACATGTTACTAATAAATAAAATCTATACTAAATATCGTAGAATTGTAGCATTTGACGATGACAGATTATGACTGGCAATTGATGGCGTCACAAGTGATGCTTCGCGTACGAGCGCATCCGGGACCTTTAGATGAAAGGTCATTTCAGACGCTAGCTGTTAATGGTCAATGTTCTTTAAAGCCTTTGTTCCGACGAACTTAGTTAACCAATCAAAATAGGTTTTATATCACAAAAAGCTAACAATCAGCATATTCATAATCCGCTAGGCCCGAAGCAGCCTGGTCACGATGAAATGAATGAGGGCTTGCGAAAGCGGGTCATGTACGAAGAAACTCGCTGTTTTGCCAACTCTCCCACGTAAAAACGAGGACATCTTGCAGACTTACTATGTTTTTTCCGACGAAACTGAGGAACTGACTGGTATTATTTTTAGGTTTTGGATTTGATGAATAGTTTATAAAATCACTTTTTCATGAAAAAATGCTGATTTGCCCTATGTATGCAGGCCGCACGGAGCAGATGAGACAACGTTTCCAAATACCCTCCGATTTGTCCAAAGTTTGGGGTGGCATCATAATCGGTTTAGAAATGAGAGGCAATTTCACGAACATACCCTGTCCAGCAACGCGTATGTACCCGTGTATGTAATGTGCTGTGTGCGTTTGTATGCGGTAATCGTCAATCGCACTAATTTTGATCCCGTAATTTGACAATAAATTACTGGAAAACTATGCATAGAAAAGTTCAAGAAAATTACAAATCGTCATAATCTATTCTTCATCTAGTAGTTGTAAAGGTCTCAGGGTGGCATCGAAATGTACTTAAAAATTACAAATCAATTTGCAAGCGGGGTCTTATACATTGTACGTTGGCGCTGACCTATCGCTCCACATACATGTAGTTTGAACTTGAATATGGTGCTGGAGTTTCTCGACTTTTGGCGGAAAAACTACACATGGAAAGTGGATGAGATTGACGTAGCATCTTCAGTGGAAACTATCCTCCAATTTGCCCAAAGTATAGGGTGGCATCATAATCGATTTAAAAATGAGAGGCAATTTCCCGAACATACCCCGTCCAGCAACGGGTAATGTACCCGTGTTTAACCGGCTGCATGCGTTTGTAAGCGGTAATTGTGACACCGCACTAATTTTGACCCCGTGAGTTGATGATAAATTACAGGAAAACTATGCATAGAAAGTTTAAGATATTTACAAATCCTCATAATCTATTCATCATCTGGTAGTTGTTAAAGTCCTAGGGTGGCATCGAAATGGATTTGGAAATTACAGGTCAATTTGCAAGCGGGTTCCCCCACAAATTGTACGTTGGCACTTTCCCAAACATATACATTGTACCCCCTTTCACTACACAAAAGCAAAGCTCATTGTTTTCACAAGTAAGTTTGCACTCTAAATCACCGTCCGTAAAGTTAATTAACAATCGACAATCGTCGTCTGTCCCACTTCAAAATATAAATATGAAATAGAATTAACAGAATATATATCAGTATTTTTTCTTCTTGGAAGTGGCTGTCCGTTACAGAGCACCGTAGTAGCGAAGGCGGCGTTGAATGTGGTGTCGGTACGGTGTTGATGTGTCGAGGGGGGGTCAGTGCTCCGTGTTGATGTAGCTTGACGCGCGGTAAGCATACAACTACATGTATAAAAGTAAATTGTATGAACGACCCCGTTGTGTTTAGCAATGGCATGAATGGCGTTGAGGCTGCTAGGCATGGGCTAGGTGAGTACATGGGGATCAGGACATGCCCCATTTAAAATTAGCATCGGTCCTACTCCTAGTCCTAGTCCTAGTCACTAGTTATTGTGTGTTTCGATCCAACTCGGACCCATGCCAACTCGGACCCACACTACCAACTCGGACCCCAAACCAACTCGGACCCACTACCTGCCAACCCACTACCAACTCGGACCCATCATTCAATTTGACAATGTTTGGCAAATTATTTATGTACCGAGCATTATTTGTCCATCATTTGTCGCAATATTGTACCGAAAGGTGAATGCTTGTATTAACCATTAATTGACATCATTCTCACATTATTCACGTTTAAATTTTTGTTTTCTTCTGACTGTTTTCTTCTTGCTTTTTAAATTTTGCCTCCGTACATAAGCATTTGTCCTGTTCTCTGTAGATAGCACTTTAAGTTACTTAGTATTATTTCTAAGTATTTTATTGCCCAGATTTAATTCTATTGTGTGGGGCAATTTGTTATTTTACATAAAGTGCAATACTTTATGTAATACTATGCATTACAAAAATATATATATTATTATAAAATAATTGCATCGGTCACACCATTTTTTCTCTCAATATAACAACAATTTTATTCATGATAATCCAAACTTTATACATAATGAAAACAAAACTATAGCACGTATATTTTAATAGAAAAATAAAATCATAATTATGAACACTGAGATAAAAACACTTAACTTCTAATATTATCCAACAAAATTATCCTTAAAATTAATTAACCCTAACTCCTTACACAACAAAGGAAGTTGGAGGATTTTGAAGGAATTGTATTGTTCAATAACAATGGTGAGGGAGTTAGGGTTAAATAGACAAATATAATAAAACATGTACATGTAAAAAACAAAAATTGTAAATAATTACGTAAACTTAAAAAGCACCTACATAAATTTAATAGAACAATTAGTAATTAAAACAAATTACCAACTAAATAAGCACCTGACAACTAACAACGACACACAATTTGGATAGGGTATTTCTTAACTTAAGTAATTCGTAGACGCCGTACTTTTATAACGGAAAGTTTACTTTGATGGAAAGCTGGCTACGCGGCTACAGGTGTACAGATATATATTTTTTTAATGTGTGCTGAATGACTTACATGTACCGCCCGCATTTGTGTGTACCCTTAATTGGGCCCTTGCTGGATCCCACACTGAGGGGCTTCGCTCTCACATTGTCAAACCTTGAGCTAAATGCCCCTACGCTATACTTTTACCCTGATAGAACACTGAATCTAGAACACTGATCCCAACTATGGTTGGGTCGGGACTGATATGCAATAGTTGGGGCATAATTAACAGGCCTAGGTCTGTTAGTGTTACGCCCCAGCGCCGTAAATGTGGCTCAAATACTGGACTTCCTCTGTATTGTGAGCCACACATCGGCCATGTGTAAAAATCATATGAAACAGGGACATGAACAATTTGATCCCTAATTTATGAACTGATCCATTCGTTGTGCATATATCTACATAAAATACAGAGGATGTCCAGTATGAGAGCCCCATTAATTGTGCTATTGTGCTCTGTGGAACCGCATAATAAAGTTGTGTTCCGGTAACATCTTTCCTATGATATAGTCTAATTTAATAAATACTCTAACATGATCTAGTGATTGTAAAGAATAATTAGTTGCTCATTGACTTTTACTATTTTATTTACTTGTTTTAGATATTCAGGGAAGATTTCAGTCAACAATGGAGACAAACTCAAAGCAACCTTTGAAAGACATAGAATGTGTTGTCTGCCGAAGGAAGACGACGAATGGAAAATTTATTCAAAACAGAACGGGTATTACTAAGAACCTGTCTGTACTACTGGAAAAATATGGCGGGATGGTAGTTCGCAAAGGGTTTATGTGCATGAAGTGTGTCCGACAACTGCTGGGCATACAAAAACGTGTGCAGAAGTTTCGCGCTATTTGTCAAAAAAGCCCACACTATGTGGTAACTCACAGGCTTGTCAGAGTCCCCCCGCCCATCGGGAACGAGGTGATATTGGATGCCACTCCCATGAAGCTTGTGCCAATAAACAAAGCTGTTCCAAAATTGTCAAGTTCTTTGATGAATGGTCTAGTGAATGTGAAGTTGACAAAGGAGATGACACCTCAAGGACCCAAGCCAGCTTTAGTTTTCGAAGGACCTCGAGGTACTTTTCCGAAAGTGCCCAGTTCTCTGAAAAGCCGAGTGACAAAGGAAATGATGCCTCAAGGACCCGATCCAGCTTTGGCTTTCCAAGGATCTCCTCTTACTTCTGTTGTAAACTTGCCAGAGGGGTCCATGATAGGGGTCCCTGTGAAGCAACAGCACCATCAATCTAAACAAGAATCGCCAAGCATCACCAGCACCAAGTCCAAGTCCAATCTTTCCCCAGGTTGCGGTCCCCAAATACTGATGCCAGTACATGTTTTTCCAAATCAACCAGCACCAAGAAGCACCGGTTCCAAGTCCAATATTTCCGAAGGTGCCCCCCAACTACTGATACCAGTATTTCCAAATCAACCTGTATTAGAACACAAAATTCCACCACTGAGTAATCCAATGCAAACCTCATTTCATTTCGGACAAGCTCCAGCTGTACCAGTAGGTAGTTACAGTCCCTTAAAACAATGTAGATTGATAGCTCCAAAGAAAACCTTAACAGCAATACAACAACCAGCAAATACAGACGGCACTGCTAAGCAAGTGTCTAACAAAGAATCCACAATGGCAAAGACGGCCAAAGAATCGAAAACGTCACAGGATACCGAGCCGGAAACTGTGGTACAGAAGCCAGCTCCTTACTCGTTTTCTGATGATCATTGCTACCCTCTGAAAGAAAAAAATGTCAATGAAATCCTCAGTCGTCATGCCAATGAATGGCTTCAGTACAGGAACAATCGGAATACAGAATATCTCGGTTCAGAAGACATCAAGATCGTAGTTTCCAAAGCGGTGGAAGGCTCAGTGGAGAAACTTGCTGAAGCTGCCATGAGAATCCCAGGCCTGCGAAGGAGGATGATGGCCCATCTGATGTCAGATCTGGACAAAGCCTTCCATCAGATCTCAAAGCGCAAGATTGGGACCATCAGCTGTCTGAAGCCAGTGGGCTATGAAAACTGCACCGTCTTTGACTGGGACCCAGTGATTTTAGAGATGAACATGGTTGTCCCAGAGCTGCTTCAGATTTGCTTGGCATCCACAAACAGGGCATCTTACCTGGAGAAAAACATGGACAAAGCATTGAGAGAAACATTGCCAAAGATTGGGTTAGTGTTTGCCATATTTGCCCAGGGGCGCATCAGAGAACTGAACAGAGTCCAACGCACCATGGCATTACTTCTGCGTAGAAGTGGCTGTGACGGAAAGGTATGAGGCTATGAGCTAATCTTAGCAGACGACCTTGCAGAGAGTGCCCTCGCGAAGAATGGGGTTTATCAACTGAAGTCGGTGACAATAAAGGTCTACTGATGCATACACGGAATAACAACGACCTAATTTCTTCAGTTTTGGCACACTCTGCAAGAGTTCTGAGCATGTTTCGCAGTTCAATTTTGCAAGTGCTCGAAAGCATGTCGTACGAATGCCGTTTCTTTAAAAAGTGTCGTACAAATGTCGTTCACAATGTTTCTTCATCAATAGTACAAGTACTGTATGTTACCCAATACCCAAAATTTGTAGACGCCTACGGGCACACCCCCCCCCCCCCCTAAGAGGGCTGCACAACACTTCATTTGTGGCTGTTGTTCAAAAGTTTTTGGAAAGCAGTAGTTTGCATAAAAAAATAACCAAGTTGATCACTATGTGCTGCTCTTGCAAAGATAAAGCATCTGCAAGCCTTTTTTTTTTGTTAAAGGGAAATTCCAGACTCAATAATATTTTACCTAGTCTAAAAGAATATATGGTAACATACTGACTTCGCAGAGAGTTTGTTTTGATTTGTTATCGAGAACGACACACGCGCCTATTATAATTCACGATTTCTTGCCATTTAGGAGTACAAGGGCACAGCCATATTGTTCAAATTTCCCGCCTCGCCCGGGACATTATGACGTAGTGTCTGCACCTCAATGCACATCGCTTTATTGCCTGTTGTTCGCACTGGTATCCCACCTTGACGCGGCAAACTACATTAAGCAGACGTATGTTGTACGGCGCCCGACTATTGCGAGTACATGTATTGCATTTCTGTGCAGAATATTGACTTACGCGCCACAAACTATCGTTTATTTTTTTATTTTTAGAGAAGAATAGAAAATCTGTGAGCTAGTAATTATGGCATCAGGTCTTTCTCCGTATGATTTTGAGCCCATTTTCACATGTACAGTACACATTATGTATACACTATGCCGTACACGAAAGGGTTCCCTTGCATTCCTTGCGCGTGCAGGGCCGCTATCGATCGGGCTTCGCGTACTGATGGTGCAGACACTACGTCACAATATCTCGGAAGTACTGATAAACCGGAACAAAATGGCAGCTCGCATGACGGTAAGCGCAGTGCGAGAAAATCTCTGTTTTATATGATTACCGAAACCGATAAAAATGAAATAAAAATCAAGTCACAATGGCAATTGACACTCTTTAACATTATGCAATTATATACTATGGGTGGAGTTTCCCTTTAAGCAATGCTATTTCTGTGGCTACCTAATTAACCAGTTCGCGCCGGATGACGTATATAAACGCAAAAAAATCCCAAAATTCAAAACGGATGACGCATAAACACGCCAAGTTCAAGTTCAGAAATGTATGTCAGCAGCGCGCAAGGCCGGAAATGCGTGGGTGTGCTTCCCGGCACTATCAGCCTGAACACGCTTCGGATCGAGTTTCGTTAAAAATAATCCCGCCCGTCGGCTCGGCGTTGTTAAAATAATCTCGGCGCGAACTGGTTAAGAGACAATGATACAGAAGTGGGATCCAGTATTAAAAGTAAAGCTATCATTCCTATTATCAGTCTATCTTTACTTTCAGCAAATATATGGGAAGCTCAACCATCTGGGCCTGTGCACATCCTACACACAAATGCTGACCCACGTGCAAGGAATAGTTGAGGAAAAAAGGGCGGCTAGATTAAGAAGGAAGCAGGAAAACAAAAACGTGTCTTCAGATGACGAAGAAGATGACAATGATGACATTGGAGGAGGTGGCATAGGTGACACCTCAGCCCCGGGTTTAGCAACTCCAAGCTCTGAGGGTCAGGCGGCAGCCAGTACTTATGTTGCTACTGCTTCTCGCTTCGGTGGAGCCAAGAAGATATTTTTGGTACCGAAGCCAAAAGTAGGAGCCATTTAGGCTACCATGCATTTTCGTAATGCTTGAACCATTGGTGTAAGTCTGTACAGTGATGCCTTGGTAGAGAGATGTAATGTGTCCAAAATCTTGACTAACGTCTCCCTAGCTCTGGACAATTTCATGAACTATATACCAGAAACATCTGTCGAGTTTAAACAAAAAGTATAAGCTAAAAAATGCTGCTACCAAAATGAAAACAGTTTTCCATTTAAAGGTGAAGTGTGGTATTCACAAAATCAGGCACATGGTCATGACTATGTACAAGTACAACAAGGCCATATTCGGGGGCAAAGACAATATACACAAGCTATTGTGCAAAGCTACTGCCCCATGTTGGATTATCTCAATAATGCCTTCGCCATTACTGGTAATGGGTTGTTTGTGATGGTTCTTGTGGTTGTTTTTAGTACATGTACACAGTATACCAAACTGGTACTTTACTGTTTACACATTACCAGTAACCTTATATCAAATGAAGTACAGACTGAGTTGGTTACGAGTTTGTTTCTGGGTTTGGTAGGGGCATGCATATAGGAGCCATCTGTTACTGCGAGATATTCTTGTGTACACAAGTGTACATTGTACAATGCATTGCTTATTCCCCACAGCACTTCACCTTGATGACATTGGAAGAAAAATTGTCTTTATACTCGCAAGCTGTGCTGGACATGTGGGGCCATGCCTGTCACCATAGACGTGCTTATCCTGAAAAGGTTGATAAATGTAATACATATGTAGTGTAATTTGCTGAACCAAAATAGAAGCCATTAATATTTGGAGTGGTGCCGCATGCTCGTGCTGTACAAGCTGCATGCAATCATAAAGACAAGCCACATGCAATCATAAAGACAAGCCACGTGTGTATTTTGAGTATTCCTGCTGGTCGAAGAAGGAAGCCCGTAATGCTACACGAACCAAAGTGTAACTCGCACAATCCTCGTGCCACCACAGACAATGATTGTCACTAAATGTCTATTTGGGGAACTTAATTAGTCCAGTATATCTAAGCATTTTACTTTCCCTGAGACAGATTTTCTGTTGTTGATTCCTGTGTAGATGTGCAGCACTTCATAACTCTTGACTCTTTTTTTTGGGCCAAGATTTGATAATTGTCCTGTATGTTTTAACATTCTGATTGTATACAACTGTATATATGTACATGCACTTGTTTAAGTAAACAATCTGAGAGAAATGATGCTTTGGTCTTGTATCAATTTTGTTGTTGTTACCTTGTTTTTTCCCCAAACTATTTTACAGTCTTACAACTTTATGTTGGCTTTAAACAGTAACCAATTGTATGGATGTTGTGCTCTGCATGTATAACAAAATATAATATAAATCTCAGAGATATAGTTGATTTACTTCAATCATACGAACTTCCTTGAGCAAGATTGAACCAGACCATACAATTTCTGTAACAAGGTCCACCCAGCCCAATCCTCGCAAATCAGCCAGGCACATTGGAGAAATTTAGAGGATGTACATGCATGCCTTTGAAGTGCCAGTTGATTTGGGAGAATGTATCTTGTTAACCCTTAACCCTCACAAGGTATTCTGTGAGGATTTCACCCTGCCAAATGCAACAGTGGATTATGTTGCATTGTGTAGGGTTGTAATGGAGTATACTGACCAGCAGGGGCCAATTTCACGGAGCTGCTAAGCACACAAATTTGCTTAGCATGAAAATTTGTCCTTGGTAAAAATAAGGTTACAGACCAAATTTTCACGTGATCTTTATTGTTTTTGATTGACAATCGGCTGGTTTTTTGCTTAGCATGAAAAACACGTAGAATTTTGGCTAAGAAATTGTTGTGCTAAGCAAATTGTTGTGCTTAGCAGCTCCGTGAAATTGGCCCCAGGCCTGCTATATATGTGCGCGCCATGGCCATGGGGGTGTACCACATCAATTCACGTGAATTACTACGCGCGAGCTCATTAATCTGTTGCGATCCCTCAGATAGTTTTGAATAAGAGGTCTTTGTGGCCTATAAATGGGATTGTAGAAACTTTTGTGGATATAAAGTTTTTGTGACTTGTGTCTTCCAACTGAGGTAATTTTATTCACAAAAAAGGACCAACGCGTGGTTCTATTTGTCAAAGAGGCATTTAGATCAGAGATTGAGCATTTTGTTTTAGGGGATGGGAATACCCAAAGAATGAGTAGGTCAACCCTAATAGAATTAAAAAGAAAATTGCTCTATAGGGGCCTTAATCTTTGATTTCCAGTGAAAAATACATTGCCACCCAACCCCTGAGCGTCGCGCACAGTACGCACTAATTAGCCAGTCGGCATCGTTTACGCATTCCTCACGGCCAGGACCGGGGTTAGTGAAGGAACGGGCACGCGCCCATGCCCATATGGCCGGATGCACGACACAAAATACGCGCCCGCAAAATCAGAGATAAACAGCGCCATATGTATCAACGTCTCGATATACAATTTAACGACATTGTTGTACCATCAATGTCCCGTTCTGCGTAATAGCGATACGTTTTAGAGTGTTTTCACTGAGCTGTAATACAGTCTAAAAGAAAGATACTTTTTGGCTGCCATGGCACCATGATTATACAGATACACCCGGAAATTGTTCGCCTTTTGCGGACGTGTAACTAGAGACCACATGCATGCATTGGTGCCGTGTGCAATTTATGGGAAACGAACAGCGTGTTTAGTATCGTCGTACACTACTAAAGTCACTACATGAAAACGATCAGCACGAATATAATGCTTGGAATGTCCTAGGATATTTACGGGTCTTTTCCGGTCGACTCTTGCGTCAAGACTGACCTGAGTGCATGTACATTGTATATATAGGCACGGTAGGGCCAGATAAAAAGAGATGCGAGATTTGTAGAAAATAGTTTTAGTGTTTATAAAAAAAATGTATGATTATTCATCTTACCTCATCTTATTAAAATTTAGTCCATTTATTATTCCATGCGTGCGGCACAATATAGACCCACTAGTTTGTCCACCAATCAATAACAAGGATCTGTATGTCAGTTATATAATTTTTGATGATACAACGGACTCGACTCAATCCCAACTTCAATCGTTTTAGTTTCCTTTGAAATCTTTCTAAGAACTTTATCATGTCACGTTTTCGAGAAGTTTTCCTTTTTTTATTTACAATTTTCTCACCATATATATAAGCAGACAAACTGCAAATCGAGATTGGTGAGGGTTTGGAAACACTAGGATTGTGTAGCTGCTAAGTATTGACTTTTTCGTTATACATGTACCTTCACCAAAATACATTGCCTCATATTATGAGAACAAACGGGCCACAATATTGCAATAATGCATCCAAACACCATTTTACAGAACTAATCAATATAACCTTGCTCTAATTAACATTATAAGTTGCATGTTAGCTTCCTGAGAACTTACTTTGGTTTTGGCCATGTACATGTAAGTTTACTCTGGTACCACATAACGACCGATAGTCAGGGGTGTTAGGGCACTATAGGGGCTGTTTGGTTCAAATTCTTCCAAAAGCACCAAATTTGGCCCAGATGCTGTTCATAGCATACCTTTTCGATTTTTGCCGGGCGCCAAGACGGGCGCCCCACGGGGCGGCCATTTTGGCCAAAATCCAATATGGCCGACATCCGGGTCAGAGGTCAATCGCAGTGAAGAAATTAAAAGAGCCAGAATCATAAATGATACATTTTTTTAGGGGTTTTCGGGGTTGGAGAATCTGATTCTGATGTTATTTTAATGATTTGAGGTCAACTTTATCCCACAAAGTCATCGTAAAGGTCATTATGAGGTCAAACCTGTTGTTTCTGGTACGCATCATCCCAGATCCCTAAAAAAAACCTTTCCCTTATATTTGCTGTATGTTGGGTGATGCAGAGCCCCTCCCAGTACAAAGTTTTAAGAATTGGTCACACCCCCCTTACAAATGGTATTGGCCACCCCTCTTAAAAATGGTATTGGCCATTATTGTTACATACATGTAGGTAGTTCCCATCATTTGTTTCAGCTGTTCACTTTATCATTTACATGTACTGGAGTGTGGTAGAAAATTGATAACTGGCATGACGTGAGTAGATCTAATTGTGAAAGGTAAATTGTTTTTTTTCTAGTGATATACGCTTCATGGGAGGTCAGTTCAGGCCACTTTTTTTCTGCGAGATTGCAGTCTGTAGGAATGGGGAGGGGGGGGGGGGTGTTTTGTGTACAAGTTTCAACAGAACCCCTCCGTTCTTTTCGTTATTTTTTTGAGACGCGGAAAAGGTTCTGCTGACAAGTATCATTATGGATTGTATTTGTGACTTCTGCCGAAGATAAATCTGTAATTGTACGTTAACTAGTGGGTATGCTAGAAAGTGGTTGTTTGACCGGTCTCTCCAGAGCGTGATTTTTAACTCTTTTTTTCCTTTTTTTCCCCCGTAAGACACGCATCTGGGGGTCAGTTTTAGCCACATTATCTCTGCTAGATGACAGTCCGTGGTTGGAGTTCGTGGACGGGCAAATACATCAAACGTCTGCAGGCCAATTGGGTTAGACATTCCCTAAAAGCGGGAGTTTCAAACCCTGTCTCTGGTTTTGGCGATGCGATGACTGGTTTGTGTATTGCCACAATGGTCCCTTTGTTTTTAGTTCACACAGTGATTGATTATTACCGGTGATAATATGCCGTCCCCTCTTTTTTTTCCTTTTTTGGAAGGGGAGCAGGGCATATTTTCTGTGCTATATCATGCACTTCATCAGCCACCCTCTTATATAATTCATTTTGCTTTCCTTGTTTTTATTTGTGTGTCGGTTTATATGACGCATGGCAAGGAGATCCATTTCTTTGATCATTGTTTTGTTCTTTCAATAGTTCCAAAAGGATTTGCAGATTCTCCTCATCAAGATTTTGTTCCTCTTGGTTGGATTGTGGAGATGCTTTAGTCCTAGATCGAACAAGTTCATCTTTTATGTTTTTGTGCCGTTTGTATGCCAGGATGGGTTGGGTATCAAATAGCCTATTCAGATATTCGTTTTCGCTAATCAAGGGCCAGTGTTTGAGGATAGCCCGTTTCAGGGCTGGGTGCGCGACATGTGGGTAGTATGGTAGGACGAACACCAGTGGGATATTTGTTTTGTTTTTTTCACGCTTAGGGTCCGCGGGAGTCTTTCCCCTTTGTTGAGAAAGGAGAGCTAGGTCTTCGTTTGTGTATCCGCGCTTTTGAAGTTTGTCTTTGAAGAATTCAACCCTCTCCTCAAAGTCTTTTGAATGGGTACATATACGTTTGTATCTGGTCACTTTGCCCTTGATTAATCCGCCAAATACCGACTTAGGGTGTGCTGAATCTCGAGCTAGGTACTGAAATGTATCATTTTTTTTGGTAGCGCCTCGAGTATCCAATATCCCTTCATGTATGAATCGTTCGCCTTTGTAGATAATAAGGTCGAGAAAAGTGACTTGGCGGTGCGAGATCTCAGACGTGAACTTCAGCGTAGGGTGAATTTTATTAAGTGATTGCACTAGGTCAGCAGCCTGCTTTTCATTTCCGTTAAAGATTATAAGAACATCGTCTCTATATCTCATGTAACTCACAATTAAGGAATTGTGAGGGAGGATTTTGTCTTGTTCGTATTTGAATAGAGTTATGTCACAAATCTCCGGACTGCATTCGCTGCCCATGGCCACGCCATTTTTTTGTCTGAAAAACTTGCCATTAAATTCAAACGTGTTTCGACGCATAATGAGTTCAAGGAGACGTCGCGCGTGGTCTGTCTGTCGTGGGCTTGGGTATTGCGTATAGTCTGTTGTCGGCCATTGCAAGTGCGTCACAAACTGATTCAATTGCCTCATCTTGTGGGCAGTTAGTGTACATGGATACTCTATCCAGTGTTATCAATAAGTTATCTTGCTCCAATGTCAGGTTATTTAGTTTTTCAAGCACATGCCCAGAATCGCGTGTGTATGTGCTTTGCTGTTTGACAATTGGGAGCAAGAAATAGTCTATGTATTTGGATATGGATTGAGTCGGTCCTCCGCAACCACTAATGATTGGCCTCCCCACGAACCGTGTTCCTTCTGGTACTTTTTTGTGAACTTTCGGTAGGAGGTAAAGGCAAGGTGTTTTAATGTCGTGGTTGCGGGGGTTAAGAAACTCCGATATGTCTTTCGATATAAACACACGGGCGGGATAGTTACGCAACCACACTGCTGGCATACCAGCACACAATAAATTATGCAGATTTATCTCTGTAGACCAGCCACTACCTAAAATCCAATGATACCTTACGCAGCAGAACTGCTTCAGCATCTCCAAAAAAATAACGAAAACGATGAGAAAAAGCTCTGACTTGTGCAAACTCCCATAAACACCCTCCCCTTCCCACATAGAATGAGTTCTGATTCACTGCAGCTTACTCTAGAATTGATTTAAAAAAAACACTGATCATTCCTTGAAGTATGCCTGCATAAACCGGTTTCTCTTTGCTATACCTTCTTGCAAAAGCACTCCATTAGAATTAAAAAACCTAATAGCCTCACAGAAAAAGAAAAAAAAATCCACAAAACCCAGTATACTATTACACGTCCTTCACGTTAATGTCCTTCCCAGGTGACCGAGAATCGCTCTAAAAATTAAAAAACCTTGAGTGACATGTATGATTACGCTGCTTCCCAATAAACACAACAAAACACTGGATTTGACCCCAAAATATAATTTTCGGTAATTTTGAGGGGTCAACGTGCCCTCAAATCATTGAAATAACGTCAGAATCAGATTCCCCAACCCCTAAAACCCCTAAAAAAATGTATCATATATGATTCTGGCTCTTTTAATTTTTTCACTGCGATTGACCTCTGACCCAGATGTCGGCCATATTGGATTTGTCCAATATGGCCGCCCCAGAGGGCGCCCATCTTGGCGGCCGGCAAAAATCGGAAAGAATGGTATGGGCAGCATCTGGGCCAAATTTGGTGCTTTTGGAAGAATCTGAACCAAAATATCCCTAACACCCCTGACTACGAGGGGCGAGACACAAAGGAGAACAAAGGAAACAAAAGCCCAGTCTCGGTCGGCGGTATGAGAAACAAATCGCGTGACCGTAATTGAGGACGCCTCAATAAGCACGTTTTCGGAGTTTTTATAATTTATGAACTTCCTCCATGCATAGACGGACGGCCGGCGCAAGACTATCCACCGACCCCCCACCATGCTCATATTTGCCCATAGTTTGTATTTAGTCGAGTGCCGGGCAAATCACGAAATCATCATGTAGTTTTGAATAGGACCTGGCGGTCTATGGGTTTATATTTTCCGTTTTATTTTCTGTACAATTCTTGTGAAAATAAACGGCACTCAGCATGCAAGCGAAGATGAAGTTTAGGAAAATGCTAATTTTTAATAACGCTGAAAAGCGGTACGCAACGATGCGACATTTCTTATTTTCTTTCCTTTTTCAACTACCGGGCATATTTCAGTCCTTAATTCAGTACCGATGAACTGGTTGAAAATCGCCAGTAGCCGGAGTAAATAGCAACATAGCCTTGGTCAAGGCGTTCATCGTCACCCGTCCGTACGTACAGCGCACTGACCTCTATACATGGACAGATCATCCATTGTTTCATTTTGAAGTCGGCATGCAGAGAAGTGCAACATGGCGTCACTGCTGTGAGCCAATGAAATGTCCAGGTGTAGAGTTCAGTTGGTTGGGAAATCCACTGACCTCTACAACTGGACATGTCATTGGCTCACAGCAGTGACGCCATGTTGCACTTCCAGTTCGCGCCGACTTCAAATGTTAGCACAGCAGAATATGGACAATGATCTGTCCAGGTGTTGAGGTCAGTGGTACAGCGCAGCGGTAATCGGAGCTCAAACTACGACCTCACGCGGCCACTATTATATGCAAACTAACTGAGGACTAGCCTCATATGATTTGCATAAATAGTGGCCGTATGAGGTCGCTGTTCGCGCTGTATCTTTGCACGGGGCGCAAGCTAGCATGCAGCATATGCGGGGCGCGCGTACCCGTACAGTGTATTTCTGGACGGATAACGACAGACGGATAACGACGAACTCGCCTTGACCAAGGCTAATAGCAACACAGCAAGGAATTTCCAAAACCGGAATAGTTGCCGCTGCAATATATATTCGTTGAAGAATCTCACAAGTTTTCTCTCGAAATAGTAGCCTTTCTCACTTTTAGTTTTCAATAGCAGTTCTCATTGCACTGACCTGTGAATAATTCGGAAGAGGAGATACACAAGACAAATTAAGACATGATACAGAATATCCTGCGATCTGCTCAGAGAATTGTTATCAATTCGTCCTTTGGACGACTGGAAGTTGCGTCAGATTCTTTTGTTAATTAACCTCTTCATCAGACCAGTTGGGTCTCTGTTTTTTGTTGTTGAAACCTTTGCTTATTCGTTCCGGAATGTTGCTACGCCTCCGATTTCCGAATCACCGACAAGCAAAAATAAATGGAAGCAAATGATAATATCTGAACTTTTTTGATCATATCGACTGATTAAATGTTTCTGTAACACAACAGGAACTGGAATGCGGGCTGGAGTTTTGTTCCTGCAGTTGGGAGCAAAAGGTCCAATGTTTGTTACTGTAAATCTTACACAGCGCCCTCAATTTATTTGTTCTGACAACTGCTAGCGCCCTCGCGCGCGCAAATGATAATAACAACATGGCGCAGCAAGATCGTAGCTATGACAACGAGGTTGAACTGCTGTCGACCAGAACAAAAACTTTGTGAGGAACAGAATGTGTCACTCGAAATAGTCAAAGTTTACTATATTTAAAATTGAATTTTACATTTTTTAAATTGTATTAAACAATTTATAAATAATAAAGTTTAGAAAGTTCTGATGTAATTAATGATAAAAACAAAGATATTTGCAAGCCTGTTGTGCGCCATTTTGAGAACTAACGTGTGATTTGATTTCTGCTGAGTTCATGGTTACTCGTTTGTTTTTGGCTGGCTGATTTTGTGGCAGCCCTCTGTTTCTTCCAATTTTACATCTTTAGAAGAACTAAGAGCTTTTTAAAAGAACGTTAGGATATCCTGTCAATAATGGTAAGTATTTAGTGCAAATTAAAGCAGCAGTAACGTTTGGTCAGTAACGACGTAAACGTAGTTAAGGCCATGAGAACAGTCTTAGGTATAAGTTGACCGTCCGAGACTTTTTGAAAAGTGATGAGGCTTTTTTTCATTATTCATTATTCATTATTCATTATTTTTCATTATTTCATTATTCATTATTTTTGTTAACCCTTTTTTCAAGCGAATTAAGTTTATACATAGAACCGACAATCACGGAATCAGGTAGAGAGGTAGGAACATGCACTTATTTTGTTAATTTTTAACTGAATAAAAATGCACAATAAATGAACAAAAGGCAGATCAGTGTGTGAAGTATGGATAGTGAAGTACATAGAACCGGCAAGGGCCGCCCCGTATACTGCAATCACGTGACCTGTATCATGACGCGAGCATTCGTCTGCTGCGGCTGGGTCCTTCAAAAATCGCAAGATATCGTGTTAGATTTGTGCCATCGTTTGATGTAATTACATCTACGAGATTCATCAAAACATTATTCAGGTTTTCATTTGCGTATTTATGACTTTTCATCGTTTTAATGCTCGATATGATGAAAATACTTACGCACATGCAACACGGGAAATCCCACACGAAATCGGCAAATCGGTAAGCAACATCCGGGTCCCGGCCAAGCGTTGCCAAGCCGATGAAAGAGGACGACGGTGATTGGCTGACACGTTTGGCGCCCAGTAATAGTGTAACTACAAGTCGCTAGATGTCTCCCTGAACAACGCCATGATCGTAGGTGTAGAATTCGTCGTTTTTGGAGGGAATATTAAGTGAAACAGACTTTTGGGATAAAACTGTGCAACTTTTTTTGAGAAATAATGAAATTTTTTTAAATAATGAAATTTTTCATGCGGTGGCGCCACGACCATGCGGGCGGTGGACGGTAAACTCATACTTTCATTCTCATGGCCTAATAAGGCCGTGCCGGGTACCTGGGTACCCGTAACCCGACCGCTGATTGCGGGTACCCGGCTCCAATTTATCGAATTTATTACCCGAAACTGCCTTTGTAAATGTTGACACATTATTTCAGAAAGGCAAGCGTCTTTTATATTCATTGCGTGCCGATAAATTGTTAGAAAACATCTGAGTAAAACGTCTTTACCGACAATTTCCCGATGTCTAGATAGCAGCCTAACGGATGATTGTGCTTTCTTTGAAGTCATTGTGATAAAAAAATGCCTTTGAAGTCTATTTACTGATGTAGATTTAAGAAACAGTGTTCTACTTTTGCTCTGGTTTATTGAGACTTGAGACAACTCGCAAGTACAGGTATATACAAACGGCCAAAACGTGCAGAGTTCATGTACACAACATGGGGCGAAGTTATAGCGCCCGTAATGCGGGGCGAAGTGGTTCGAACTCACGTGTTGATTTACAAAAGTTCAGTACATTAACACTCACAAAAGTCCGTGAAAGTACTGGAAAATGTTCGCAGAAAGCGTCTTGCTGGTGATTACATACTAATACTAAATGATAGTGGTGGTTTGAGCTTGTGACTTTCAAGCATAAATAGCGAAAATGCTCTGCAAAAACTGAGTGTGTGGAAGCAGTTTCACGAACGAACTATACACGAAAGAAAAGAAAAAGGCAAGAACAATAATTGACCTTTGCACTCACACGTGTGTAATATGCGTTAAAGGCGCAGTCCTAAACTTAAAGGGGACGCTACAGTAGCCCCCCTCTAGATCGCTAATGGAATGAAGCGAGCGATAAGAGTTCAGGTTGAATCAACCACAGTCAAAGTCTGTGTACTTGGATGGCCAATGAACATGGCGGCCAGAACGCGTGTGCCGTGGAGCCGTTGGGGTTGGTGCTCCCTGGTCATCCGCAGTGGGTGTGGTGGTGGCAGGAGATGCCTGCACTCGCTCGAGCTTTACCGGTCTTGGTTTGGCAGGTATGGGATCAGTATCAAGGTAGGCAACTTTCAACCGATCTAGGCTGACCGTGTCCTGTCGTCCTTCGAGATCCAGGGTAAAGTACTTGTCTGTACGCCCGAGTACTTGGTATGGACCCTTGTAGGGCATTGTGAGGGGTTTCTGCACATGATCGCAACGGACGAATACGTGTGTGCACGACATCAAATCCTTAGGAATTTGTGCAGTTCTGTCTCGCGACCGAGGCGATATAGGTCTGATGTGCTGCATCGTGTGGCGCAGTCGATAGACATAGTCTGCAGGGTCTGCGTGATTATCAGAATCGCTGACTGGTGCAACAAACTGTCCTGGGAGTCTCAGGGTGGTTCCGAACACCAACTCTGCGGTGGAGCAACCAAGATCTTGCTTTACCACAGTGCGGATCCCTAGGAGAATGAGCGGTAATGCTTCGGTCCAACGGTGTGGATCGTGACTTGCCTTGAGTGAGGCTTTGAGCTGTCTGTGCAGGCGTTCTACCATACCGTTGGCGGCGGGGTGGTATGCTGTTGTTCGCGTGCGTCTGGTACCGAGGAGAGTCATCAATGCGTGGAATAGTGCGGATTCGAACTGTCGTCCGCGGTCTGTGGTTATCGTAGACGGAGCACCAAAGGTGGAGACCCATCTGTCCACAAAGGCCTTGGCGACGGTTTCAGCGGTGCAGTCGGGTATGGGTATTGCTTCGGGCCAGCGTGTAAACCTGTCGACGCATGTTAGCAGATAGCAATATCCCTGGGAAGGTGGGAGTGGTCCCACGATGTCTATATGCACGTGGTCAAATCGTGCATCTGGAGATGCGAAGGTCCCGAACGGAGTCTTGGTGTGGCTGTGGACCTTTGACTTCTGGCACTTGACACAGGCCTTGGCCCATGCTCTGACGTCCGAGTTCATGCGTGGCCAAACGTAGCGTGAACTAACTAGTTTCAGTGTTGCTCGAATGCCTGGGTGAGAAAGATTGTGTAGCGAAACAAAGACATTCCGTCTATGGTTTTCGGGCACGAAAGGGCGTTCATTACCTGTTGACACGTCGCACCAGATGGATGAAGTGGAGGTGGAGATTGGAACTTGCTTGAGGTCAAGAGATGTGGGTGATTCCAGTAGTCTGTGGAGTTCCTTGTCGTGGGTCTGGTCTGTAGCCATCTGCTCGAAGTCGATCGGGGTCGATGTTGTCAAGGCACTGATGTGAGATCGGGAAAGTGCATCTGCTACGACGTTCTCTATACCCTTGATGTGTCGAATGTCGGATGTAAACTGCGACACATAGTCCAGATGACGTACTTCTCTGGGTGAATGTCGGTCAGGTTGGGCGCCGAGAGCAAACACCAGCGGTTTGTGGTCGGTGTATATGCAGAAATCTCGTCCTTCAATGAAGTGACGAAAGTGTTTGACTGACAAGTACATGGCCAGGAGTTCGCGGCCGAAGGTGCTATATCGACTCTCTGCCGGCTTGAGACGCTTAGAGAAAAAAGCCAGGGGGTGCCATTCTCCTTCGGAAAGTTGCTGCAGCACACCACCAACCGCTGTATCTGAGGCGTCCACCATTATAGCAGTTGGTAGTACCGAAGAAGGGTAGGCGAGTAGTGTAGTGTCAGCAAGCGATTGCTTGACCTGCAGAAACGCTGTTTGGCATTCTGGTGTCCAATTAAGTTTGACTGATTTGTGTGACTGGTTGGGCCCTTTTCGCAGCTGGTCTGTCAGCGGAGCAATCACGCTTGCGCATGTTGGGATGAAACGACGGTAGAAGTTTACCAGTCCCAAAAATCTGCGCAGTTGACGGGTGGAGGTAGGCTGAGTGAATTCTGCGATTGCGTTGACCCTGTCTATCATGGGACGGATGCCATCAACGTCGATTCTGTGCCCCAGGAAATCAAGGGTGGGAACCCCGAACTTGCATTTGGATGGGTTGATGATGATGCCATATTCTGAAAGTCTGTTGAAGAGAAGACGCAAGTGCTCAAGATGGTCTTCAGCAGTCTCACTCGCGATTAGGATGTCGTCGATGTAGGCGTACACAAAATGCAAGTCACGTGTAACCATGTCGATGAACCGCTGGAAGGTCTGAGCAGCGTTCCTCAGACCAAACGGCATGCGAAGGAAGTGGAACAGGCCAAATGGGGTTGTGATGGCGGTTTTGCGGATGTCGTCAATGTGAACAGGAATTTGGTGGTAAGCGCGTACAAGGTCAATCTTTGAGAACACACGCTTATCTTTCAGGTGGGCTGTGAAGTCATGCAAATAGGGTATTGGGTAGCGGTCGGGTACTGTCACTTTGTTGAGGGCACGGTAGTCTCCACAAGGCCTCCAATCGCCCGACTTCTTAGGCACCATATGCAATGGCGATGACCATGCACTGTCCGAAGCTTCGATGATGCCAAGGTCAAGCATATGATTGAACTCATCTTTAGCGGTGCTGAGCTTGTCTGGTGCGAGGCGGCGAGGGCGTGCTGACACTGGGGGTCCCTTGGTGACGATGTGGTGAGTTACCGAGTGTTTGACGTTGTTGGTGCTGTAGACTGGGCGAGTTACCTCAGGGAACTGCCCAACAAGAGCTTCGTAGGGAGAAGTATTCTGATGAGCTATGGTCGGGCTGATGGGAGTTGTGTCCGAACCAATCCCAGCTACAGTGAGGCTTGTAGTCGAGTCGATGAGTTTGCGACGCTGAACATCGACTAGCAGTCCAAAGTGTCGGAGGAAATCTGCTCCAATTATGGGATTTGGCAGGTCAGCGATGATGAAGACCCAACGGAAGACTCGACGCAAACCGACATCCAGTGTAATCGACTTCTCACCAAATGTGCTGATGGGAGATTTATTTACCGCCTGTAGATTGACAGATGAAGACCGAGGCTGGCGTTTTTCCGTAGCCGATGGAGGCAGAACGCTCACTTCAGCTCCTGTATCTACGAGGAACCGAGTCCCCATTTTGCGATCAGTGATGAAGAATAGGCGACTAGTGGTGTCGGTGCCAGGGAGACTTGTCGCCTTTAGTCGCTGGCATTGAAGTTTCCCTGGCTCCTCTTGCTTTTAAACTTGCAAGGCTCTTTGCAATTGTGAGCGTCATCTCCATAGCGCCAGTGGTACCAACAAACGTCGGAGGTGTTGGGATAGGAAGCTGATGAGTCACGCTCCGACCGTCCGCGGCTCTGGATACGGGTGCGACTGCGATTGCGACTTTCGCGATTCATGTTACCGTAAACTGCTCCAACCATGTGGGATGACATCTGCTGCACTTGTAGACTGAGCTCCTGAATCTGGGATTGGAGTTGTTGTATGTCAGACAACTGGGGCGTTGGCACGGCTGCAACTGGAGCTGTTGCGCCCTGCGGAGTAGTCACCGAGGTAGATCCGACTACGAGTGGCGTAGCAACCTCGACAATCTTATCGGCTATCTCAGCAAGTTGTTCGATGGAGACGGTCTGCGTGGTGGAGGCGAGAATCAGTTGAACGTTTGTTGGCAAACGTTGCAGGAACAGTTGTTTGAGAATTTTGTCCTCCAATGTGCTGTCCCCAAGTAGTTGTTTCATTCGTCTTAGAAGTTGTGAAGGTTTCCGATCACCAAGCTCTTCTGAGATCAAGAGCTGGTGGAGTCGCTTCTGTTCCGAAGAAGTTGTGCGGCGAATGAGGGCAGTCTTTACAGTGTCATATGCATGATGTGCAGGTGGTGCAATCAGGATGTCCCTCACTTCAGTTGCAAACTCGGGTTGCAATGAACCTACCACATATGCAAATTTGGTTTGTTGAGCGGTTATGTTACGGGTGAGGAACTGGGCTTCCACTTGCGCAAACCAAAGAGCAGGATCATTTGGCCAGAATGGGGGTAATTTCAAAGTCACTCCAGCTAGGGGTACGGGTGTAGACTTGGTAGATGTACTAGGAGTAGGAGCAGCACCTTTCGCAGTGTCCGGGTTTTCTTCCATGGTTCAATCACGTCTGGGTCACCAATGTAGATTTAAGAAACAGTGTTCTACTTTTGCTCTGGTTTATTGAGACTTGAGACAACTCGCAAGTACAGGTATATACAAACGGCCAAAACGTGCAGAGTTCATGTACACAACATGGGGCGAAGTTATAGCGCCCGTAATGCGGGGCGAAGTGGTTCGAACTCACGTGTTGATTTACAAAAGTTCAGTACATTAACACTCACAAAAGTCCGTGAAAGTACTGGAAAATGTTCGCAGAAAGCGTCTTGCTGGTGATTACATACTAATACTAAATGATAGTGGTGGTTTGAGCTTGTGACTTTCAAGCATAAATAGCGAAAATGCTCTGCAAAAACTGAGTGTGTGGAAGCAGTTTCACGAACGAACTATACACGAAAGAAAAGAAAAAGGCAAGAACAATAATTGACCTTTGCACTCACACGTGTGTAATATGCGTTAAAGGCGCAGTCCTAAACTTAAAGGGGACGCTACACTGACAATTCTGACAGCTGCTAGTGTTTTGTTACAGTTGTCCTTTGAGTTTCCGAGGTTTACTTTTTGGAAAATGTGCTGAATTAATTCATGATCCCACGGACCCGTACCTGGAATGTGGTTTTGAAACCTGATACTGCAGGAGAGGTATTTGGTTCTATTGTATCAACTCTGCGGCCAGCCAGGAATTGCGGTCGGCTTTTTTGCTACATTTCGTGTCGGCTCACTCAAAGGATTTAGTTCATTGAACCTTATTTATTTTGGAAAAAGACGTGCCACTGTAGACGTGCAATTATGGGGAGCGGCAAGTCAATTCATTTACAAACATTTATTAAGCTGAGAGTAAACTCCACGCAATACGGGATCGCTGTTGACAATCTGGCTCTGAAAACCACGCACTTAACTTTTTTTTTCACTGGACCGCCGGACTACTTAGAAAAGGGTTTTGACTATCCGCTGTTTTGACTTGAGTGACTAGAATTTGTTTGCGTCGAACCCTGAGTTGCAAAGTAGGCCCTTGCATTTGTTTAGTTGCGGAATGCAGGGGAAGTAAGCACGCCATGCCAGCGCGGCATGTACATGCACGTGTCGACGCAGTGTATTCCTTTCGGGTTTTTGTTATGATTCTAATAATAGTCACGGGTACCCGGGTACCCGATCGTGACGGGAATAGGGTACCCGGGTCCCGTACTACCCGTAAACGCACACCCTTAGTAGTTAACCAGTTTGCACCGGATAATCGGATGACGTATATAAACGCGAAGTTTTCCCCAAATTCAAAACGGATGACCATAAACACGCCAAGTTCAAGTTCGGGAATGTCTGTCAGCAGCGAGCAAGGCCGGAAATGCGTGGGTGTGCTTCCCAGCACTATCGGCCTGAACCCGCTTCGGATCGAGTTTCGTTAAAAATAATCCCGCTCCTCGGCTCGGTGATGCATGTTAAAATAATCCCGGCGCAAACTGGTTAAACATGTTAATTGTTATTGTTAGACTTGACTCAAGTCTAGTCCGAGTTACTGAATACGTACTGGACCCTAGCTAACCTAGCTACATGTAGTTATCGCTTGTTTAACATTTGGTCATCATCATCAGGCGTCTTTTGTTATGATTTTAAATAATGTGAAAAGCTGGGATGGAGGTTGTCAGTCTTGGTTCTCAGTCTTACTTAGTGCAATTTGGTCGTTTTTATATATTTCTTTATTAAGTGTCCTTAGGAATATATAATCTGTTTTTATTCACTAAGTTTCAATGTTTTGGTTTTATTTAATTGTTTTGATGTATTTTTATGTACTGAGGGCCCCAAATGATCAGCTTCTGCTGGATGGGCTACCCTCATTAAAGATGGTTGTAAATAAATAAATAAAAATCATGTTATAATCAAACCTGAAATTCTCAACAACAAAAATCATCATCATCATGGGATGGTACATGTACTTGCGTGGGTGTACTTTAATACGATCTTCATGAAATGTGAAACTTCCAGTTAAATTTCGAGAGCTCCTTGCACTCAACCGTCATGTACGTCCATAATTTGTTCGTAATTTGCGTCGATAACCTTGATTATAGTTAGTGCACGCGCAGCGAGTAAACGATACGACAACGTAATTTGAATGTACATCAAAAATGATCTCGAGATCAAGTGTGGTAAAATCACCCTGTGATGAAAAGTATGATGCATGGATGCACATCCTACATTGGTTCATTTCACTTTATTACAAATTTGGACAGCAACCGGTGTAATATCTTCACATGTCAAAATCTATACCTTATTCATCACGTGATGAAGGGGAAAATTTGAGGTTTAACGCATGTTGCTATGGACAGCTTGCCCCTTCCTGACATCATGCCGACCACGAGAATGCGCGCACACTGTGTAGGCCAGACTACATTTTATTACATGTACAAGTACGTGTGCATGGTAGAGCATGTGTATACATGTACGCTGTAGCCTACATGTACAGTACAGTACATTGTGCATGTGATTCAAAAAGTTTGCAGTTCTGACTTGATCAATCTGCCATTAGCGCCCCCCCCCCCCCCCCCTCAGGTGGTTCTATGTGTATGTGGACGTATGCATTTATGCAAATGCAACATCATCACCGCTTGACCAATCAAAGTAACTAAACTTTGAAGACTTTTTTTTTTTTTTGCAGTAGGTATGAGAGGCTGGATAACGATCTACAAAAGTTTCAAAAATTGAAATTAAAGTGTGTACCGCTGTTTATTTGTAGAGTGTACTGAGTTGTCTACAAAACAATGCCAGCAGTTGATTCTTGTTACCAGACCAAAACAAGAATAGGTCTGACCAAAATGTGATTGGTTTCATTTGTTTGAAATTGCTTCTCTCGCAGTTTCGCAATCAGTATGACAATGATGTGACAGTATGGAGTCCACAAGGACGTATCCACCAGATAGAGTATGCCATGGAAGCTGTCAAACAGGGATCAGCCACAGTGGGGCTAAAATCTAAGACCCATGCTGTGCTTGTGGCCTTAAAGGTTTGATGTGATGAATTCTTAGTTTTATTATAGTTTATAGTTGACTTGTCCTTGCCTGCTTCATACATGTAACTGTAGAGTTGGTGGAAGGGTTATTTTTGTTCAAAGTAGGTCAGAGCCTAGAATTTCCCATTACATGTATATCCATCTCCTGTCACTGACTTTCTAGTGCAATCATTCAGAGTTACTGGCAAGGCCAATGATTTGGTTAAATTTGACTAAAAAGTGTTTGATGTGATGCATTTTCATATTGAAAAAAGAATCGACTCCAATTATAGGATATATAGCGCAATCAATTTGCTGGAAGCCTACAATCATTATTTACTTTCAATAAGTAAGATATTTCGTAATAATTTGGTGTAATTTGTTTTGCATACCTGCAAATGGTGTATCCTACCTTTACTTACTGTTTCATTTATTTTAAATTTTGTCAACAGAGGGCTTCATCTGAGCTGTCTGCCCACCAGAAGAAGATCATCCCTATAGATGACCATGTTGGTATTTCAATTGCAGGCCTCACATCGGATGCCCGACTTCTAAGGTGATTAACCCCAACCCTCAATCAAAATCCTCCAGGAATTTTGTTTTTGTAGGATGAAGGAAGGAACCCCCTATTGTTATTCTTCACTTTATGTTATGTCCCTTGTAATATTTCTTTACTTTTTTGCCGGATTTTGGAATACTCTGAAAACTTTTTTTTAAAGTGCTTTTGGAGTACAACTTAGCCACTGTTACTTTACATGGAACTTGATGCTTCCTTAAAAGTTGAAGTGCCAAAACAATAAAACCTCAAGAGTTAGAGCTCGTAAATTGTGACTTAAGTCATGACTGGCACTGCATTTCTTACTTCTGACCTATATTTTAGAACAAAAACGGTGACAAAGTGATACACCCATTGCACAGGGCTAAATAGCTCATTTTGGTTCTTTCAGATTTAAAGGGAACAAAAACTGTCCTCATATGTGACCCGCTCCATCGTAATCAGGAATAAGTCGCTGAGGCCGTTTTACGCAATCGGCCGTTGAAGTGAACGCATGGGTGAAAATCGTGACCAAGTCGATTTTCTGAACATTGTTTTTTAGGAAGTGTAGTTATAACAGATTATTGTCATTATTGTCTTGTATGTGAAAACGATCAATAAAGATACAAATGAAGAGGATTTGTGTGTGCTGTCCGTATGATTTTGGTAAATTTTGTTTATTTCAAAGCCGTTTTTCTCGGAATGTGGATTCGGCAAATAAATATACACCTGTCATCTTCATCAGACCATAACTCGTTAACCTAAACAGATACACACTTGTGATGGGTATCATTAGAAAGCTTATAAAATTCCCTTTCTCACCATATGCATATCTCAAAAAGTCATTTTGCGACTTATTCCTGAATTCGATGGAGCGGGTCACATATATTTATTTGCTGCAGTGTTGTTGTTTTTTGTTTTTGTTTTTTACTGCATTTTTTTTTACCAAAGGTTGCAATCATTTTGTAAACAGTGTTATCACAATTGCAATTAGAAACCAAGAAATCTGACTTAGTTTCGTAGGGTCAAAACCTAGTTTAAAATCAAGATATATTTTGTCATGTTAAAATTGCTTATTTTTTTTAAAGGATTGTTGGAAATTTAATTTGTGTTACCTTTTCCCCTCAGTAAGTTCATGAGGACGGAATGCTTAAATTCACGCTATGCCTTCGACACTGCACTTCCGGTCTCCAGGCTAGTTGCTATGATTGGAAACAGTATCCTTTGAGCTGTGGACAAAGAAATTATTGTCCCTTTGTAGGGGAATATGGCAGCAGCACTTGTGTTTTTAGGCAAGACACTTTATAGCAATTGGCCCATCTTCACCAAGGAGTATAAATGGGTACTGCGAGAGTAGATACAAATTGCATTGATCTTCAGCTGCTGTAGAAAACTGGTCTCATGGTCTGGTGAACAGGATTTAATAATAACCGTGGAGCGTTTTTAGACTCGAGTAAATCTATCGATTTTTAATATAACTTTTCACACACTGTAGAGAGTTAGGGTTGGGCATTATCTGAGCACCATGTTATATGACAATATTACCGAAATCAAATCAAATAAAAGTGCTCATGATTTCTGAAAATATCTGGTAATCATAATGCTCTTTAAATGTTTTCAGGTATGTATAATTCAGGTTTTTTTTTGTTTTTTTTTTGTTTTTTTTTTTTGGGGGGGAGAGTCATTTAGCATTATCTACCAAAAGGTTGCATTTTTCCTTACAAACTAACTGCCAGAGTCTCAAGTCAACACCCAACGCTATGGCCGCAGACCGTTTGGAGTGGGACTTCTTGTTGCCGGCTATGATGTGAGTTATGACAGTACAGAATACATTGGAAGAGTTTGCCGGTCCGATAGAGAACCAGCTCAAAGAGTCATTAACTCACCCACTGTGAATAATTTCACAGTCAGTATAGTGTCATCAGTAATGTTAAAGCAAGAATCTTTTTCAACAATAATTTGGTTGGTTTTGGAGTAACTGCAAATGGTATACTATACCTTTTAAAAATCTTGTTTGTTTTTTCTCTTTCAGGAGAAGGGGCCACATATTTACCAAACCTGCCCTTCTGCCAACTACTTTGAGTGCAAGTGCATGGCAATCGGTGCACGCTCACAGTCGGCACGGACGTATCTTGAGAAACACATGAATGAATTCCTTGACTGTAAGTCATTCAATTGGGCAAGGACCTGTGTGGGCAACTGTAATGGTATTGATAGTTTAAAATTATCTATTATCTCATTGACCTGGTTATTCCACCAACAATTTTATCTCATTTCAGGTACGCAAGAAGAACTAGTGAAGCATGGACTACGAGCATTGCGAGATACCCTTCCTGCTGAGACAGAACTCAGCACTAAAGTATGGGCCCTCCTGCACCGTCTTCCCCCACCCCCTTTCCCAACCCTCTTTCCCCACCCCCTTTCCCCACCCCCTTTCCCAACCCTCTTTCCCCACCCCTTCCCCAACCTCTTCCCCCACTCCTGCCCCCACCCCTTTCTCCACCTCTTTCCCCCACCGCTTTCCCCACCTTTTTCCCCACCCCTTCCCTAAACCCTTCCCCCACCCCCTTCTCTTCCCCCACCCCTCAACCCCCCCCCCCTCACCCCCCCCCTCACCCCCCCTCACCCCCCCCCTCACCCCTCACCCCCCCCCCCCCTCACCCCCCCCACCCCCCCCCCCCACCCCCTCAACCCACCCCCTCAACCCACCCCCTCAACCCACCCCCTCAACCCACCCCCTCATCCCACCCCCTCATCCCACCCCCTCATCCCACCCCCTCATCCCACCCCCTCATCCCACCCCCTCATCCCACCCCCTCATCCCACCCCCTCACCCCCCCCCTCACCCCCCCTCACCCTACCCCCTCAACCCACCCCCTCAACCCACCCCCTCAACCCACCCCCTCGACCCACCCCCTCAACCCACCCCCTCAACCCACCCCCTCGACCCACCCCCTCGACCCACCCCCTCGACCCACCCCCTCGACCCACCCCCTCGACCCACCCCCTCGACCCACCCCCTCAACCCACCCCCTCAACCCACCCCCTCAACCCACCCCCTCAACCCACCCCCTCAACCCACCCCCTCATCCCACCCCCTCATCCCACCCCCTCATCCCACCCCCTCATCCCACCCCCTCATCCCACCCCCTCATCCCACCCCCTCATCCCACCCCCTCATCCCACCCCCTCATCCCACCCCCTCATCCCACCCCCTCATCCCACCCCCTCATCCCACCCCCTCATCCCACCCCCTCATCCCACCCCCTCATCCCACCCCCTCATCCCACCCCCTCATCCCACCCCCTCATCCCACCCCCTCATCCCACCCCCTCATCCCACCCCCTCATCAGTTGTGGCAGCGCATTTTTGTTTACTTAACACATTTCTTGTTTCTTCATTGTGCGAAAGATGAATAGTTTTTTGTGACATTTTGCACAAAATAAACACACCGACCAACACCCCCTCAACCCACCCCCTCAACCCACCCCCTCAACCCACCCCCTCAACCCACCCCCTCAACCCACCCCCTCAACCCACCCCCTCAACCCACCCCCTCAACCCACCCCCTCAACCCACCCCCTTAACCCACCCCCTCAACCCACCCCCTCAACCCACCCCCTCAACCCACCCCCTCAACCCACCCCCTCAACCCACCCCCTCAACCCACCCCCTCAACCCACCCCCTCAACCCACCCCCTCAACCCACCCCCTCAACCCACCCCCTCAACCCACCCCCTCAACCCACCCCCTCAACCCACCCCCTCATCCCACCCCCTCATCCCACCCCCTCATCCCACCCCCTCATCCCACCCCCTCATCCCACCCCCTCATCCCACCCCCTCATCCCACCCCCTCATCCCACCCCCTCATCCCACCCCCTCATCCCACCCCCTCATCCCACCCCCTCATCCCACCCCCTCATCCCACCCCCTCATCCCACCCCCTCATCCCACCCCCTCATCCCACCCCCTCATCCCACCCCCTCATCCCACCCCCTCATCCCACCCCCTCATCCCACCCCCTCATCCCACCCCCTCATCCCACCCCCTCATCCCACCCCCTCATCCCACCCCCTCATCCCACCCCCTCATCCCACCCCCTCATCAGTTGTGGCAGCGCATTTTTGTTTACTTAACACATTTCTTGTTTCTTCATTGTGTGAAAGATGAATAGTTTTTTGTGACATTTTGCACAAAATAAACACACCGACCCCCAGCGAATCGTGTGTAATTTTATTTTAACTTGCAGAACAGCTCAGTAGCAATTGTTGGTCTCGACCAGAAGTTTGCCATCTATGAAAATGATGACGTCGCAGCCTATGTATCCTTTTGTTTTTATCTTCTTTTTTTTAACACAACATTTACTCACCTTCCAGTGGGACAACAAACAAACTGCCTGTTTAGTTATGGAATAACTTCTTTCTTTCCAAATCCCAAATTATTTGCTGACCAAAAAACAATTTAGTCTGATCATCTTTGGTCAATCAGGTGCAAACTAAACCTGAAGTTAAAGCCTTTTTTTCTTTTCTTTTTTAAAAACCTTTTCATTTTCTTCACGTGGTTTATTTAATTTAAAACAAAACAACAAAAATGATAAATTTCCTTGACCCGTCGGGATAGCTATCTGGCATTGAGACATCTGCCCGGGCCAAACGTGCTGCTGCTGCAGCTGAACAGGACAAACCTGCCCCCGAGGCATCTGCTATGGACACTGGTGGTGACGAGAGACCATCAACAGAAGGCGCAGCACCTGAGGGGCAGTCAGAACCCATGGAGCAGTAGGAGGTACAACCAGAACACGGGTCAGCAGAAGGGGTCCTGAAGTAGGCAGGAAAACAGGGAGGAGTTTGGGTCATAATTAAGGAGAAATCAATCATTATTCAGTCAAGTGGGAGTGTGTACAATTTAGTAGTATCAGTACCTTAAATTCTTTGATGTAGAATCTGTTTGCCTGCAAGTACCAAGTTTTCCCGAAATGCCGAGTTTGGGGACAAGGCTGAGTACAAAAGTGTGAGTGCGGGCTGAGTACTTACTGGTACTCGGGTACGAGTTCTACAACATTGGGACCAAACTCTCATCTAACGTGTGAAGTTTAATCCATTAGCAGCTGTACTACATTGTATTCCATTGTATTTGTTCCTTGCATCAAAGAATCACCCCAGTCATAATGATCACAGTCCTGGGTCACGAAAGTTTTACGACGGATCATGTTTCTGCATAGCATCCGAATCCGCTATTTTTGTGGTGAATAAGCACACGGACTTGAACATTTTTACTGAAAGGTCACATACTTAAATTTATTTCTGCTTAACTACGGTTAAATATTTTGCTGGTCACTGCAAACATACAAATGAAAGTCATCATTGTCATTTTTACAGGTTTTTGAATAAGGCTGCGATCTTTGGAGCACGTGGTTCCAGTGACCAGCCGTGAAGACGATTATGTCCTTATTTTGCCTGTGTATAGTGAATTTGGGCGGTTTGGGACGATACAGGGAGGAGAAATGGAAGGTTTAGAGTGACATGGGGACTAACCAGTTAAACTAAAAGTTACAACAGCCTTGGATGTTTAACCGGTTCGCGCCGGATGACGTATATAAACGCAAAGTTTTCCCCAGATTCAAAACGGATGACGCATAAACACGCCACGGGCAAGGCCGGAAATATCTGTCAGCAGCGAGCAAGGCCGGAAATGCGTGGGTGTGCTTCCCGGCACTATCGGCCTGAACACGCTTGGGATCGAGTTTTGTTGAAATTAATCCCGCCCCTCGGCTCGGTGATGTTAAAATAATCCCGGCGCGAAATGGTTAACAACACAAGCTCAACATCTACCAGAATGAAATTGAATTTGGCAAAAGGTTTACCTTTCCTGGGTTTGAGGTATCTAGGCAACTGATCTATATTTCATCAGCTGCAAGCAAGCCATGAGCAAAAACATGTAAGAGAAGTAAGAATTTGTAAAATTGTGTGCAAGCTGTGTCATTGTACTATATAAAACTGTAGTAAATGGAAAATGAGCTTATTTTATGTTCCTTTGCTTTGTGCTCCTGTGATTCGGGGTGATTCCTATTTGTAGCTGGAATATACTTGCTTGGCAATAAATAAATGGCCTGGATGATACATGAACCACCCGTACTGCTTCTGGATGTCAACAGCACATTTGTGACCGGCTCTGCAATAAAGGGTATTAAGTCGCGCTGTGCATTATCATGTAATGGCCTACTCAAAGTTGAGTGGGAAAACATTTCGTCAAAATGTGATTTACATTTTTTGTCATGAATGACATCTTTAATACCTACAGTTTCAGGTTTCATTCACAGAAATGCTGATTTTGAAGAATAAAGTAGAACAAAAATACAATTTTATGGGCATAGTTCTGTTGTACTACAATAGAGCCGGCTTTTTCAAAGCCTGTTTTCTCAGTTGTGTAATTTGAACTCCAAGGAAGTAATCAGTATGTAAACATGTCATATATCCAGAATGGGAGGGGCTATAGAGCTCTATTATATTCCAAATGAAAGCTTACGCTGTGGGCTTTCCAACCATGTATGTAACTCAATTTCACTGTTTTGTGACATAATGCCCATTATTGTGGAGTGGGTCACATTTGAGGATTTTGCAGGATTAAGGCAGTGGCCACCCTTCCTGTAAACAAATTCAAGAAATAATGGAGTATCTTTAAGGATTGAAGGTGCATCCCAGCGAAAATGCCAATGGAGTTAGGGTTTATGCAGATTAGCATAATCTCCCGAACCCCGCATCAGCTCCCCAGTTTACCTTAATTCACTGCTTCTTATTGTCAATTAGTGTAGCAGTAATTCATAACTTAATGTTATTTCTTTGTAAACTGTGAAGAAGTGGGTAATTCTGAATAAATGATCCGTAAATTTGCAGTTAAATTGTGTTTAGTTTGATGTCTATAAAAAGTGTTAACACTTCCACTAGTTTTTAAAGAGCACGGTACAATTTCGAGGTTCCCCCACTTTTTGTATGCTTAGAAAGTGGTGAACTTATTTAAAATTGATAATAATTTTCTGAGAAACGTCGGCTTTGTGAACGGCGGTTTTTATCAACTTAAATGTGTGAAATGTATTCAAGTGCGCCCCTAGCTATAGGAAACCAACCGCTTGAAATCTTGTGCCCAGTTTCAACTTTCAGCACCACTTTGTTTTTACTTTTAGACTAAATTTTACGACACTAAAAGTGCATTGTATGGTACCCTGTGTTTCATAGGCTAAATTTGTAAGGCTGCGGTGCCAATAGTTAATTGAATAATTTTGAAGTTTGTCATCCAATGCAAATTATGAAAAAGAAAAAGCCGAAATTTAAAACTTGCGTAAATCTATATGATCAGAGGGCGCTATTTAACCATTCACAAAATGTACGATTTCGAAACCTCGGGTTTACCTACAATACAAGTTTGTCTCCAGGACATTTTAGATAACTTGGGGAACCTCGTCTAATTTTTGGTTTATTGCTTGCTTCAGAAACAGCAAATCCCACAAAATAAACCAACTTTCATATTTAAAATTTAGCTTGGACATTTATTAGGCAGCACGATTCAGAAACTTAAAACCCCAGTCGCATTTAGAACGCGACTGGAGCCTGGTTCTAAAACCACAATATACACTAGAGCTAATGTGCTTCAGGAAGCACGGATATCAGCCTAAATAGTCTTTTGTAAGGCTTGTGTGAACCGCCTCGCACTAACCACTTGGTGATGACTACCACTCCCAAATTGCAAAAGCATCTAACCAAGTTTGACTGAAATCGGCTAAAGAATATAGAAGAAAATACATTTGATATGCTTCATTATAATGACCTCTACTGACCATTACTTGACCAGTGGCCAAATTAATTAGATCAAGGCTGTGGGAGAAGCATTTCGTTATTTTGACAAAAAATGACCCCTACTGACCATTAGGTGACCACTGGTCAAATTCTGTGAACAACTTTTACGAGTTAATTAGATCAAGGCTGTGGGAGTATCATTTCGTTATTTTGAAAAGAACATTACCCCTACTGACCATTAGGTGACCAATGGCCAAATTTCGACCCCTACTGACCATTAGGTGACCATTGGCCAAATTAATTAAACCAATACTGTGGGAGAAGAAGCATTTCGTAATTTTGAAGAAAATGACCCCTGCTGACCATTAGGTGACCACTGGCCAAATTCTGTGAACAACTTTTACGAGTTAATTAAATCAAGGCTGTGGGAGAAGCATTTCGTTATTTTGAAAGGAAAATTACCCCTACTGACCATTAGGTGACCAATGGTCAAATTCTGACCCTACTGACCATTAGGTGACCATTGGCCAAATTAATTGAACCAAGACTGTGGGAGAAGAAGCATTTCGTAATTTTAAAGAAAATGACTCCTGCTGACCATTAGGTGACCATTGGCCAAATTATCGGTGTACACCCTATATGAGGCTTGGTCCAGAGATATAACTGACCAAGTTTGACATGAATTGGATCAAAACTTTGGGAGAAGCAGCATTTCCTAATTTTGAAGAAAATGACCCCTACTGACCATCTGGTGACCACTGGCCAAATTCTGTGAACAACTTTTATGAGGCATGGTCCAGAGATGTAACTGGCCAAGTTTGACAATAATTGGACCAAGACTGTGGAAGAAGTAGCATTTTGTACTTTTAAAGAAAATGACCACTAGTGACCACTAGGTGACGTTTGACCACACCTGCTGATCACTACAGATAGAACTCGGGTCAAGGAAGATCCTGTCCAAATTTGGTTGAAATCGGTCAACGAATTTGGCAGATATTGAATTTGGCAGATTTTTTTGTGAGCGTTTGCCCGAAGAAAGAAAGAAAGAAAGAAAGAAAGAAAGAAAGAACTAGAGCTAATGTGCTTCAGGAAGCACGGATATCAGCCTAAATAGTCTTTTGTAAGGCTTGTGTGAACCGCCTCGCACTAACCACTTGGTGATGACTACCACTCCCAAATTGCAAAAGCATCTAACCAAGTTTGACTGAAATCGGCTAAAGAATGTAGAAGAAAATACATTTGATATGCTTCAATATAATGACCTCTACTGACCATTAGTTCACCAGTGGCCAAATTAATTAGATCAAGGCTGTGGGAGAAGCATTTCGTTATTTTGAAAAGAAAATGACCCCTACTGACCATTAGGTGACCAATGGCCAAATTTTGACCCCCTACTGACCATTAGGTGACCATTGGCCAAATTAATTAAACCAAGACTGTGGGAGAAGAAGCATTTCGTAATTTTGAAGAAAATGACCCCTGCTGACCATTAGGTGACCACTGGCCAAATTCTGTGAACAACTTTTACGAGTTAATTAAATCAAGGCTGTGGGAGAAGCATTTCGTTATTTTGAAGAAAATGACCCCTACTGACCATTAGGTGACCAATGGTCAAATTCTGACCCTACTGACCATTAGGTGACCATTGGCCAAATTAATTGGACCACGACTGTGGGAGAAGAAGCATTTTGTAATTTTAAAGAAAATGACCCCTGCTGACCATTGGGTGACCATTGGCCAAATTATCGGTGTACACCCTATATGAGGCTTGGTCCAGAGATATAACTGACCAAGATTGACATGAATTGGATCAAAACTTTGGGAGAAGCAGCATTTCCTAATTTTGAAGAAAATGACCCCTGCTGACCATCTGGTGACCACTGGCCAAATTCTGTGAACAACTTTTATGAGGCATGGTCCAGAGATGTAACTGGCCAAGTTTGACAATAATTGGACCAAGACTGTGGAAGAAGTAGCATTTTGTAGTTTTAAAGAAAATGACCACTAGTGACCACTAGGTGACGTTTGACCACACCTGCTGATCACTACAGATAGAACTCGGGTCAAGGAAGATCCTGTCCAAATTTGGTTGAAATCGGTCAAAGAATTTGGCAGATATTGAATTTGGCAGATTTTTTTGTGAGCGTTTGCCCGAAGAAAGAAAGAAAGAAAGAAAGAAAGAAAGAACTAGAGCTAATGTGCTTCAGGAAGCACGGATATCAGCCTAAATAGTTTGTTGTAAGGCTTGTGTGAACCGCCTCGCACTAACCACTTGGTGATGACTACCACTCCCAAATTGCAAAAGCATCTAACCAAGTTTGACTGAAATCGGCTAAAGAATATAGAAGAAAATACATTTGATATGCTTCAATATAATGACCTCTACTGACCATTAGTTGACCAGTGGCCAAATTAATTAGATCGAGGCTGTGGGAGAAGCATTTCGTTATTTTGACAAAAAATGACCCCTACTGACCATTAGGTGACCACTGGTCAAATTATGTGAACAACTTTTACGAGTTAATTAGACCAAGGCTGTGGGGGAATCATTTCGTTATTTTGAAAAGAAAATTACCCCTACTGACCATTAGGTGACCAATGGCCAAATTTTGACCCCTACTGACCATTAGGTGACCATTGGCCAAATTAATTAAACCAAGACTGTGGGAGAAGAAGCATTTCGTAATTTTGAAGAAAATGACCCCTGCTGACCATTAGGTGACCACTGGCCAAATTCTGTGAACAACTTTTACGAGTTAGTTAAATCAAGGCTGTGGGAGAAGCATTTCGTTATTTTGAAAAAAAAATGACCCCTACTGACCATTAGGTGACCAATGGTCAAATTCTGACCCTACTGACCATTAGGTGAACATTGGCCAAATTAATTGGACCAAGACTGTGGAAGAAGAGGCATTTCGTAATTTTAAAGAAAATGACCCCTGCTGACCATTAGGTGACCATTGGCCAAATTATCGGTGTACACCCTATATGAGGCTTGGTCCAGAGATATAACTGACCAAGTTTGACATGAATTGGATCAAAACTTTGGGAGAAGCAGCATTTCCTAAATTTGAAGAAAATGACCCCTACTGACCATCTGGTGACCACTGGCCAAATTCTGTGAACAACTTTTATGAGGCATGGTCCAGAGATGTAACTGGCCAAGTTTGACAATAATTGGACCAAGACTGTGGAAGATTTTTTGTAATTTTAAAGAAAATGACCACTTGTGACCACTAGGTGACGTTTGACCACACCTGCTGATCACTACAGATAGAACTCGGGTCAAGGAAGATCCTGTCCAAATTTGGTTGAAATCGGTCAAAGAATTTGGCAGATATTGAATTTGGCAGATTTTGTTGTGAGCGTTTGCCCGAAGAAAGAAAGAAAGAAAGAAAGAAAGAAAGAAAGAAAGAAAGAAAGAAAGAAAGAAAGAAAGAAAGGCGACGAATACAATATATCAGCCTGCTTCGCACGGCTGATATAAAGAAAGAACTAGAGCTAATGTGCTTCAGGAAGCACGGATATCAGCCTAAATAGTCTTTTGTAAGGCTTATGTGAACCGCCTCGCACTAACCACTTGGTGATGACTACCACTCCCAAATTTCAAAAGCATCTAACCAAGTTTGAATATAGAAGAAAATACATTTGATATGCTTCAATATAATGACCTCTACTGACCATTAGTTGACCAGTGGCCAAATTAATTAGATCAAGGCTGTGGGAGAAGCATTTCGTTATTTTGACAAAAAAAATGACCCCTACTGACCATTAGGTGACCACTGGTCAAATTCTGTGAACACCTTTTACGAGTTAATTAGATCAAGGCTGTGGGAGAATCATTTCGTTATTTTGAAAGGAAAATTACCCCTACTGACCATTAGGTGACCAATGGCCAAATTTTGACCCCTACTAACCATTAGGTGACCATTGGCCAAATTAATTAAACCAAGACTGTGGGAGAAGAAGCATTTCGTAATTTTGAAGAAAATTACCCCTGCTGACCATTAGGTGACCACTGGCCAAATTCTGTGAACAACTTTTACGAGTTAATTAAATCAAGGCTGTGGGAGAAGCATTTCGTTATTTTGAAAGGAAAATGACCCCTACTGACCATTAGGTGACCAATGGTCAAATTCTGACCCTACTGACCATTAGGTGACCATTGGCCAAATTAATTGGACCAAGACTGTGGGAGAAGAAGCATTTCGTAATTTTAACGAAAATGACCCCTGCTGACCATTAGGTGACCATTGGCCAAATTATCGGTGTACACCCTATATGAGGCTTGGTCCAGAGATATAACTGACCAAGTTTGACATGAATTGGATCAAAAGTTTGGGAGAAGCAGCATTTCCTAATTTTGAAGAAAATGACCCCTACTGACCATCTGGTGACCACTGGCCAAATTCTGTGAACAACTTTTATGAGGCATGGTCCAGAGATGTAACTGGCCAAGTTTGACAATAATTGGACCAAGACTGTGGAAGAAGTAGCATTTTGTAGTTTTAAAGAAAATGACCACTAGTGACCACTAGGTGACGTTTGACCACACCTGCTGATCACTACAGATAGAACTCGGGTCAAGGAAGATCCTGTCCAAATTTGGTTGAAATCGGTCAAAGAATTTGGCAGATATTGAATTTGGCAGATTTATTTGTGAGCGTTTGCCCGAAGAAAGAAAGAAAGAAAGAAAGAAAGAAAGAAAGAAAGAAAGAAAGAAAGGCGACGAATACAATATATCAGCCTGCTTCGCACGGCTGATATAAAGAAAGAAAGAAAGAAAGGCGACGAATACAATATATCAGCCTGCTTCGCACGGCTGATATAAAGAAAGAAAGAAAGAAAGAAAGGCGACGAATACAATAGCCTGCTTCGCACGGCTGATATAATAACATGGACATCGCTAGCGCGCGATATGCTGTTGCTAGCCGCAGCAGTACATACAGTGCCTCGGCGCGGCGCGGCCTCCCCATCGATCATGCACGCGATCGCGACATGTGTACACGAACACGCAGACCGTATGGCCGGCCATGGACCACAATAACATTCTGTCATAATGGCGACCGGCCGCTCGTTCAGTGTTCGCTATCCTCTAAACCGGGCCGATCTGGCGCTCGATTCTGGAGAAAATAACGGATACATTCGCGCAACCGTATCGCCAATGAACCGGCAAAACTACAACCCGTATTGGGCTTGGCTGGGGCTGAACGATTTGAAGAAATACGGGATTAACCCGCAGAGTGTGGTGGCGGGAGCGACGGCCGTCTTGGCCGTAGTTGTCTACCTTTTGCAGGAGAGCCTGATGGCGTTGCTCCACACGCTATGTGGCCTCTTCGCGCCAGTATTCAGCATCATCTGCGCTTTCTACTGGCTTGCCCTGTACCTGCGAAAGTCCTGGACCGGTACCAATGTCTACGTGTTTTTCGTGGCCTGTGTCTTTGGCGAGATCGCCGGACAGGTGGTGTTTGGCACGGACAATATTTACCGTGCCTGGCTGGTGGGTAGCGTTCTGGGCATGGCCAGCCTGGCTAGCCTCACCTCCACCTTGCCAACATCTCGCTCGGCCCTGCTCCTGACCTTCCTCAGTTTCATCCGGTTCTTGAGTGGTTCTACCCTCCATGGATTGCGACCTTGGCTGAGACCCTACGTGGCCTACCTCTGCGGAATTTTAGGATGCATTTTGTCAAAGTACACAGAGACGCACGTCTTCAAACAGTCGCAAGTTGTGAACCACCTGACTCCAGACGGGAAGATCCCAGTCATCCGGAGACGGAGGACATCCAGCCAGTCCAGCACGGCCAGCCTCAGCCACAAAACACGCCGGACTTCTCTTCCAGCGCTCTCGCAGAAAAATCCAGTAAGTCTTTCGTATTCGTCTAATCGTCTTGCAACAATTTAATGCATAAAAAGGTGAGGAAGGTGTGGATGATGGGTGTTGGTGGGGATTTGAATTGGGTGAATAATTGGTAGGGGGTGGGAATGGTGGGGATGGACAGAGAAGGGAAATTGGTTAGGGGGATGAGATATACTTTCACAACATTAAAAAACATGGAAGGCCCGAAGCAACCAATCAAATTTTGAAAATCGTATGATGAGGCATAATTCAGAAAACTAAAGGAAAATTGAGATTTGGTTTATTTGGTTAACCGAACCGAACCAAATCTAACCTGGAGGATCAGTTTCATCAAATACTGAGTCCATAATAGCAGAACAAGTTGGCCCGACTGAATCTAGGGTATTTTTAGCAGATCAATTTGTTGTGTCACCTAGAAACAAAGTTTTGGGAAAAAAATATTAATTCTTTCTGGTGGTAATGAAACCAGAGTAACCTCAAAAGCACCTGAGGCGCTGTATGTGCATAGCTTGCAAACCTAAGTAAAGAACCTTGCAGACAGAAAACTGAGAAGATAGTTTTAGAGGTGGGAGAAAAACCCCAGAAAAATATTTGGGGGAAAAAAACCAATGGAATCGGGCAGTGACTGAAAACCCAATACACATAGTAATCTAGCATTGTAAATATTTCAGCCATACCAATACTTTGTTGTCAGTTGTCAACAACTGCTTATTAGCTACATGTACACATTGATGTGCCTTTGAAATGAATCTCCAAGGCTGACTATCAAGTATCATAAGATGACCCCAGGCGAGTCAGTGAAGCGTGGAGCTTGCTTGAAAGAGTGGCAATTTAATTCTCATCAAGACCTGAGGAAGATTTCACAGCTGAATGGTTCCCGAGTTCTGCTCGTTGGACTGTATGACGGCTATAGTACAAAGCTTGTACATTTAAATTAGATTACCAGATGACTTTATATAATGTTGGACACATGTACAGTGTACATACCTGGTGTAGACAACTTTCCTCTGAGGAATTCATCAACCAGTTTGTGTCGGATAACGTATATAAACGCAAAGTTTTTCCAAAATTCTAAACGGATGATGGATAAACACACGTCTCGAGTAAGGCTGTAAATATCATGGGTGTGCTTCCAACTGATATCAGCCTGAACCCGCCTCGGATCGGTTTTTGTGAAGAAAAAAAATCCCGCACCTGGGCTTCGGTCTCCCTTAGAATAATCCCGGCGCAAACTGGTTAACATTGTTTCACTGGAATCGTTTCACTATAGTATAATTTTTAGGTAATAAGGAGACAGTGGCACTTAGGAAGACATTTCAATGTCTCCCTAAGTGTCTACATGTAGCTACCCTAAAAAAAAACAATATTTGGGAGTTATTTTTGTCCTAGAACGACAGATTTTGGTCTAAATAGCATAAATCTCGAAGATCTTAGAGAAAAGGGTTAGGGTAAACAAGTTAGGACTGTTTTAAGTCTGTGTACATCTCTATGGGATTGTCTCCCTAAGTGCCTATTTGGAGGTATTTCAAATTATATAATGCAAAACCCAGAGTTTTGCAAACCTGTGCCAGTTAAATGTAAGGTTTGTGTAAATTTATTAACATTTTACAATTTCTAACTGTAATTTGCTTCTTTCTGCCAACTAAAAGTAACTGTACCGATATATATTCAATAGATCATTGTTCTCTCTTGTTCATCTAATAATTTGTGTAATAATTTAACATATTTCAAATAATGACGCTAGCAATGTCAATTTCAAATCTAAATCACTAAATTCTGGTGTGCCGCCACTTAAAAAATAATTGATTATTTGCAGAGTGTGAGAAAAATTGATTGCCTGTGGTTTTTTTAAATCAATGCATACAAATTCCGACCCCACTGACTGAGTGGAATTTTGCACCTGTTGGGACGTCTCGCAGTGGAACAGATTTAGAGAATTTCACAGATTGGATCCTCGCACAAGCGTGGATGGCAGCAAGCTTCCTACAGCAGTGCTGAAATCATGGCTGATGCGAGAGGGTTGGGGTTAACGTTAATTTTATTAATCAAATGCATACATCATCCCAATAAATTGTGAATTTCTATTTTGATTCTTTATGACTTTTTTCTATTGCCAAGTTAAATGAATTAAATGTGTGCACAAACATACAACTTGGGAAAAATACGGACAGTGAGCAATTGGTAGTCAGCAAATAGGCCGTGCAATTTGTATGTTTACATGTTTTTGAAGACTGGCACCATGTGCATGGCAGTGGTAATACCACTAGCTGCACAGTGGATTTTGTACAGGGCATTTTTAATTAGTACTGTACTGGAGTGGTAGCATAGAAAACGGCTGCACTGCACATGTGTAGATGTTGTATCATAGAGAAAGGATGGTTGTATACTAGTGCCTGTAGAAAGTGTCCTTGGAAGCTTTACAATGTACCTTAATTAAATTTAAATATAATTAACAAATGTTGAGTGCTGTGATGAATATAACTTTTTTTGCAGTCGCCTTGGGTGCTATGGTACTGTGTCCTTGAGGTTAGCCATGGTACATTGTATGCATTTGTAGACATTTACACCAATGAAAATGATGTGTACCGTACCTGGTGTTCCAATTTTTAAAAATGTTAGGTAGCCATCATTCTAATTTTGTGTAACATAATAAGTGTGAACATGAATAAGATTAATACTGCTGCTTACTGGCTGGAATGACCTGAAATATACAATTCAAATAAGTTAAGAGGGCCTAATATTTTGATCTTAACAAGATCTTTTTCAGAGACATAATGACTGTGTTCACGAAACAAACATAATAAGTGTGATAGACTTTCAAAGTGCCCACAATACATTTTGTTCAACTTTCAAGTAGAATGGACCATGGAGGAAGGTTTTCCTTCCTCCATGAATGGACCGATAGTCTTAAATTTCAAGAATTCAACGTAACCCATTACTCTTATACTCTCACTATTGCTATAGGGGTACATGTAGGATACACCATTTGCAAATTTTGAGGAAAACAAATAAATATCTTACCTATTTGAAAGTAAATAATGATTGTAGGCACCCAGCAAAATGATTGTGCTAATTACAATTAAAAAAATTACAATCGCAGGACGGCGATCACGAAAAAAACAAAAACAAGAACAAGAACAAGAAAAACTGCCCGACGTCGGTTGAAAACAAACGCGTTTTTTGTTGCTTTTTTACGGCATCCATGATTGTAAAACTTCGGACAGGTCATTTAAACAATATTTACTATAAAATACAACCCCATAAATCCACCTATTCCTGATAATTCAAGCATTTCACCATGGTGTATTCTTTAATTAAACAAGGTCACTATACAATTTGAAGCAGAATTTCAATTGCTTACAGATTGCTCATCATGAACATCTGAAAAAGTCCCAGCCCTTTGATTTGCACAGAACCCTACTACATGTATACATCAGAGTCAGACATTTTTTAATTAACAAGTCGTTAAATGCAACACATGGAAGGTGGCCACATTGTGACAAATCGCAGCTAGCCTATCAAACAACCTCCCTTTACAAATAATTTTTGCAGAATGGATGTCATTATGACCTGTGCAATTAATTTACAAGGGCGCATTTGTCAGCGAAGATTGATCTATCTCTGTAAAGTGTTTACATTTTATCTTGTGTTTTAAGAGCTCCGTGATTCATAGTCAATTTGCATGCATTGCACCAGTAATGTGGACCATTTGCCATGTTTAACTGGCAGTGTCAATTTATGGCGGGCAGCACACCTGCAAACATTAAAAAGGATGGTACCTTATTCACTGTATGTTAAGTATGAATAAGGGTGCATAAATTTGTAGTTTCTAAACAGAAATTGTTGCTCAAGACAGCAGAATTAAATAATGTAATAACTAGGGAATAACAGTGCGAGGACCCGGTCATTACTGCGTGATATTGGCCGGGTTGGGGAATGACCGCTGGTAATTTACCTTCGGCGATATTTCCAGTGTTTTGTTTTCATGTTCAGGGCCTTCAGGGGCCATATTTTAGCTTGTAAATGCATGGTACTGGTACCCTGTCTTCAATTATGTGTTGTTATTATTACCCATACTTTGAGACCAGACTAGCTGACTACTATTGCTTACCGTGCATAGCAACATGCTAGCGTTAACAGACGAAGCGTGCATTTTGAAAAATGCCGCGCGTATACAAACGTTCTACGCGTACCTTTATACCGCGCAGTATCAAGATTTGACGCGTCCTTGTTACAAGTTACCGTAGGACTGTTGCATTCGGCCAGTCATTGGCTTACATACAGTATGCTTAATTAATGCGGGTTCAGGGGACATTTATTCGCTTCTTCTTGGATGCCGGTCATTACTACAAATCAATGCCCTCCACGTGATCGAGTCTCGACCAATCATCAGAAGCCATCAACTCTCCTAGGTATTTATTAATGGGTATTTTAGCATCACCTATTATAATGCATTATGCAGCATACATGTAAATGTATGCAGCATAAATACTTACTGTAAGACAGTTTACTCATTGGTTGAGAGCCTGCCGTTTGGGTGGTTTTAAATGGCTGATAAAACACCAAAGTCTGGTTTAGGACATTTTTTTCCCAGTGTTCTTGCATTAAATTTGGACACAGATTTATGTATAATGTATAAAAATGCTTCCTTTTACTCATTCATCATTACACAGCACGTGCAATAATACCAATAAAGCCGTACCGGTATTTTCGTGTACCGGGTGTGTAGTCCTCAATTTCTGTGTCACATCATACAGACCTTCGCTGTGTGTGCAGTGCGTTCGCCAATCTTAATATTATAAGTCCTACTGGTAAAATATACATGTAAAGTGTTTTACAAAAAAAACAGGAAGTAAAATTGTAAAAAAAATAATTGAAATGTATATAATTGTTGACTTGTTTTGACTTGTTGACCGAAAGATATGAAAGGGAATAAATATCGATATGTGCTTGTTTTTTGTTTAAACAAGTACATTTAAAAACCGGCTCAATGGCCCAGACGCGAATCGGGTCATGATGTACAGGCTAACAATTATTGACTGCTGTGATGTGGTACGGTACATGTATATGACGTTTTTAACACCCAAGGGACGCACGCGTAGCACTCGAGGTGTCTCCCAGGGTGTTAAAAACGTCATATCCCATATTACAGCAGTCAACAATATTGTTTTATTATACCTCTGTCTTGTACACACAGCTCAGTGAGATCACAGATAGCAGCTGTGTGATATGGTATCATGCTCACACTGATAGCACACGTACACTGCATACCAGGTATCACACAGGGAGCGTGAATTTTTATAGACTTGACATGTGACCTCTCTAGACCAATAAAAATACGGTATCCAAGATAGAGGTTGAACAAATGTATCCTCTTATTTATATACTTTCTCAAGAAAAATCAACTTCCTCAAGATAAATACATACATCCTTACCCAGAAAAAAAAATCCAATGCCTCCGCTGTGATCAGAACCACTTTTGCTCATGACAGATCCGACAGGTTCGTGTTGAATTCAACACAAGATAATAGTACGGCAAAGGCTCCTAGATTTAGTGTACTGTACATTTTTCACCAGGGTACCGAGGGTAGAACATTACACCCCTAGGCCCTAGCCCTAGTTCTGACCAGTGGCTGAATTTGAGAGCGCTGGACCTGTGTAGAAACCGTGCTGGATTCGTGCTACTGCTGGTAAATAAACGGTTTTCCTGAATCTCGAGGCTCACTCTGATGCAACACAAAGATTTGGATCATATGAAAATGTTATATACCGGTACAATTAATAGTATCATCGCTCTGTACAAACTGGTCCGTACAAATGTTTCTATGGGGACAATTTCGCTTACATGTATAACAAAATCATATTGTACGAAATTCCTATTACAACAAAGGGTTTTTGTAACCCAGTGAATCAAAAGAGTGTAAAGGCATCAACAGGAATATGTTTTACATTACAAAGCACATTCCACTCGTGCAGCTTCTACTTCTGCGGCATCAAGAGTAGGGGTCTCTACTGCTAATCAGATACTACTTACAGCAGACTAGTCATCCATCGGTGAACACCGTCGCCAATTTTTACAAGAGAGATGTTCCAAGTTCAGATGAATATGGCAGAGCAGTCCAGTCCTTGGCTTAGTTACAGTGTAGCTGTGAAATATACAAAGTGAGTCTTGATGACAAGGATGAAATATGTAAGGTACATGTACGGTACTACTTACATTGTACCTGCCATATATAATTGGAATTATAAGAGGCCGAGAAGGAGAGACTCACTTCCCTCCCTCCAGTGCCTCAGTTCTCTTCAGCCTCCCACCCATCTGGACTGAGCCTAAGACAGGGTTACTAACTTAGATCTACAAAGAGACATAAGTGGTTTATTTGGGTTCTTACGGTACCTTATCTCTAGGGCTAATTTGCATTTTTATGAATGAAGAAATATTCTTGTGCCTTTGAGAGCAAGTGTGTGGCCCACTCTGCAAAAATGAGTCTGATGTGTTAAACATGTTTTTTTCAGTTTTACAGTTGGTCAGAAAAAGCAGAAAATAAGCTTCCATTTGATATGGCACAACTATGTAGTGTAATGCATTGGTCTTTTACAATTTTGGGATTTTTTTTTTTATAAGTTATATTCAAAATGTCTTTGAAAAGAAATAAAGATTTACAATTGTAGTGCTTCATCAGATGCTATGGTAAGAGAATGACAAAACCTGTATTTAGTTTAATTTAAGAATCAAAACAATCTTTTTAATCGATCAGATCTGAAAATATAAGTTTCAGAGAAACCAAATGCCTTAACCCTAATCCTACCTAATGCTACTTTTTACTACTAGTAGTAAAAAGTAGTATGCAGTACTCTCACCTACTTGTGTGCAATGCCTGTAGTAATTTTTAGTATTTGGTACTTCACCCCTAATTGCACTCGTAGTACTTTTTAGCATTGGGTCCCTCTGCTTGCTGAGTGTGCATGGCCCATGTATGCTGTGTAGGGTGTTTTTAATTCTACGATAACAATTGTCACTTGGGACACAGCAATGGGTCAAATGCTGGACTACTGCATTTTTTACAAGGTAAATATTACTGACCTGTATTACCACTATTAGTATTTTGTAGTTGGCAGTATCTGTACTCTGTCGGTACACACCAAATCATCAGTCACGGAGAGACCCGGTGCTACAAAATACTAAGTAGTATTCTGTAGTACCCCAGTTCTTTAGCCCAAAGTAAGGCCTAGGGGGTTAGGGTTAAAACACAAATATTATTTGTTGAAAGAAAAATCACCTCCGAGACAATAAACAGCCCTTTACATAAAAATGTATTTTGCGACATCAGACTCATTTTTGATGGTCAAGTCAAAACTGTTAATGTATGTACCGGTAATTTGACAAATACATACATGTTGATAGTATTTTAGGAATAGACTTTAATTGTAGTTTGTATTATGAGCATTTTAGTTGCACTGTAATGATTAAAACAATTTCTTCAAAGTGCTGAATTTACTTCTAAAACTCATTACATTTCAACATTGAAACACGGTGTATACACTGTATCGGTACCATGTATCGTATTTAAGTAGACAACTTCTGTAGGGCATAGCCTTTACCTGTACTGTACATGTAAATGAAATACATCAAGCTTTTGTTGAGTCACCATATAATTATGACATTATGTAATTTGTCATTCTCATCATCAATGTACCGGTACACTTATTGATCCTTTGAAAACAACCTGATCAACTCATGCATGTACAGTACGTCCGTTCATTTGATATTTCTAGGCTTTCAAACCCAACAGCATGTACAGACATCATGCCGGCGACCAAGTGCACTGCCTCACTCTTTTAACAGCCCATCTATTGCTTTAATTGTCCTTGATTAGGTTGCCCTGTTTCTTATTGCCCCAGATTGTTAACGACTCGCAAACAGAAAGCCAAATGGAGAGCACACAGCACAGCCTTTGAATAAAAAGCGATAGCAATGTTTGCTGGGCACTTGACATGTAAAAACGTAACAATACAGGTATTTGAACCTTCTGATTTGCTTTGGTTGTGACATACTGTATATTTTGTATAATTTGAAGAGCTTAGTATACCTTGTAACAGTACTGTGTTACAGTCCCCTTTTCAGTCTGTTTACACTACCGGTATAATGTGTATGTACATGTACATATGTAGCTCCACACTGTTTAACTAGATTTATTTTAAAAGGGTCATGAAATGTTGGGTTTTCTAAATTCTACATTGTATGTATTAATGTATCAGACTTTAATCAGGGCTTTTTTTTACTATTATTTAGAGAGAGTGAAGTACCAATGAAAGTACAATTCTATTATTTGCTTGAATTATCTGGTAACTTTTCTGTTCAATTTGAATAAAAAATGTATGAAATATGATAAGAGACTTTGGAGTTGGAAATATCATGTATGATTAAAATTAAATAAAAAGAAAAGAAAATGTATTAAAATTGTAGTGTGACCAAGTCCGGGCATCCTGGAAAATTAATTGTAATTTTAACAGTTATGACACTCGCTCTGGTTAATTCTTTGTGCAATTTAACTGCACTGACTCAGTTTCCCTTGTGGTTCATTTAAAATGAAGAGTTATGACACACATAAATGTACATACCACATGTACACGTGTAGTAGACCTGTAAGGTTTGTAAGCCTATGATCAACCGAAAAAGTCAATCAACTTTCACAAAAGTCAGTTTTTTCAATTTGTGTGCAATTGCTTTTTTTTTGCTTGGAGCCACTTTTATTATGAAAAATTAACTGAAAGTGCAGGCGTCATGGATATTTGCTTACAAGTGTGTGCATTTATGTTTTTTCTTCAGTCTGGAACTCATAAAATCAGTGGTGTATAACAATTGTTTGGCAACACTCTCACCCGTTTTCTACTGTTTGGCCCACTGGGTTCCCCCAGGCGTGACAAAAGTGAATCCACCCATCTACCAACCATGCATGGTCAGGGTCCAGCCTCTATTATTGTGTGAAACCATAGAAACAGGCAAATATACTCCCTCTATTAAATGCATCCTACAGGGTATTCCTCTTAATTTAAAGGCAAGATACACCATTTGCAGATCTATATATTGAACATTTTTACTACCGAATTAGTAAAAAATATCTTACTTATTTGAAAGTAAATAATCATTGTAGGCGTCCAGCAAAATGATTGCGCTAGATATCCTATAATTGTTCCGACAAATTAAATTTTATAAAAAATAATTATGATCGCCGGATGGCGAACGCCGTTTTCTTGCTTTTTTCAGCATCCATGGTTGTAAAACTTCTAACAAATCAGTTAAACAAAATTTAATAGAAAATACAACACCCCAAATCCACTGTATCCTATATGTACCTTTAATTAACGTTCTCTCTCTGTGTGCCAAACAGTCGGCCATTATACCCTCAGATCAAAAACCTATTTTAAACTCAGAATCTACATGTATTAGAGAGCAGGTGTATTTTTTTAGAGGTTGTGATTCTTATTCCTCCATGGATACCTGTAGTACACATATGTAGTACTCATGGAGGTACATGTTTTTCCTTTGAGCATGCTCTGAGGTACACAATGTACACTACCGTTAGATGTATTGCAAGTAGGATAAAGGTACATGTAGGATACACCATTGATAATTGCTTGTATTATCACAAATGGGTGGATTGGGGGGGGGGGGGGGGGAGAATATATTTTGTAGTTTCGCGATCGCAATCTGGCGATGATGAATTGTTTTTAAATAAAATTCAATTTTTCTGAACAATTCTAGGATGTCTAGTGCAATCATTTTGCTGGATGCCTACAATCATTATTTCTTAATAATTCGTAGTACTTTTTTTTGATATCTGCAAATGGTGTATCCTACCGGTACCTTTTAAACTATACGTGTAGCCTGGGAGTTCCAATATAGAGGGGAGCTAACAATCCATCAAAAATAAACCACGTACGTGATCCGACTGTGTTTTACTAGTCTACAAATGTTTACAAATGCATGGCAGGAGAAGTGAAAGAACTTTTTGACTGTCTGTGACTGATCAAGCAATAGAAGGTGAAGCAGTGTTCTGTACTATTGAACATCTACATTGGCATATATACCTAGCTTACCTTACATGTACCTCACTGCACTGCTACAACTTTGGCATTTTTTTAAAACAAATGCATAGCATGGTTAATTGGTCCCTCACTTGCTCACTTTGGGTAAAGTCGTCTCTATTGTGACATGTGAATCGGATACTGATGTGCACGCACCGAGATCACAAGCAGAGAATTACTCACGCAGGTTGGCCTGCGACAGTTACTATACTTGCCAGTTTAAGCTACATCATGTACTTTTCTGCAATGCACTTTGGAGAATAAGAAAAGGATTTCACTTGTAAAAGAACAGTACATTAATTGACTCTACTCCCACTCAGTGTTCTACTTTAAAAACTAGAAGGGTAATCAATAGGGTGCTGGCCTTGCCCCACAGCTCCTTATACCCATCTAAGAATATAATTTGCTTGTAATAAGTTCCTTGACCATGAAGACATGCCTTTATTAGCTTAGGAATGAAGTGTTCAATACCATTATTTATGTGATGTGGCATGGAAAAAATACCTCAGTGCCACCTTGGGGTGCAGTTATGGCCAAAGCAGTGTGCTTGTGGGACCAATCTTGACTATTTCCCCTGGAGGATTATTAGATAAAAACCACTAAAATGCCTTATTACAATCTCCCAACATTAAACAACTATTTATAGTGATCCAGATTCCTGATTTGGATAAAGATCAATCTGAAAATTTATCGGAATCATCTTTTTCCTGTCAAAATCAAAACTTAAAAAGAGGTGCTAACATTTGTCCAAGATTGTTGCTAACATCATAAATTATTAAACTTTTGTCAGTTTGGCACATTATAAAAAAACTGAAAATGCCCAAGTACAATGTAGCAGCTATATTAAAATAAAAACACAAACAAAATGTTTTTGTAAATAAATCGTAAAAACTTTTGCCCAAAACATATGGGCAGAAATCACCTCAGAATTCACCACAGAGCATCTAGAATCCAACATTTTACAGGATCCTTAAGCGGGGGTTCGTGCTCATATTGTCAAGCCTCGAGCTGCTCCTACCAGCCTAATTTACATACAGGGCACGCTCATTGAAAAAGTGATGCATGCGATGTGATGGTACATGCATAGTACATGACGCGGCCACGCCAAGCTGGAAAAAGTGCGCCACTGAAAAGGCATTACATACCGGTACATGTACATGTACATGTACATCCTTATCTCTGCGGTGGGCTAAAACGGGAAGCGTTTTTAGCTAAAACTGTTCATACATCGTATTAAGAGATAAACTTGCTGTGGTTTAGTGCTAAACTCTCTTTTCGATGGGTTTTAAGTTGCCATTTGTGAAGAGTTTAACTTGATTCTGTTTAAATAAAAAAGTAAAACTGTTTGTGCATCATTTTAGCAAAAAAGTTTAACCGAATCGAGTTCCATCAGTGTTATGAGGAATTGAAAACAGTGTCTGAATGACCCCACTGATGAATGTTTGTAGTATTGTTTGATGGCAATAATTACCATCCCAGTGTACCATAATAAGACACCGTCATAACATCACAGTTGTAAAATACAGTGCCTTTCAAGGACAGTCCTATGTAAGTCTTCAAAGTGTTGGGGTTGAATCAATATGTCACTATGTTTGGGCACACACATGCATTCATTACAAACTAGCGGGATGCCGCGCTTCGCGCGGCACCCGCTAGCTGGGTGGAATTGTAACTTATAGATACACCTTGTTGACGTCCTAAAAACATAATGGATTGTATGACAAACAAACCTCGAAACTTAGGGAGTAGACTAACAGCTAGGTGTGTGTGTATAAACTTGCTTGTTTGTCATTCCATGATGCTTTTCAAATGTGTGGTAAAGGTTTGTTTCATGTTTCAAATAGTTCAGTTGTACATCATTAAATCAGAAAGTTTTCAATTAAAAGTATTACTTGCTCAAATAAAAACCTTGCTATTTTCCTTAAATAGATCATGGGCCACTGCATACAGTGCAAAGTCATGCCGACCGGACAGGCAGCCATGTCGACAGGCAGCCTCCGGGATGTACACCAATAATATTTCAATAGATGCAGAAAAAAAAACCTTTAGTAAAAAAAAATGTTACTACTCGCGAATGCATTAGGCCTATTGTAAAATATATAGTTGGAAAATGGAGAAAATATGTAGTTCCCCGGACGACGCAGTTGTAAATGGGATCTGAAATTGAATAGCCTGCTATCGGGTACAAAATAATACCAGTATTCATAACAGCTAAAGAAAGGATACAACTGGGACAATTTAAAACATTAAATGTTGTGAAACGATCTTTATTACAAAATGGGAAATAAAAAGAGTTGCATAAATGTTATGACTAACTACGACCATGCATGACTTTCCAGATTTTAGTAATTAAATTGTAATACCAAATTAGGTTAGAAAGGTATTGACAATTTTATAGGAATTGTATAGGATCATTATGTCCTTTGTTGTTAAATCATTTAGATATAAAATCGAATAGGCCTTTGGAAAATTATTCAGCTCTCGCAGGGTGGGTTTATTAGGACGGCCCTTTTTATGTGGTTCTCATTCCCGACCGACCCTATTTTTGGGCTCCTGACCCAAACATTTTCAATTTTGTTTAAAATTTACTGGAACCTCATTCACCCAAACAAATTGAAAATAAACCCCAAATAAATAGTAAATTTATACAATACGGCTCTGTGTTACATGATAGCTATTGAAAATGATTAGTTTATACACACATATGGAGTACCTTAATAAAAACCAGTGAAATCCCATGAGAGGATGCATTTATGCTGTCTATGAGTTTTATACACGTAGTATGTACCCGGTACCTAGTATTAAAATTGGAGTACTAAAAAGGTAATAAAGAGAACCAAAAATAATAGTATAAAAATAAAATAGTGTGAAATTAAGAGTACATGTACTTAAAATAAAACCTTGTGGTATGTGTGGTTAATACTGGAGAACGGTAATGTACTGTGTGTAGATTTGATTTGAAAGGCTGAATCAATCCAGAAAGAGAATGTAAAAGGCTGGTAAGTGTAAGGTTGGGAAATTCCTCGATAATGGCTAGTTGTGAAGCAGCAGAGATGTCATCCTCAGGTTTGGTAGTGGGGGGGGGGGGGGGGGTTGGAACGTTGTCTTCATCGGTAAAAGTGGCGTCTGGTAGTGCTGTCCAAAGAGTCAAGAAAAATACGGATAGGTAGGTAAAGATTCTATAGGGAAACGGTATAGGTAGGTTGAGATGCACTGAAAAAGGTGGACTTGTGATTGGAAACAAAATAGGTGAAAGAGGGAAAGCTGAAAAAAATGGGGTTTTGGTGAATGCGTGGAGAATGTTGAACAATCCTCTTGTAGGTAAAAATGCAATGTTGACTGTCAGATTCCTATACATGACACATACCTGTAACAGGGGTGCAGGAATTTCTGATGTGGCAGTTTCAAATGAGAATGACCGACTTTGACTAAGAAAGAAACATAAAAAGCAAAATGTACAATTATTTGGAATTCACTGCTAGTGCTAAATTCACTGCAAAAAAAACCTGTTTCATGGGGAAAATTGAAAAACAAAGAGAAAGAAAAAAGTTGTATGCATAGCTGTCAAAGGATTGTATATACGTGTAATTTAATGGCTTGCAGATGTTAGACATCATTGTGCAATTGGTATGTTGACCTGGTCTCTTGACGGGGTCAACAGACCAGGTCACTCGATGATCAAAACACTAACTTCTATATACATTTGGTTCTACCATGGAGGAATAAGAAGGAATAAGAATGGTTCTACACAATTCCCAGTGGCCCCTCATGAAACGGTAGCAAAAATCGTTTGGCTGAGGCTAGGCGCGGCGTGTACTACACAAATCCTGACCGTGTGTGTACCATTTATTTATATGCTTTTAAATCAGAATGTACCAGTTACGGGGGTGCAGGAATTTCTGATGTGGCAGATTCAAGTGAGAATGACTCTGAACGATCTATGAAAGAAACATACAGAGCAAAATGTACACTTATTTAGAATTCACTGCTATTAAAATGCACTGCAAAAAAAACCGTTTCATGGGGAACATTTAAGCACAAAGAGAAAGAAAATGTGTATGCATAGCAGTCTAAAGCTTTTTATTGTCTGCACTATCTGATAAAAGAAATGTGTGGTGTGTGCATCGAAATGGTTACTTTAATTAGATGTTTCTTTCTTTAAAAAAATAAACTTCGTTTTCTGAAAGGCAACAACATTTCTGAAAAGGCAGAACAACAGCAAAATGTTTATAGAAAATGTACTTCGTTTTCTGAAAGGCCTAAAAATATTGTTTTTTAGGGGGAAACTGTAGCGAAATGGTTACTTAGATTCAGATGTTTCTTTCTTTAAAAAAAATCAAAAAGAAAAAATTGCGCTGGAGGGGAATTAAAAGGAATACTGACAATCTCACAGCCGTTTGTTAAGTTGCCGTTTGTTCTCATAAATCTAATGACTAATGTTGTAGCAAAATGTTTATAATAAGTCTAATGTTGTAGCAAAATATAATCTAACAGCAAAATGTTTATAGGAAATGTACTTACTTTTGTCAGTCTTAAGCAGTAATTCTGCAGCAGAAGGGTCGATTCACAAAGTTCGAAAGAAACAGCCACGCGTCAGAAACGGCCGTCATCAGTGAGTGTGGTATATCATGGAGGAATAAGAATAGTGCATGCACGTGTTTGGTGTTTATAGAGTACGTACGCGATATCATCCAGCACGACAGTAGACAGGCTCCTTTCCATACTCTGCGTCGCCACCGCAAACTGGCGCGGGACCGGCGCAGCCACCGCGCAATTCCGACGGGAGGCCCGTGCAAAAGACGGGCCCCCACATCCGCTACCCCACACTATACCGCGGCGGGCAAACAGGACACCAGACCCAAAATGGCGCGGCCCGATAGACGGGCTCCCTCCCACCCTCCGCGCGCAAACAGGTACACGGCACACGGGGAACCGTCCACAAGATGGCGCCAACCATACCCCATCTTCAGGATTAATAGTATAGATGCTCATCCAAGCTCTTCCCAGACATACGTACATGTACTTGTACACCTACCCATCTCTCGGGCCCTGTTGCAAAATTAATCAACAGAAGTGGATGAGGTATACGGTATGTGTATGTTTATATGTGCCCTGGTGCCCTTTGTGCCCCTTAGCATGCTCTACAAAAACAAATATTGAAATGTAGTCTTTTTCAGTATATGATTACTCATGTTGTACAGGTTCTCATAAAACTTGTGAATTGTGTTTGACATGTTTTACCCCCTGGTTTCTAGCTTGTGTGATTTATGTCTGGAATGTGGATGGGATGCTGTGGCACATAGGCCTACAGGTAATAGCCAGCTCCTTGCAGCCACTTAGTAAATGATCCCCTTCAATCCTTGAGAAAATAAGAGCAAGAAGTACTTAGCCAAATAGATTGAACCTGGAAGAGAGGAAACTATTAATTTTCAGTTATTAAACTTGAAGAATAAAATGTACTGGTACCCCACATACCGGTACCATCCGAGTGTTAGAATAAGACTGCATACATGTAAATATAGGGGGCAAGTACCGGTACATACCGGTATGTACCTCAAAATGCAATTTTCTGATCAAATGTACAAGGTATCAAACTGATCAATCATAGTGAAACAAAAGTGATTGCTGAAACTAAGAAACTCAAACATCAAAATTTGCATAAACCTAATATGTATAAAATATGTGTGCGTGCAGTAAATGAATAGCACTAGATCCTCACACATACGGAACATACTGGCAAAAGTGGCATGAAAAACGTCAAGACACAATCTCATTTCCAGTTCTCCAGTATAATAATTTGCTAGTTGAAGATACGGTAGTCTTGTCAATTTATATGATAACTTGAGAATGCTGGTACATACATGTACATGGAAATTGCAGCTAATTATTATGAACGGTTCTCTTACCAAAAGGTACAGTTTGTTTCTGGTCCAAGAAACCTGAGAAGAGATTGTGGCCCTTAGTATTGAGGCTAATGTGATGGATTGAGAGATATTCATGGTGCAAAATGTCAACATGTATGGATACATTACATGTGCCCAGTGAGAGACTCGTTTGAATTTGCCGGACCAACACTAAGCCTTTACCACTCCCAACTGTGGTACATGTACATATAGTGTACGGTAGCTCTGACGGGATGTCAAAGATGCAAATTGTGTTTATGAAGACATAATTTTTGTCATAAATGATCATTGCAGTTGTTTTCATGACCATCTCAAATTTGTTTGCAACCGTCGCAAAGTTTTTGTGACATTGTGAGTTTTATGTTGCGAATTTATTTGCAGTTTTCTTGGATGTTACCAACCCTCATTATCCAGTAATTGTGTTCAAATTTGCAATGATCAGTAAAATTAGAACCAATTGCAGAAATTGAAAAATATTACTACCGAATTAAGAAGTATCTTACTTATTTGAAAGTAAATAACGATTGTAGACATCCAGCAAAATGATTGCGCTAGATATCCTGTAATTGTTAAAGAAACAAATCTAAATAAAATTATGATCGCCGAACGGCTATCACAAAAAAAAAAGAACAACATACTGGTAAGAGCCACTGCAAGACGCCAGTTGAAAACAAAAGCCGTTGTTCTTGCTTTTTTTAAAGCATCCATTATTGGAAAACTTCGAACAGGTCAGTTAAACCTGTTTAATACTATCAAATACATGTACACCCCCAAATCCACACATTCGTGATCATTCAAGCAATTACCAATGGTGTATCCATTCCTACCTTTAAATTTGCGTCTTTGTTGTCCCTTTACTGCAAAAAAGGACTAAAGGGGCAAATGTGCAGAATTTACTTCCGTTCAAGCTCACACTTGTTAAAACAATCTGTAGAGTTTAACTTGGGATAGGGGTGTGCGTCTGTCAGTTGAACCATGAAGGAATAAGAACGTATTCCTCCATGGTCGAACACAACATTGCACAGTATGGTTTACAATTAGTGGGAAATTACTAGTACCTTGCAAGGTGTTGGTTGATTTACGTATCTACCGGTATTTAAAGTCTGTTAGACCCTGACTACTCAAGGGTTAGACTTCATGATGATCATGTCTTGATCTTCCTTGACTACCACTATCAATACCAGTACCACCTGACCCAAAAAATGGAGAAACTTACCGTACTATAAGAATTTAGGGGAAGGCCAATTGCACAGATTTCTCGCATAAAGTGATAACATTGATAGGCACATATATTAGGTGCTCATATATTAGGTGCTCATATTTCATTAGTCATGCCAATTACGTACATGTATGTAGATGACTGAAAAGATCAACATGTCTTATATTTTACTTGACGCAACGATAAATGCCTCTCAATCCCAACCAAATTAGAGCAATTAATGCCAGCTCTTCGTTTTCCTTCCTTTACCACTATAAAAAAAAGAGAGAACGCTTGATTTCCCTTGTCGATACCCAATCTATGACAAAGGTGTATTAAAGATATTCCTACTTGTGGATCAATACGTTTCCAGTTTCATCCTGCTGAAGTAGCATTGTGTGAAACCTCATCTGGGAGAAGGGGCAGAGGTCCAACAAATTTTTCAGAATTTTCACCATAGATGGCTTGCTGGCTAAGGACCATTCAGGGGATACCACCAACTTTGTGGTCACATGGTAATAACATTGCTTTGAAAATGTGTCCCATTCATACTTTATGCGAATGCACTGTACATATGGTGCAAAAGTCATGAAGTATTTGCTACAAACGAAATTACCAGAGTTGAGCTTTTGCGAATTCTTGCCCTGTGTATGAACTGGACGTCATATCACGCAGAGTATAAAATGTTAAATAAAAAGTCCCCAAGATTACCACATGACCACAAAGTTGGGGAGAAGGTACCAAACGAGAAAGTGGTTTGAAATATCAGAGATTTCAAAATCTAGTCATCCTATATTTTGTAAAACCGAATGAAGGTTATTTACTGGAGGTTCCCATTCAGTTTACAGTCATGCCAACAAAAAGCGACAAATGCTGCAATAATTTTGGTATACATGGTTTAGATTGAATGATCACTGGACCTTTACAAAAAGGTCTCAACAGGGTAATTTCTATAGATGAATAGGTCTCGGATTAGATTGGATGAATTGGGATTTTACTCAAATTACTTAAGTTAGTGCTTGGGTTAGGGTGTACATGTATTGGGTCAAAATTTCAACCCAGGAAATTAATTGTGGTTGAAATAGGAGCATTTTGTGCTTGACTTTCTAACCATTTCGTACACGAGAACAAAGAGATGTCTCCACAAGGATACAAATTTGCGGAATGGTGCGTGTGTGTGTGTAACTGAAAGCAAATTTCACCTTAGTAATTGCATATTCTAGGGCAATCAGTCGTCGCGTTCCACATGACACAGTATCAAATATGGTGTGCGCATTTCATGGCCGCGTTCAGTCCTAATGAAAGTGCCATAATTACATTCCTGCTGCAGGCAGAGCTGGAACATTTAGACATTCTTCCTCCCCCCCCCCCCTTCCCCCCCCCCCCCCTCCCCCCCTCCTCCCCTCCCCCCTCCTCCCCCCCCCCCTCTTTTCAACAACAAAAATGAAGAAATAAAGAGACTGGCCGTATGTATGATTGGATTCTTGTAGCTTAGCTCTTCAAAGGTCTGAGCTCTTGAAATATTTGAAATGTTTGTGGACATCCGTCTTTGGAAACAGATATTGAAGTGGATGTATATGCAGGTTGTACTTGTACGCACGTACACAGCCTACATGTACAATGTTATTATTGTGTGTCGCTATAAGTAAGCGCAGTATATTTTATGAAATATTTGTAGTTAAAGCACACCAACAAAAATTGTTTTCAAAAAATTAGTCCGTACAACTGAAACACACAACCTGGGTCTTTAATAATTTTGACATCATGCTTACCACATAGCTCCTGTTTCTACTGTATCTGGGGCCGAACATTTATGGAGCTGCTTATAAGCACACACATTTGCTTAGCACAAACAAAAGTTTTGCTCAAAAATAAAAATAAATGGCTTACCAACACAAACCAGCTGAATACCAGTCACAAACAATCACCTGAAATTTGGTTTAATTGTAACCCTGTTTTTGCCAAGGAAAACGTCATGCTAAGCAACTTGTTGTGCTTATAAGCACAGCAAGTTGCTTAGCATGAAGTTTTCCTTGGCAAAAACAGGGTTACTTAGCAGCTAGTTCAGTGCTTTTAGGGAATATGAAACATCTTAACTGACATGGGTGCACTCCGCTTACAAAAAGAACACAATGTTAATTACCAATGGATTTCCATTTGCTGTGCAAGTACGGTACATGTACACTCGTACAGATTAGTGGCCAGGTATTAAACATGTAATCATCAATTACTGAGCTGAGACAAATTTCATGGCTCTTCTGACCAGAGTTCTGCACTGTGCCACTAAAATGTACAATGTAGACAATCTGTGCTAATCCTGCAAGCACACATTTCTTATTTATGAGACATTAGCCAAATTTCTTCGAATGTGGTTACCGCCACCACTTTCTGCAGCAGTAAACAAAGGTTGGCTCACGGTATAGCAGAGCTGTGAAATTGGCCCTTGCTTTGGGTTTCTCTAGATCAATGCTGGATGAAGAAAGGCAATCCAGATTGGTAATGAGTACCTAACAAAGATGCCACACCTGAGGCTATACACGTACAAGATCTGAACTTCGCAGGTTGACAAAACTGCAAGGTGAGTCCCCCACTCAAACATCTTGATGGAAAAAAACCACTTGAAAGTTGCAATGTGAGGAGAACCCAAGTGTATTCAGCAAACGTACCCGGGGAATATTATACAAATACAACAGAGAAAATGAGGGAATATACAAATATAACATGGTTAGAGGGGAAATTGTGCAAAACTACATCTGAAGCAGATGCGAAGCGGGGAGATGATCACGAGACAGCTAAAAAGCATTTGCTTTAAAACCCCATTCCCGGTGCCTGAATTTAAACGAACTGCCAAAGTATCTTCTTTCAATTCTACTTTACAAAGAGCTCACAAGACATTGGCATAATCCTTTTGTTTACGTACCGAGTGTATAGAGATATTTACCGATTATTTAACACTGCCAGTAGGAATTTGTCTATATTTTCAAGTTCGTATAATTCCAAAACTAAATGTCAAAACTACAATACTTTTTTTTCTTTTTTGGGGGGTGCAATACATGTAGGCCTAGTAATGAAAAATGTCAAAAAAGTAGAACAGTGTTCACCAGATGGTGGGACCAAAACGTTGGGATGTACTTTCTTCAGGGGAAGTTCTTGCACGTTTTGAATGCAGACAATTTCATGTAAACATGCACTTTATTGCAAAATAGGGTTGGGTGCACTTTAATTCACATAATTATCGTTAGAAAGGTTTCTACATTTTCGAATTCTGCCCAGTTTACCCAGCTTTATCTATCCTCTCCATTCCTTCATGCAGAATTTGATACCAGTCATAATTCGCTTCATGCAGTCAATCACAATAATTGCTAACCTGTGCGACCCACGATAAAAGTACAACCCAAATTTGATGCAATGTACATGTATTACTTATTTAACTTGTTCGTTTTGAATCTCTTATTAAGGCGCAGGTGGGGAGTTTCCGCAACCCCTTAGAAAAAATAATACGAACTTGCATTGGCCCGTTAGTGAAAACGACAAGCGCGTTTTGTGTGTGTGCCCTCTCTTGTTAGTCATGACACGTCTGACATCTTATTTGGCAGGTGGGAATCAAATTTGCAAAACCAATAAGTACTACCGGTAGTAGAGCAGTTTTTTGTTTATCCCTCCCTGCTTTGCGTTTTATTCTCCCTTTTGTAAATTTAATCTTCGTCATCTCATGTAGATGGCAGCATGTGACAGGCTTTTCTCGTCAAGAGAGCTGGCTAACCCCGCTATACATGTACCTGTACTTGTCATAACCATCTGCCTCCGTTTCCGCTGCCTTTTTCTTTTAAAGATTGGGAGATCCTGCTACATATTATAAAGCTTCAAATAGTGACTATGAAGATGAAGATTGTATCCAGGGGGTCCGAGAATAAGTGGAAGACTTATGAAACAAAAATGCAATATGTGACTGATATCTTTCTATAACAATATAATAATAATAATACAGAGTATTTTTTATCATGTTTTACCAAGATCACAGCACCGGTATAACAAAAGGGGAAATTGCAAAAAAGGGAAGGGCAACTTAATAACAATACAATGAATCCACAACAAAACCAAACAGGCAATTTAAGAGTAATTCTAAACAGTATTCTAAGATTTAAATTTAAATTTGGGATGTGGTCTCATTCAGCTGAATGCAACTATGCACGTGTCGCACACTGACCGACCAATTATAGTACCTAAGCGTGCGTGTTCGTCGTTCTAACACTTTAATACACATGCCATTTGCAGATTACAAACAAACTGCTAATAATTTAAAAACAAAAATCTCTAAGACGCATCTTTGAAAATTATTTTCTTTAAAAAGACGATATGCCAGAGGGAAGAATTTCACAGGGAGTTTATAATATCTTTACAACAAGAAGTAGGCTTTTTGGTCAGTTACTTGTTTGTATATCTAGCACGATATGGGACAGAGGAACTCCATCTTAGTCCCCCATACCTATATGTGACCGGCTCTGCAATAAAGGGTATTAAGTCGCGCTGTGCACTATCATGTAATGGACTACTCAACGTTAAGAGGATAAACATTTCATCCAAATGTGATTTACATATTTTGCCATTAATGACATCTTTAACACCAATATTTTCAGGTTTTATTCAAAGAAATGTTGATTTATTGATTAAAGTGGAAAACACGCTCATTTTGTGTTCATCGTTCTGTTGTTCTACAACAATGCCGGCTTTTTCAAAGCCTGTTTTCTCAATTTTGTGACATAATACCCATTATTGTGGAGTGGGTCACATATGCACTCTCTATTAAAACTATTGTTGCCTAAAAACCTTTAACAAAATCTTGAGAAACCAGAACATTTTGCAAACACATTGACCACCACAAAGGAAGGGAGGTTCCCTCTGTCTCATATCTTGCTCCAAATGACTTTTTGGATAGCTGCAAAAGTTATACTTTAGCTTAAAGGTAGTATACACCATTGGTAATTGCTTGAATTATCATGAATGGGTAGATTTGGGGGGTTGTATTTCATAGTAAATATCGTTTAACTGACTTTTCCGAAGTTTTACAATTATAGATGCCGAGAAAAGCACGAAAAACAGCGTTTGTTTTCAACCGGGGTCGAGCAGTTATTCTTATGTTATCTTTGTTTTTTCGCTCTCGCCGTCCGGCGAGAGCGAATTTTTCTTTATAAAATTCAATTTTTTTGAATAATTACAGGATATCTAGCGCAATCCTTTTGCTGAATGCCTAGAATCATTATTTACTTTCAATTAAGTAAGGTATTTCTTAATAATTCAGTAGTAAATATTTTCGATATCTGCAAATGGTGTATACTACCTTTAAACAAAAGAAAATTCAGGGTGAAACCATGAACTTGGAAACGAGAATAGAAAGACTATACCTTAAATTCAGCTCGAGGTCAGTGAATTTGTTGTAAAACACAGTTGTTGGGAAAAACCAAAAACTCGGTTCTGTCACTTTTTTAACTGCAACATATTGTGAATTATCCTGTCAATCATGAAAAAAAAAATTAGCACATGCTGACACATCATCCTAAGTTTGAGGGTCAAGTTTGGCGTAAAGCGGAATATAGTCAGCATATGCATGAATCAAGATACAAAACACAAATGATGTCTCCTGATGACCTACATGTACATGTACATGATAAAATCCAAACCATCCTGTAATCGAGTGCTCTGGCAAAGAGTAGGTGAGTACGTAAAATATTACCAACGTGGCTACAGGTACTCGCATTCAGCAGTGTCTGCCTGAAACAATAATTTCTTAAATTGTCATGGACAACAAAATCATTAAGATGTACAAACAAGAAGCAACAACACATATTAAACTGGAGTTAAAGTGGAAGAAATATTGTTAACGGAGCTATAAAATGGACAGCGCAGTTTCGAGAATTACAGGGTTTCTAATTAATAATGGTCAGGAAAGCTCTAAATCCAATCCTCATTTTGTTTTTCCCGGATCAAGTCTGGATGAGTCCACACAAAGTTCTCCATGTGCTTCATGAATTCTAAACAGCTTGCTTGAGAAGCAATCTTTAATTAACATGGAGATTGCTTGTGACAAGCAGGCATGAAATGGAGACACACTGTGTAAAAAATTTTAGGTTTTGGGACTTCGATGGACAGAAACGGCCAGTGTTGATTTCAAATGCCTCCTTCGATGTTGATTGTGAACTGTTGCTAGCTTAGGAAGAGAATAGGTTTGAAGTCAATACTTAGCAAGGGCTGCCTGAAATTGAGAAAGCAAGTGCCCTTGCCTTATTTTTTGAAAGGTGTGTGAAAGGGCAGTACCTAAAAGAAATCCTCAGAACACCTAGACATTGGTACCATTTAAGCGCTTTTATGATTGGTTCAGGAGCAGTAACTACTATTAAATTAAAGTGATGATAAAACATGGAAACCACAAACCAAGTAGAATTCTATGCACAGCTCATTGTCATTAACCAAAGTTTGCCATGTCGGTTGAGACACAAAGTGTGACATTTTGCTACATTTCTAGTTACGGTACATGCCAATTATTTGAATATTTATTTCTGATATTTGTCTTAGATGTTAAACAGAATTGGGCAAGTTTTATACATAAGGTTTGTGAAATATTATCTATATCCACTGAATTTCACACCTTTGGGATCTTTACAAAGTGCTCTTTTAAAAAAAATGCAAACAATGGATTTCAATGATGGATTTGGGAAGACTCCAGTAAAAAAAAATGCTCTGGGAAATTGGGTTAATACCATTTCAAAATACTGTTATATGACATCCGACATGTGGACATAAGTTTTTTAACATTAATAAACTAGCAGACAACATGCCTTTCATGTCTGTGAAAATAATGCAAGCTTTCGTCAGGGACTATAATACATCTACTTAGAATGCTACCGTAGCAGAAATGCTGTGCATACTCCAGAACTGACATTGTGCCAACAGTATGCTTAAAGGGATATAACAGTACATTTTTGTACATGTAGAATGTTGTTTTTTGTGCATTTTATACATAGTTTTGGTTTTTTAAGTAAAAAAAGAAAGAAAGTAGGGTGCATAACAACTAACCTAATGGAGGTTTACATTGTAGCTCATCTTTACACAATTTTGCACAATTTGGGGGTTGCTTTAAAGAAATAGATTCCATTCCTAGCCCAAATTCAGGCACCATATTTCGAAACCAACTTCAAGGTTAGTTTCTTCCAACTGTATGTACCACATGAGGTGGAATCATTGTGTAGGGTACTAGTCCTAATCTAATTATTAGTCTAGTTATTAAATTGGTACTGGTAGGTACTTTTCCAGGTACATATGTACATGTAATTGCAAATAACCCTACATACTGGTATAGATATGTGTGGCTTTCAGCTTTTATACATATTGGTACATAAAATATACAATATGGTACATTTTAAAATGCAGATTAGATGTTCATTAATATTACAAAAAACAAATTGCATCACTTTATTTCAGTGATCATTTGCATATGTTGATGGTTAGCGTGCTTATTACTACATGTTTACTGTTTACAATTTTCAAAGAAATACAATACCGGTAGGTCAGGCATCTAATGACATAATTTTTTTTCAGTGGCATTGTCATATCACATACACTGATAGCTTCAATAATGACACACTGGATAGTTTGCACCGGAGGACGTGTATGCATGCACGCATGGATAATTGTACTGCATAATCAATTCAAAAAAACTTACACTTGCTGGCCTGAAAAGGAGGGTGATTGAGGAGTACAGCAGGAGTGAATACAACACGATGCATGGTGTGTTCCACTAAGGCATTGCCACAAATGTTGCCGATGATTTCTCATTAATTATGTTTGCAGCATTTGCTTGAATAGAACACACCGCAGGTGTGTGATGTTTGCTTAAAGGAAAGATACACCATTTGCAGATATCGAAAAAATTTACTACTGAATTATTAAGAAATATCTTACTTATTTGAAAGTAAATAATTATTGTAGGCATCCAGCAAAATAATTAACTAGATATTCTGTAATTGTTCCGAAAATTTATTTTAAAAAAAAGTCATGACGGCGGTCACGAAAAACAAGAACAACATAAGAACCACTGCCCGATGCCGGTTGAAAACGAACGCCGTTTTTCTTGCTTTCCTCGGCATCCATAATTGTAAAACTTTGAATAGGTCAATTAAGCGATATTTACTATAGAATACAACCCCCTAAATACAATGTACCTTTGTGCCTTTAAATTCCCTTTTTACCAAGTAAATTTTGTACAAGTTACATACATGTACACATTCAGGCCGTTGGACACGAATTAAGCATGTATCATCAAGTTTACACTTGGATCGGTTAACAGTCCTAGTCCTAGTGTTCTACTTGATGACAAATACGTATTCCTGAACCTTAGCTCCCCATTCATTGGGCATGGATTTCAGCCAAGTGGATTTGACGACCCGTCTCATTCATTCCATTAATTAAACACTCCCGCCCTATTACCTGTTTTGTTACTTATCTTTTTTGCCCCTTTTTTTACGATGACCGTGTATTCCGTTCACACTTGAATGGGGGAAATGAGCAGAGTGATTTGGTGTAAGGGTGCGTGCGTCACGTTGTCAGCTTTTACAGATAAATATTTGCCTGTCTGGCTAGAGTAGCAACTATCCATACAAAAAAGAAAGTGAAAGAAGGAATAAGAAAGGCAAAGTGTTATCGCTAGAGCTTCAAGAAGTCTGTTGTTTAGTTAACTAATTTGTTGGAGCCGAGATAACTGGCATTTTCTTGCCTGATGTACTCGTTGCGTGTTGGCTTTCATCCAAACATGTGTACGTATGTTTGTTATCTAGGTATAGACAGTGGCTTTTTTGTGTTTACGAAGGAGAGGGTCTACTGTGCAATGCTGGAACTTAGCATAATCAGACATCATGATGAGTGACCTTTTTTTTTTTCAGTTCATCATTTTTTCTGATATCAAACCACCTTATTTTGGCTTGAAATACCTATATTACATGTACATGTACTTAATTATGATGTTCATTTGGAACAAATGAACATCATAATCTACTGATTATGTCACACATTGTTTACGTGTGCAATGTTCTAAAAGAAAACGTCATCAGTACAGGTATGGAATGATCTTTTTAGTTTGTATGAATTATATACAACACATTGATCCCAATGCAGTACATGTATCTATGCATAATGCATACTTCAGCACCTGTGCAGCATGCAATACATGTACTGGTACATATCACAGGACAGCAAACACAAAGCTTATACCAGATGCATACTGTGTGTATACTTTCAATCAAAATGCTGGGCAGCAGTGATGGATTAGGTCTCTTTCTCCCCCCCCCCCCTTCTTCCTATCTTGCTGAGTGACTGCAGTATTTCATGATGTAGGCAGTGGATACAGACAAGCACTAACCTGGATGAGCAATAAATTAAACTAGGGCAGTTCAACATTCCTGTTTGTGTTGATAATAAAGTGGGTTAACAAACCAGGTGTCTGCAAATTAGGCTGTGTTACATGTCAGGTTAAGTATAGGTAACAATTCTCGAAATAATTGTGGAGCATGAAATTGTACTTATACATGTACATAATGTTCGGAGTCGGATATATACCACCTTATGTACACTGATAAGACAGAGCCCATAGGACAGACTTCAAAACTGGAAAAAATATATGAGACCATGAAACTTGAAAGAATTTATAATGAATTATATATCCAGTGTTGGGTTTTGCCCTTCACAGACATACCGTATACTATACGGATACTCAGTGTTGTCCCCAGAGTTTTGTTTTATTAGAAAAAGAATTGCTGGTGTGGGACTCGAACCCACGACCTACTGCTTTCTAGTGGAGACGTAATGCACATGTATAACCTAACCTGACCATGCTAGCCAGTTGATTGGCTGGTTCGAGTCTGAATAGCAGTGGTAGCCACTGGCTAGCAAAGTGGTTGAGTTACAAGACGTATGCATTAGAAAGCAGGAAGTCGTGGGTTCAAGTCCTAACCGAGCATTTTTGTTTTTTTATATAGTGTTTATAAAATACATAATTGAAGGGCATAACCCAATATTGAATTTACATTACCCTGACACAAATACCATCTTACAAATTATAAATCAACAACGGATGGGTGTGATGAGGGGTGTGGACGGAGCGGTGAGTCGGTTTGGGATCCAGTCATCCGAGGATCAGGTCTTGGATCCCCTGTCATGGTAGAGCCTCAGGCTTGAATCCTGGACATCAATGTGTTGGCACGATCAGGGGTCCTGTGGGCATGGACCATGCGGACAACTGATCTATGATGTTTGACAGGAGAGCGGCAGCGATTACGCGTCCCACGTGAGGAGCAGACGCTCTGGCTTTATCACGACACACCCAGCTTTATAAAGGACATATTGAAATAGTGTCTAAGGGCTCACAAAGGAGTGTTACCTGAACAGTGACCGGTACCATTGGCCTGAACCCGCCTCGGATCGAATTACATTAAAAATAATCCCGCGCTTCGGCTCGGTGAATGTTACAATAATCCCGGCGCGAACTCGTTAAAGAAATCCTTGAGATATGTGAAGCCAGCGCATTGTCAAACTTGATTATTCTCCAAGTTTTTAGCTGTGTTTCACAGTTTCTTTGAATTTAATGCACATTTCCATTTACATATACCAACATGTGCTAAACTAAGTTATCTAATAGGCAAAAGCTTCAGTGTAACACAGACTTCAGCATCAAGAGTTTCCCAAATTTGTGCATTTTTGCTGTGGTATATATCATACAAGTAAATGTACGGCACTACTTGTACATGTATATTTACAATGTAGTTTCTTCAATTTATTACCATTCGCAGCGTATCATGATTTCCCCATTAGGTAAAAATGAACACTGGAAACACGGTGTTCACTGCTCTGATTTGTTCTACATTTATAAATAAATACCAATGCAATCTAATTCTCGTAACAATTTCTCATTTTAGTACATTGTATTTATTTTTACTGCATGCAAACCTAAACCCTCCCACAGTGTTAATACAAAAGAAAAATTACACAAACAGAAAAAGGTAGGGGTTGTACAAATATTAATAGTTACCAAAAAGGCAACCAAAAAGAACTCTAGTTTCCAATAATTTCCAGTTAATTTGACCAGATAGATTTATTGCAGCATTATCTGCCTGTTTTTTTCTTCTGGATGGTGCCCCTGGCCATTGACTATCACATGAAGTCGCGTGGCAGATTGTATAATTGGATTTTGTTGCTCGAATGCTTCTGAGCACTGCAGGACTGCTGGATTCATCATCTCCAAGCTCTACAATTTGTGGCCGGATCGACCAGGCTATCAAGAGTGCGCATCCATCTATAATGAAAGGCCCCACTGAAATGAAATAAATGCCGCAAATATTTATTGGCCTCATCAGTCAGTTTGGAAAATGCAGTCACTGTTGCTGTCACTGTGCACTTACGTGCATACATGTACTACCGGTACATCTCATGTAAGTGAGGTTTAAAATTAAACTTTCACTGAAAGTATAAAATATCTTATAAATTCCAAGTTTTATTAATTTTCATTCCAACAATTGTTTAGCAAATTGACTTAATTTCTCTTATATCAAACCATATGTAATACACCTTCAACATATTTTGATTGTTCTCACTTATTTACATGTAGTTGAAATGCATTCCATTGTGAGTGTTAAATGTCATCTCCCTAACACGTTTATACAAGTATGTTAAACAAGCTCTTTAAATATGTACATGAATATATTCCACACCGATGACTGTGATCTATGTGAAATTTCATAGAATCAAGCAAATGTTGAAATGAAACTACAGTTGTTGACTCTGTAGAGATAGCTTAACTTTCAATTTCATGTGTACATGGATGAATCAATACTTTCTATGTATATTAACAAAAACTTCAAATCTTGAATTTACCAAATAGTGCCATTTAGTTTATTAAATGTGTCAAGATGCTCAAGGGGTCAGAAGCCCATGTGTTTAAATGTCTATTGTGTAAGCCTCATTCAGAAAGCATAGGGCATTGTATACTGCGCAAAAATACGGCTCAGCAAAGGCCAAAATTCTTATTTCGTACAGTTGGCTCTTCCCCCAAAGCAAAACTCACATTTGTAGCCTTTGCAGTTTCGTAAGATGCTAGATATGGGCTGGAACAAGCTTTACAGGCTTGCACAAGTTCTTCGCTCTCGCTGCCTTAATTGACTCAAATAAATAGCCAAGGGGAGAACTTTAATGTCGCTGTGGCCATAAACATTAAAGACACTAAAATAGATGCATATCTTCATTCAGATTGCTTGGGCTGATAATCGCTCTTCACTTGAGGCTAGTTTTTATCTTACTTTCAAACAAGAAAACTGACATCCGTCAAGAGGCCAAATGAAAAAATGCTTATCAGATGTCGAAAAGACTTCATGTAAAGAGAAAAAAAGAGAAATGTGTGTTGGGATGCTGAGCCTCTACGAGCTGAGGCAATGTTTTTTAGTAAATTACCCCTTTTTTATATACAAAGATGGTTTTAGCATTTTGTCATTTATCTACACTCGTCCTCCTGTTTTGTGCTTACAGTAGTACATTGTATGTACAGGGTTACCACATAATTATTTGCTAGTTCTGCAGGGAGGGATCTGTTTGGGGGGGGGGGGGGGGTGGAGTGGTTAAGAGGAAGATAGAGAGGGAGAGAGACTAAAAAAGGAAGAAAAAATATGCTGTAAAATGCACCCAGACGACTTCAAGCAGGGCATTTACCGAGAATTAGATTCGGGCAATATCGCAAATTACAAACATAAGTTTGCATGCACACATTTATCACATGCCTGCATGTGCTGTTGTGAATTTAACCTGTAATGTGCCATATGTGCACACAAAAATAGCAATGTAAATGCTGGCTGTGATGAGTACGTACCTTACCTACGTACGTGATTGTATGTCAGATTGTAGATTTGTGTAGAGCATGACATTTACTGAATTTATTAGGCACAGCATGTGCATTTAATCCAATGCAATGCCACTTTGTTTTATGCAGGTTTTAATGTTTACTCATTGTACGTAGTACACGTATTTTATTTTTAGCTAAGATCAAGTTTTATCCCAAAACTTGAAAATACTTTTGGAACTTTTTAAACTGTGTTAGGTGGCTGATTTTGTAAGATTGTCTAAAAAAAAAACAGAAGGAGAAGGTAGAGAAAACAATAAACGTAAACAAATTTTAATGAAAGCAAAAGCAGCTCACAAATTGAAACTGAGAAGACCTAAAAAAACAAGATTGAACTTCGCTCATTTCTTCCCATGGTAAAATTATTGCAGTTTTCCTGCAGAACAAAGTGTTTTTGTCAAACTCAAATTAAAAAAACTTAAATGATTCTTCATCGGTGGTAAGACAAATAGAAAAAGGATAACATTAGTACAACAGTAGAAGGGGCAGATTTAGGCATTTTTTGCAGGGTGGGGTTAGGCCACTTTATATTTGTTGTATGGCCGATTGTTGCAGACAGGCGTAATGCTCTCTAGCTAGTCGCCCATTCATAATGCTCACCATATAGAAATAGCCCATGCAAAATGTCATTAAAAAAAGGGGAGGGGGGGGGGGGGGTTGACCCCCCAAACCCCTCTCTGGATCTGAGCAGCTTCTGAGTACCATGCATGGCCCTGTTGGCTGTCAGCACAAATGTGACAAACTGGGTGTCAATCTTCGAAAGCAAACCAGTGCAAATTATGAAAAATGTGTTGCCCTGGCAACCTAGAGATGGATTTTTAAGTCGGGAGGGAGTCCTCCAGTTTCCACAGAGTGGAATGTAATTTGTTCGCCTCTATTTCCTAAATCGCAGAACGTGTCCGAGAGGTGGAACGTGCAAGTACTTCAAATTGAAGACATTACTGCAGTGAGGACTTGGCAGGAGTGGTTTATTTATTGAGGGGGGGGGGGGGGGGGGGGGGGGGGTAGAGCTGCATGCCTCTGATTATGGCCAGCCAGTACTCGCTGTCAAATGTACTGTGTATTTTCCTTTCACTAATTGGTCTCTAACTCCTGTGGATATACACAGATCACGTTTTCTGAAAAATAAACTGGGTGACTGTCATCGGCAGTAAAATAATCTGATGGTCACTTTTCCTCGGTGCCATTTCAACCTTTGAAAGTTTAAAAATGAACCTTGAACAACAACAAAAAAGGCCAAACATTGAATAGTTTTTAGTGGGATTTAATCAACGGTGAAGATATAACAGAGCATTTTGGTTGCTTGGGGTTAGAACCAGTAATTTGTTCTTGAAGGATTTCAGCAAGTTGTACAACAAGCCGGTAGATTTATTGGTTTTATTTATCATTTATGAACATTTGCATTACCAGTAAATGCATTTTGGCATCAATACAAACAAATGTCAAGATAATGATGCAGTTACTTATACATTTATGCCAATTACCATGCCAACAAGATTTTCTTCAGACCATTTGAAATGCCATTTTTAATAGTAATCAACAAAAGAAATTTAGGATCTTCTGTGCATGTACATATTATGTACAGTACTACATCATGTGTGCATGCGTAACAGATACATTTGAATGTGTTTGAACAGTGTACATTGCACGTATACATGTACGTATGCACATTAAAATCATGCACAACGACCCAGACTATTTATTTGTTTTGTTTCAACTGCCTCGTTGCACCACTTCCATGCTTACCGCAAGACAGGTTCTTACGCCATTTGCGATGCCACTCATTGCGTCAATTGGTGTGAGATTTTGACCTTTGAAGATGAAGTGGTCATGTAAGGCAGCGCGGCGCGTAATATGATAACACTCAAATTAACGGGCCTGAAGCAAATACGGATTCGCATTCTTGTTGTGCTCATTGATGGGTCAAATGAAATGTGCAGATACGTACTTAAACATTTGGAATGTGTAGGTACATGTAGATGTATGCATACCAGTGCCATTTGACATAAATACATGGTGTACAGTGTTACCAGTTGCATTTTGTTTACCTTTCTAAAATATTATTAACCCTAACTCCCTACCCATTTTTACTTACACATAACCTGAATCCTGCAAAATCCTCCAATTCCTAAATTGTTAAAACTCCAAGTAACCTGAATCCTGCAAAATCCTCCAATATTGGTCACTGGTGACCATACAGCCTGTATCCTGCAAAATCCTGCAGTCTTGCCCTGGCTGCAGTCAGTAAAAACCCAAGTAACCTCAATCCTGCAAAATCCTGCGATGCATCAAACTCCAAGTGACCTCAATCCTGCAAAATCCTTGTGTGTCACATTCAGCCTGATAACCTGAATCCTCCATATTCCTGCAGGGGTAAAACCCCAAGTAACCTCAATCCTGCAAAATCCTGCAATGCATCAAACTCCAAGTGACCTCAATCCTGCAAAATCCTGCATTTTGCAATGAGGAATTTGGAGGATTTGGGAGGGTTAGGGTTAATGAATAATACAAACAAATTGTAAATTTGTCAAACTTGACATAAAAGTACTGAATGGATTGACTTTGAATGCCCTGAATGAAACTGTATGCCCTGTAATTCTGCATTGAACATGTTCAGTTCCCCTATATTTTGTTCCATTATTTTAAACACCTGAAATTGTTTTTACTTTTCATTTTTAGACTAGTGGTGTCATGTCGAATAACATCTTTTGTTTTCCCCGTTTATTGCATGTTTGTTTAGAATGGAGAGTATGAGGTCGATTTGAACCACTTATTATGCAGTCTGAACAACAACATGGCGGTAGGTTTTGTACACAGCCAGTCATTGCCTTGTTAATCATTTAATAAAAATCGACTTCAGCCATTGCTGTTAGCTTTGCAATTTTCCGAGTCTATACTAACGCAAATATCCCACTGTATCACCAACTAACAAGTCACAGTTTAGTTCTAACAGTTTAAAAGTCTAACAAACTGCTAGTGTTTGTCAACAAACCCATATTTAGATTTATTCTTATTTTTCTCTTTTTTTGAAGAAGGCATGCCAATGAAATTCTTAACATATTTTAACCACCCTGTTGGGTTTGCTGTAATAATGATTTTGGTTAAGTTTTCCTTGTTGGAGTGTTGCTTTCTGTACTAACATAATTTATAAATTTGTGTCTAATGAAACAGGTCATGGTTGTCACTTCCATTTTGTTATCTGGTGCTGGACATAAAAAACAGATGATCACAAGGATGATCTCATATCGATAAATTGCTTCTCTGTTTGTACCAGTATACAGCCACTCTACACTGTCAGTCATTGGCTGGGTGCGTTTGATTCAGCTTCGCTGTTTATACAAGGAGTTGCATCATGGGGAAGCCACAAAATAAGGCTAATCAAACACTGCCATGTAATAATTGCTTGGGGTGGGCATGTACACCATTTGCAGACACCAACAAATGTTACTGCCGAATTATTACAAAAATATCTTACTTATTTGAAAGTAAATAATGATTTTATTCAAAAATGATTGCGCTAGGTATTCTGTCATTGTTCCGAAAAATTGAATTTTATTAACAAAAATCCTGATTGCAGGACGGCAAATCGCGCAAAAATTACATAAATACAAAGAACAACTGCCCGACAGTTAAAAACGAACGCTGTTTTTTTTGGTTTTTTTCTCGGCTTCCAATTGTAAAACTTTGGACAGGTCAGTTAAATGATCATTACTATACATTTCCCACAAATCCACCCATTCCTGATAATTCAAGAAATTCACTTTAATTGTAGGATACACCTTTGGTAATTGCTTGAATTATCAGGAATGGGTGGATTTAAGGGGTTGTATTTTAAAGTAAATATTGTTGAACTGCCCTGTCCGAAGTTTTACAATCATGGATGTCGAGGGAAAAAATGGATTACAGGATATCTAGCGCAATCATTTTGCTGGATGCCTAGAAAGAATCATTATTTACTTTTAAATGAGTAAGAAATTTCTTAATAATTCGGTAGTAAAAATGTTTGATATCTGCAAACTCTTGGATGCACTGACCCCAAAACATCCCACGGTTGCTCACGCGAGAGGCATATATACCTGTATGTGTAATATGTGTACTGTGTTTTGGGGGTCACAATTGTTTTTCTAATGGTATAAACATATCAATAGATCTTCCCTGGACACACACACACTAGGGAGTTAGGGTTAATATCTTCCTATCAATGAAATCGTCCTGTGATGTCAGCCATCAGCTAGAGACCTGCCCGTGAGCTGCAGGCAGGGCCAGACACAAGGATTAAGTGATAGCTAATAGTTTTGTAATATTTGCATACATTTGTGAAAGCTAAAACAAATGCACCCAATGTACTGCACTGGGTACCAGTATATTCACAAAGTGGTTTTTTGTTTCCTGACTGACCTTTCTCTGGAAAATGACCTTTTCCTGAACTCCAGCTTTAGTCAACAAAAATTCACTTGTTTTCTATTAACTGACCCAGCGAAAAACCTATAAACAGAGTAGCATATGCAGAATGAACAGTTGATAACTGAATGCATGCAAAATATTAAAAAAATCAACTATCATTCCGGCCCACCCATATTTTTTCAGGCAATTTAGAACCCCCCAAAAAGTGTTTACTCACCCACTAGCCTTATTTTCTCTCCATTGTAATAAAAAAGACTTATTTGCCTTATTATTGTCTTGAAGAGATTTGATATGCTCAGAATTGAGCTAAGTGAGTGTCTGATAGTTAGGATGTAATCGCTATTTATTGTATATATTAGCATAAATTAGCATAAATTATATTAGCTTGAAATATTAACCTGACTAATGGCTTAAATGTATTGGATTATCTTTCAAATACAAAAAGGGGAAGATAAAAAAACACCATTTTCTGTCTGCGCTCTTAAAAAGAAAAAATCATACTAATGACTTCTAGGTTTTAATGTATGTAATGAAAATTCTACCTTAACCACTTCATGTCGGATGACGTGTATACACGCAAAGGTTTTGCACTATTCAGAACAGATGATGGAAAAACATGCATGAGAGAAGCCGGAAATATATGTTAGCGACGCGCTCGCAAGCAAGTACGGTATTAAGGTGTGATACCCACAGATGATGGCCTGAACCCATCTGGGATTAAGGTTTGTAAAAAAAAACCTGTGTCAATGTCAAAATAATCCTAGGGCGAACTCGTTAAATTGTCTCTATTTTTGACATACAAGCTTTATGCATTGAGGTTTTTTTCAAAGCACAAACTTATCCGCTCTGCTAGCATACTGGATCCAAACCTCTGTTTTGATCCTAAATTAATATTACATTTAATCTATAAATAATTATAAATATTTAAAGTAATTTTTCCGTTACTAAACCTAGGTTATTTCATTAAAAAACTAACTACTTTTTGATTTCAAACTAAACATTTAAGAAAACAAAATGTTTAGCAGTGAAACAAAAACAATTCCCAAAACAAATTTACAAAAAGCAAAGACTACACATCTTCAATCCACCGAAAGATACAGGTAGATGCTCATGATGCTAGAAACAAAAAGCCTATGAGATTATTTTGTACTGTCATCACCTGCAAATCACTTTCCCATTTTGCACGGAGTCTTGGGTCTGCAAGCTCAAGTACAGACTGTCCGCAGTTGCCCATCAAATGAAACGTTCTCAAATTCAACTTCAATTGCCGAACACAGTGCGGTTATCTTTCAAAGACCATTTAGAAAATGACGCAGCGAAGATTTCTTTTTGATAAAAAAAAACCGATCGTTTCTTCCCTTGACTGGCTTTTTGTTAAGTTCCCTCACTCAGACATAACGTGTATTACTTCACCACCAGCAAGTTTTTGGCCGGAATGAGCCTGGTGGTTTTATTCTGATTCAAACAAAACTCTTTGACAAAATGAATAACACTTTTTTTCACTTGCTATATGTACAGTACTTATAAAATAGCTGCCTATATGTGCAGCTGCACAGCATTTTCATTTTTTAAATCCAAAATTGAGTGATGATTTCTTTTCGATATTTTTGTCAGTGATCTTACATTTTTTACATTTCTATAGTATTATTCTATATTGTTTCCCTTCTTTGTTTCTTTGTTTCTTTGTTTTCTTAATATATTTGAGTGTAGACGCCACAGGCTCCCATCAATCTGTTAATTAACTGCAGACAAATGTTACGAGTGGCTTGTAATTTCCATTTTCCTGTTTTGTTCCCCCTTCCATTGCCATCAGAGGGATGGTTTGTGCTGTGTTTTTGCCACACATCTGGCAGACTAAACGCCTGATGCGCACTCGGTGTGTCATTTGTCAGTGTAGAGTGAGGGCGCTGTTTTACAAACTGAACTTAGTCATCCATACCCCTCCACCTCCAAGAACAGGGAAGATAGAAGACAAGAAGGGTACCTTTTCCGAACCTTAAACAAGCCACAATCCTACAGCCACGTCTACACTGTATGTACATTTTTGCCTAACAACTCATGTTATACCATTCTTCTGAGGAACAATTAAAGGACTTAAATTTCAGCCTTCAAGAGTACTTTGTGGCCTTTCTCTTTCAACTTTGCTTTTGAATACAACCTATAGTTCGATTAATTTCAAACTTGGTCAGTAACATCTCTGGACCAAGCCTCATAAAATTGTTCATAGAATTTGGCCAGTGGTCACCTAATGGTCAGTAGGGCTCATTTTCTTCAAAATTACAAAATGCTTCTTCTCTCATAGTCTTAATCCAATTATTTTGGTCAATGATCAATTAATGGTCAGTAGAGGTCAAAATTTGGCCAATGGTCACCTAACACTTTTAACGAAACTTGATCCAACGCGGTTTAGGCTGATTGTACTGAGAAACACACCCATTACATTTTCGGCTCGCTGCTGACAGACATTTCCGGCCTTGCTGGTGGCGTGTTTATAAGTCATCTGTTTTGAATCTTGGAAAAACTTTGCATCTATATACGGCGGCGCAAACTGGTTAAAATTATGAAATTCTTCTCTGACAATCTTTATCCAATTAATTTCTCAAAGGTCACCTAATAGAGGGGTCAGAATTTGGCCAATAAAACTTGGTGGTCAGTGTGACTGTGAGTTGGTTCACACAAACCTTTTAAAAAGGCTATATGTATAGGCTGATATCCATGTTTCTTGATGTACACGAGCTCTAGTTAATAACTACATAACTATTGAACTGTGAATCTGATTTGAGTGTAAGTTGGTAGGAAAGTTGATCAGGATACATGTATGTAACAGACAAAAATATCTAACTGTTATGGATTTTTTAAATAATTCATTGAACCATTCTCTACTATGTAATGACAATCAAAAACATTTCGGGAACAGCTCTGTGGTTGTTCACAACCACTATCTCTCGTTTAATTTTGATACTTGAACCTGTCAAATTGGCATGGCAAAAATGTATGGAGGAACACATACTGTTACCGTACGTATTTGGACTACACTCTTTGTCACACTGTACCTGTATTTATGGGGAGAAGTAAAATGCTCCTATAATAATTCGTTCTTAATTATACCTAACAATGAAAAAACTTCCCCACACATTATCATAAGGCAGCAGAGTTGTAGTTGAGTTGGTAACAAGTCAATCCACAAGTCAATCACAAGTCATTCAGTCTTTAGTCAACTTAACAGCTATTTAAATGAACTTTAAAGCATCTCTTTATTATTGTTCCTCTTGATGCTTCTGAACTGACTTGTAAACTGACAAGTGAAGTGACTTGTGAAGTGACTTGTAAATGACTCGATTACAACTCTGTAAATGCAGTGGCTGCCAGGACACCGTAGAGTACATGTACACCACGAGAAACAATAAACTTCCCTCTTTGTCAACATTGAGGGCACTGTGACCCATGTTGCAAAGGCACGAGTGTGATCATGCAAGTAACGCATGCTATGGCACTGTGACTCATGATCAGTGGGCACCAATTTAATTTGAGTGACGCGGGGGACAGTGAGGGTTCGTGTGTTTTGACGATTGAATCTGTACAATGACGGTAGTCAGAATCAAATCTAAGCAAACTGAAATGAAGCGACTTGATACCATACTGAATAGTTACATTCCTATGTTGATTACTTTATCCTCTGTTTTGAAAAGATTTTGATGTTATTAAGACAATTGGAACAGTACTGTCTATAATTTTTAATTTTAAACACCAGTACCTAAAGGACTTTGGTTTCTTTCATGTGTAGCAGTAGGCTGGTGCTCTAAATTGGTATCCACTAGTTATTTGAGACTTTACAATTGTACACATGATGTTCAGGCTGATCTTAACCAGTTCGCGCGGGGATTATTGTAACATTCACCGAGCCGAGGCGCAGGATTATTTTTAACGAAACTTGATCCAAGGCGGGTTTAGGCCAATTTCCGGTTTTGCTCACTGCTGACAGACATTTTCAGCCTTGCTCGTTGCATGTTTATGCGTCATCCGTTTTGAATCTCGAAAAAACTTTGCGTGTATTTACGCCCTGAGGCGCGAACTGGTTAATTTTACAATACAGAACAAATACGTTGTTGATAGTAGTTATTTGACTGAGTGTACAAATAGCAGGGGAAGTTTTTCTTTTTTTTATTAGTTGTTTACATGTACACGTGTGTTTAATTAACTTAAACATACAACAGCAGTGGCTACAGTTCCACAGTACAAAAGAGTGCTGTGTAAAAGATTTAATGAACAAATAAATTGAGTGGATTTTTAATACTTTTCTATGAACACTCTATGCGTGTACATGTATAATTGTATGAATTTAATGCAATGTTGTCTTAGTGATGATAAAATATCTGAAAGGAAAACCTTGCCCTTTGTTAAAATTATTCTTCCAAAGGACTGTTATTAGAACCATAAGGTTTTAGCATCAAAGGAGCCCACCTGTGTCTTGTTGGATAACCTGTACTGCGGCCGGCCTGTTGCATCTGGTTTTGAAATGAGGTTAATGAAAATATTTCTCTAAATATCCTAAAATGTCAAGATGCCTACTTTACAGCCCTTTCATCATGGACGGTCATTATGTGCTTCTGGTTATTAACAAACGTATGTTTTAAAACAGGGGATGCAGATAATTAAAGCCTTGACTTCGGCTATAATGTCCTTCGTTTTTAAACATACTTGTTTAAAACCAGCCAGCACATAATTGTATTCAGTAGTCAGTACTTTCATATACTCAGTTTCATACATTCTACTCGCTTTCCAAAGCAAATTATTTCTCCTCTATGGAATTTTCTCACCAGAAAACACTGGGTCGCAATGATGTCACTGATGTCAATTTTTCCCAGCAGATTTGAAGATAAAATAGCCCTAGATCTGCCTTAATATCTCGAGATAATTCCCTCGGGCAGACATTTATTCCAGCAGATCATCTGATTAAAGGAAAACATAAGTTGTCTAGAGTAATGCATGTGAAGTGAGATGCGATTTTAATCTATCCACAAAGTTTTCAGTGAATCTGCTAAAAACATCGACTGAATGTACATGAACTCGAATCCAGCAATCCAATGTTTTAATTAAATTTTTGAGTGCAGTGTGTGAAATACATAAATAAAATACATCTTTGGAGTGTTCGAGTGGCCCTATAATGTACATTTTATACCCTATTAAGACAATAGAGACAAAGTGTGTAAATAGATCTCCACAGGACAATTTCGTTTGTTAAATACATGTAGGGTTCCACAAGGTTTCACAAAATATATTTTTTTATTTTTACTCAAAAAAGATTTCCAAGGTATGTGGTACTGGTTATCTGTCGCAAATAAAAATAAAAAATAATGCTCAATTTTCCATTCGTTCTTGTGTATGTGGTTTTTGCACCAGTAATGTACATGTACTAAACAGATTCTGACGTGTGTATGTAATCCCTGGAGACGTTTTAAGTACTGGTAGCCTTTTAAGTTCCCCGTGGAAGTCGAAGCATATGTTACCGAGTTAAGTTATTTGTCACATACTTCCTGCACTCTCAAGTCATCTTGTGTGTGGATTTCAAATGTAAAACTTTACGAAGCAAGATCGATTGCTGGAGACAACATGAGCTATGTGCAAATGGTTGGAAACATTTAAGTGCTCGGCTCTAGAAGAGTTATTGATTTTGCTGTGGAGAAACATGCAGTTTGTGATTTCGTGGTGATGTGCCGTAAGATCTTTTTCATTAACAGCAGATTTTGTTCAAATAAAGAAAGCCAGGGAAATCTGGAGATTCGAACCTGTCAGGCCCCAAGAACACCTTAACAGATTGTGTTTGTGTAAAAATACAACCAGGGGTGGATCCAGGATTTTTTTCAGGGAGGTGGTTCAGGCCCTCAAAATTTTGTAGGACCAACTGCTGCAGACAGGTGACAGTAATGCAGCTCATTCAGGGGCTGATTTAGCTTTCAGCAAAGGGGTGGTGGTGGGGGGGGGGGGGGGGGGGGGGGGGGGGGGGGTGAGCAAACGGAGATGGGGGTTCATCAGAAGGAATGCCCTACAGTACTAAGGAACATTTTATAATCTACAATGCTTTGGCCGTTTTTAAAGGGATCGTATACGTTTGGTAATTACTCCAAAAACATAATGGCAATCAATACTTACTTGGTAGAAAGTACAGCATCTTTGGGTAGTAAAATGCTTTTTTAGAAACGTTTCACTTCGAAGTACTGTGGTTATGAAAAAAAATATCACTTTTTATCCCCCAAAAAATGAATCTGAGAAGCGTTACTGCAGTGACGTTTCTTAGATTGTGTATTCCAATGCAGATTATTCTTCCTGCGTGGACATAACCGCTCCAGATTTTCGGCAATATCTCAAAATTGCTACCACCTTTTGAAATGAAATCTTTACAGGTTAGTTTTATGGTATATATCTATAACTACATGTATAGGATTGAAACAAACAGTGGGTTCCAATTACCAAACGTATACATGTAGGTCCCTTTAAGGTAATTTGAGAATACAAAATTAGCTCTGAGCCAGTTTTTGGTCCCATTTTGGCAGTATATCATAACATTAGTTTACATGAATACTGAACAGGGGGGAGGGGGGTTGAAAGAAATTACAACATAAAAGTCAATACAGGGATAATCAAATAAAAGCAAATATGGGGAACATAATACACTTGTACATTGATTATATGCCTTCCCTCCAACCTTTCCTTCCAGACTTTTCAATTTGGCAATAAACAAATATGAAGAAGAAACGAAATTAGACTCTCAGAACGTGCTGGGACTGGGGTGTGAAGGCATCGGGCCTCAAGCCAGCCTCAGGATTGCGTTCCTGTCACTTGCCATCATCAAGTCAATTTCTCAAGGCGTCTTCTTTGCCAGGGTGGTGTTTGCCCAATGCGCTCAGGCATGGAGTTATAATTAGATTGACAAGTTTTTCTTTTTTTTCTGCCAGTCATCCTCGTGTTTTGTATCGTAACACAACTATCGTATAAGAAGAGATTAAAGGCATTTAATCATTCCTACACTTCATGATGCCTGATCAGACGGATTTTTTTTCTGTTGCCTCAAGAATTTCAGGGAGGTTGATAGAGGAGGAGGAGGTTTATTTTTCTGCTTGAAATGAGATTGATGTTGTGGATGTTTTATTTTTTCATCTCAAGGAGAAGCCACAACAGGAGTGTTGGCGGGCTCACATTCTAGCTTTGTTTACTTGATTACTCCATGGACCACTGGTGTGCAAACTCGCTGTCTGGACCAAGATGAGAATGGGAAATTGACGGCATACTGTTGTTTGCATTCTTACGGAAGATGATCAGTAATTTGGGGAACAATCACACAGTTTTGTTGGTTGTGAAATCCCTTTTGATTGTTGTAGTCGCAATTGTTGACATTGTCCTGAAAATGCAAAGTAATCAGAAATGTTGACCTCTGCTTTGTTTGATGTTTTGTCTGCTACACTTTAAGACAAAGAATTGATAGGAACTCGGTTAAATGAGAATGTGGGTTTGCATGCACTGTGAGGCTCAAAAAAGTAAAAAATCTTTTGTTAGAACGAAAAACGTGAAAAGTACAATAGGTCGATCCCCTTTTTATAATGATCCCCATTTTAATGTATTTCATTAATGAATCTTGTGATGTATTTTAATGATTTTAAATGGATACATTTTTAATAACGTTTCCGTGATGATATTTTGTAAAGCGCGTTGAGATTATTATATAATGTAATGCGCTATATAAGAATAAAATATTATTATTATTATTATTATTTTCACATATTACAAAAAATACGATCGTGAAATAGTCCCTATGTTAATTCCCCAGTCCCTATGTTAATTCCCCAGTCCCTATGTTAATTCCCCAGTCCCTATGTTAATTCCCAATGTTAATTCCCCAGTCCCTACGTTAATTCCCCAGTCCATATGTTCCCCAGTCCCAATGTTCTTTCAATTCTGAGAATAAAAATTTGTCCTTTGCAAAAAAAGGTAACAGACCAAATTTTCACTCGATCTTTATTGTTTTTGATTGATAATCGGCTGGTTGTTTGCTTAGCATGAAAAACACGTAGAATTTTGGCTGGTAACCTGTTTTTAATGAGCAAGATTTGTTGTGCTAAGCAAATTTGTGTGCTTAGCAGCTCTATGAAATTGGCCCCAGGTGCTAGGGGATTTGCTTGCTGAACCATTGTGCCTGCATGCTAAGTTACCATACCAATGACATTTATGGTCAGCTTTTGATGCTGTGTTTTCTCACAACAATGTCTCTACATACGTAGTACAGGTGAACCCTGCCATATAATCAGGGCTTTAAAATAATTTAATTGGAAGAGAAAAAGAAGAGACTGTCTCAGCCCTATTTCATCACCCTGGAGGGCACTTGACCTGTCATCATTGTTTACCCACTGACATTTGGGATGAACCTGCACCTCTACCCATCATGACTAGCACTATAGTACTGACCCCACCACCTCTGACAAGTTGAAAGAGACCATGGAGGAATAAGAACAAGTTAGCCCCAAGAGGCATTTGTTCACAGACTATATCATTTTGATCACAGCTGACCACTGGTAACCCTGAAAACATCCTACCAGTAGACTTTCATTTGGGGTACTGGGCACTTCAAAATACATGTACTACACAACTAGTATTTTGTAGTATTACCGTAGATGACGTTAGGGTTAAAGCTCAAAAGTACCGCTGTACTCTGTATATTGCCGCTCACTGGAAAACCTAATGGCATTCACCCAACAACATTTTGACTTTTGGCACTAGCCAAGTAGTGCGTGCATCGAATAGAAACAAAACTTTCATTTTTTCTTTTTTAATGTTTCCAATGTTTATTTGAATTGTTTTCAGTTAAATGTCGGTCAACTTCCATTACACAACAAAAATGATTAACCAGAAAACAATTTTTTTTGTAATTTTTTATGGTTGGTGTTGAATTCAGTGCTTTTCTGAAACAGGAAACACATTGTGGAATAGAAAATTAGTGGCTGTAAATGTATTTTCGGCTCAAATTACAGAAGTTCTCGGATTTATGATGGTGATGGTGACTAGTTGTTCTTGTGTTTTTTGTCATCGCCATCTGGCGATCGTGGATTCTTTTGATATTAAATTACATTTTTTGGAACAATTACAGGATATCTAGCACAATCATTTTGCTGGATGCCTAGAATCATTATTTTCTTTCAAATAAGTAAGATATCTGCCAACGGTTTTCTACCGTTAAAGTTAAAGTTGGACATGAAGTTCAAGCCTATAAAGATGTTAAAGGGGTTGAGCTTTTCTCAGACATGGTACGTTGTAGCTGGATCAAATTTGGAAGATGCATTGTACCTGTTCATTTTTCAGTTCTCTTGATAAATTGTCTTGTCTTGGGAGGGAGGCACCGCCGAGATTATTTTGACTTTAAACGGGCACTAGGCACAGGATAGTTTTTCACGAACCTCGATCCGAGACGGGTTTCAGGCCGGCATCTGTGGGTAGCACACCATGATATTTCGACCTTGCTCGTGACTTCTTTATCCGTCACCCGTTTTGAATTCCGGAAAAACCTAATGGTTAACGGGGGTGGGTGCATGGGACATACATGTATCTGTGCCAATCTGTCTGATATTGACCAGTCTGCATCTATGCACACACCCCAGGTATTGAACAATCAAAGGGGTCGACAGTCACACACCCCAATGGCATCATACAGCACACTGTAGAGCAAGTTCGACGATGGTTGGACTTGTCATTTTGCAACCAACCCCAGGGGCGGATACAGGATTTGTCCAAGGGGGGGGTTTGATGAATACCTTTTTACTCTCTAAGCGGAGCGCCACCATGGGTTGGCGCGCAGCGCACCCGAAAATTTTGGCTTTAAAAACCCTCCAGATGGCCGGAAACGGCACTTCCCGAGTGTTCTAAGCTACATGTACCCAGGTTGTCCTGGGAAGGTGTCTTAGGAAAATTTTGTTTCCTGGACGTGGCTTAGATGCAAAAAACAATACTTTTTTCAAACTTTAATTTTTATTCATGTCATGCCTCTATGATCGGTATCGTAATAAATGTTCAACAACATAACATTCATTCAACATGCATGCTCAAGGTCATGCTGCACCAGTCATTTGTCCATACTCTCAAATAATACTGAGTTGCAAAAGAGGCGCCTTGGGTTGGCCCTTGTGAACTGCCTCACTATGTCCTGGGTGTTAATTTGCCTCGTCTCTTTATAGTGAATGGCCATCATGGTGAGTCCTCCTAATCTTTTTTCGGACATGGTGGCTCGTAGGCACGTTTTCACACGTCTCAGAGCGGAGAAGGATCGCTCTGCCTCACATGACCCAACAGGGGAAGTACACCCCACAAGAATGAGTTCTCTGATATTGGGGAAGAGGTCCGCATCAGCATGTGTTAGAGATTCGACCAAGTCTTGTGGTAGCTGTTGTCCCTTCTGCTGTTTCTGATCCTGCCAGAAGTTTCTCCACCGTCTGAGTTCTCTCTGAAATGAAACAATTATAATCCTTTCATATAATATAGTAAATTTTATGGAGCCTACCCAATAACTGGCGAACATACAATTTGCAATCAAAATTGGATTTCAAATCATTACATCATAATGGTACTTACTCTGAGAGCATCAGGATATGGTAAGTCTTTGTCCCAAAAGTGAAGCTCGTCCAAAAGTGCAAGATCTCCAGCCACATTCTGACGCCTGTTGTACTTCAGAAACATTCACTCGATTGATGTGAACCCAAAAGTTAGACTATTTCAATTTTCTTCCATTTCTATTTGCTTCTCAGTATTTCGGCATTCGGAGGCAAAGCCAAAGACGAAGCAACGGTTTCGAAAAGGCCCAAAGCATACCACAGACAAACATTGACTGAAACATTGGGGGTCCAAAGAGAATAGCCTATGCAAATGATTTTTAAAAAACCAGAAAACTCAAGGGGGGGGTTTAAACCCCCAAAACCCCCCCCCCCTGAATCCGCCACTGAACCCACTGCGGTTAATTGTGCTGGTTATAGTCGCGCTGGTTACAATAAACAAAAATGCCATGGCATAGTGCAGCAGGGACTAACTATCTACACAAAAATGAAAGACAACAAAACTTTGCCGTGCAAACTGCCATATTTTTTCCCACGTTATTGTGTAATTCTGTCACTTTCGTCACAATTGTACGATAAGAACAGCCATTATGTAAGTTAACCTAAACTACGCAATAACTATTACGGTGTAAATAAATGGAAATAAATAAAAATAAATAAATCTGTTGAAATATTGTTGTGCCGGTCTGAGTATGATGTTTTCGATGTCACAAAAGTTCGACCATAGTTCAACTAGAGTCATTTGCACTGCAACTTTATGGCGCATGTGCTAGTGACATCACAAACCAACCACTATAGTGAACCATTGGTCCTTAATCGGACTTGCTCATAGATGGCCCTGGCTTTCTCAACTTTGGCTGATTATCCCCTTTTCTTCCTTATCCTGGTCATAAAAAGAGTCAAGGTTTAGGATGTATCAATTAGGGAAAAGGAATTGGTTCTTCAAACTTGTCTCTCAATATCTCACTGTGAAAAGTGCATTCCTAAGGCAGTGAGCCAAACAACCAAATTGATGTGTGTGTGCGTTTGTATTGACCGGCAATCGTGGTCGTCGGACAAAAGAATTGGGAGTCAAACAATGGGTCCACGATTGACACAATGTCCATGATCTTTTCCCGTGTACAAATCCTATGGCGATCATCAAAAAACGTTAGAGTATAAACAAAAGAGGGAAGACGGTCGGACAATACCCCGTCCACGATTGCCGGTCAAAACATAACTGTGTGTGTGTGTGTGTGTGCTGTTTGTTAACCCCTCCTTGTAAAACAAATGCTCTCACTCCAAAGAAATGTACATGTATTTAGGCTGGCGCCTAAATATTACACAAACAATTATGTTTTACTACAGTGGGTTTGCTTGAAAGATTATGTGAAGCACTCAATTACACTTTGGGCGCTAAGAAATTTGACAGGATTTTGCTTAATTGAAGTGTTTTGATGCCCTTTAGAAAGTGCATTTTATCTCACAAGTCATACCTGTATGTACTTGGAAGCTGTGAGAAGGCTGTGCTTGTGTTTTATAGGTGTTGTCGCTGTTGTGCAGGTGTTTGTTTATTTTGCATAATTATTTTAAAGGTATGATACACCATTGGTCATTGCTTGAATACGTGGATGGGGGGGGGGGGGGGGGGGGGGGGGGGGGGGGGGGGGGGGCTGTATTGTATAGTAAATATCATTTAACTGACTTGTCCGAAGTTTTACAATCATGGTTGCTGCGAAAAGCAAGAAAAACAATGTTCGTTTTAAACCGGCGTCGGGCTGTTGTTCTAATGTTCTTGTTTTTTTTGCGATCGCAGTCCGGCGATTATTATTTTTTGTATAAAATTTAATTTTTCAGAACAATTCTAAGATATATAGCGCAATCATTTTGGGGGATGTCTAGGGATTATTATTTACTTTCAAATAAGTAAGATATTTCTTAATAATTTGGTAATAATACGGTAGAATTGTGTCCAAATGCTGTACAGTACATGTTCTTGTACATCTACATGTACTGTGGTTTCATACTCTGTTTTCAGGGAAAAAAGGTAATCAAGTGGGATTATTTAGCCATGCGAGCTGTGACCAGAACAGCAAGGAAAGCCCCCTCCCCCTCCCTCCCCCCCCCCCCTCCCCCTCTCCCCCCTCTCCCCCTCCCCCCCCCCCCCCAGATCAAGTGCTGAAGCAATCATATCAAATGCACGTAATCTGTAAACAGAGTGATCTTTTGACACTTTCGCAAATTGCTGTTTTTTGCAATGCTGCACATATCTAGCTCTTTTCAAAGCTCGGTGAGTAAATTTGCATTGTGATTTATCTTGGTGATTATTTTGACCAGCTTGTCCTTATCTCATTTTAATGATTTGCCCCTGACATTTGATGGATTTACTTTACGAGCTTGCAGTGGTGCTGAGTCATCCTAGTTTGAGGTATTCGTCATAATCTAGCTAACATTTCTCCAGGCTAATTGTCGGATATAAAAAAAGAAAAACCTTTAAAATCATTTCTGGGTGCAATTTTTTTTCGTGCAGTGAAATGGTAATGAACTGACCTGCAATATTCAAGTCTATTGATTTCGTCTAGCTTTTGATTTCCCTTGGGCACCCTCTAGATATTTTCATTGCTGAGAAGTTTTTCTGGCAAGGGGAAGACTGTAGGTGTTTGAATTGGTAATGTTTGCTATTACAGACAATTTTGGCAAAACAAAAACAGGCTACGGATATACAATGTACAGTGTACCAAAATGTCAACAACAAAAACCGAAGAAGAAGTTATTCACTTAAAGGTAGGATATACACCATTTGCAGATATTGGAAATATTTACTACCGAACTATTAAAAAACATCTTATTCATCTGAAAGTAAAAAATGATCCTAGGCATCCAGCAAAATGATTGCGCTAGATATCCTGTAATTATTCTGAAAAATAGAATTTTATCAAGACAAATTCGCGATCGCCGGACAGCGATTGCGAAAAAACACAAATAACATAAGAATAACTGCTCGACGCCGGTTGAAAACAAGCGCTGTTTTTCGTACTTTTCTCGCCATCCATGATTGTCAAACTTCGGACAGGTCAGTTAAACGATATTTACTATAAAATACAACCCCCCCACATCTAACCATTTATGATAATTCAAACAATTACCAATGGTGTATCCTACCTTTAACCCTTTAATGCCGGAGAGCAGCTATTTATTTTATCAAATAGTGCGCGCAAGTATTAGAACGACGCGAGGCGCACACGTTTGCATTACTATTGGTCAGTTCAGTGCGCGACACGCGAGTAGCTGCCATCCACTGGCTGAGAACGCGCCCTGAACGCAGATTGTGGTCACAATTCAAATTGTGACACGGCAAATTTTAAATTGAAATCAAAGTCACAGAATATTGTTATGTCGGAATATGCATCATTCCCACTTTTGCGCACTTTTGCTGCTTCAAACCATTCTACCTCCATGTTCAGACAATAAAAATGCACAACTGTCCTTTTAAATGTTCACTATTCTCTTCATGCAAACTAAATGACCTGGGGAACTTGTTGACCTGTGTACAGTAGCTGTGCAACACAGCTTCATCCATGACTGCCCAGGCGGTGATGGCTATGCATTTTTTTGCAGACAAACCAGAGACAAACTAGAGACATGCTGTAATGGTTTCCTGGCTCTCCAGTCCTGTCGTTAGGACGAACGGCAATCACTGTGTCAGCTCAACGAGCTTCTCCGCGTCTCACTGTCACATCGATAGTTTGACTTGATGGCCATTCAGGGAATTCATTGTGTCCCCATGCAGACTCTTAACAAAAACATTTATCTGTCAGCCTGACTGCAGTTTTGTTTTGCTGACAAAGCTTTCAAGATGTTTTTTTCTTTCAAGAGAGTGTAAGAGAGAGGAGCAATTTTAATAAGATAAGCTGTTTAGTTTAGTAAAGATTTGTAAGTATTTGTTTCTTCTGTGAATTGATACAAGTCTCTTGTTGTTCAGCCTGGCCTTGTAGGGCAAAACATTATGTCGTAATGTATTTAATGAATTGGTGGGCATTCTCGTGATTACTGTCAGAGAACATGGAGCGCAAACTGTTTAATACAATTTTTGTTTAAACCATCTGTCTTGGTGTACTGCCGATCTTTGGATGGATATTGGCTTTCTAAATTCAGGCCTCTTCCCAAAATCACAGGAAGTGAGTCTTGTATTGAGTATTTTTCAGGTCTGTAAAAGGTCAACCTTGTGACCATCATGTTTGTTTTTGTTGTTTTTTCTTGTTGAATCAGTGTCCCTGAGCTAATGCGAAGTTCCGCCATGACTACAGTATACAGACGCGCATGTAGATTACCCGTTTTCTTTTTAAGTGATGTCATCATCAGCCCTGATCTTGTCCAATATTAAGGCAACCCTCAACCCCCCTTTTTCCCAGCAGTTCACCGCAGCATATACTTCCTTTCGGGATGCATGGAATTAACCCTAGTCCTTTTCATCTGGGGTGATTTGTGACCCTGTTGCTCAGCTTTCCTCATTTCCTGCACAGGCTGTGCTGAGCTGTCTTTACACTGCTCTCTCTCTCTCTCATTTGGTACAGAGAAGTGTTGTTGTTTTGTTTTGTGCTGGGGATTTTGAAGTGGTTGGAATTTTGTCATTTGAGCTGCTCTTCAGCCATGCCGTCCGAGTGGTCCCGTAGGGCTTTTCGCCGCCACAGTCGGCACACATGGTCAAGCAGTCACCACCACAGGCACCGTCACCATCCGGCCAGGGAAAGTTTACAGGACAACGGCATGACAAATGGAGTGCATGAAGTCGACGAGGAGAGCATAGAGACAACATGCATTCTAGATGGCCAGTGGATCATTTTGTGTCAGGTTGTTAGATTTCAAACTCTACATTTTATAATTAGGAAATGATGGTGCGAGGACCCGGGACTTGGTTTGGGGGTGGTCGCTGTTAATGGCTTAATTGGTCCAATAACAGCGATCATCCCCAAACCCGGTCATTATCACGCAGTGAAGACTGGATACTTGCACTGTCATTCCCCAAGTAAATTTTGTGATGCTGACCTGTTTAAAGTTGTGTGTTGATAGGAAAACCACAGAAACAATGCTGTTTTGTAATCTGGTTCCTTGACTTTCTTCAGATGAAGCAGAGCTATTTGTAGGAATTATATAAATTACCAGGTTTAATAGAAAACCAGACTACATGTAGTTGGCTTGCACCCATTCACAAATGTAGGCCCTATAACCATATTGCAAATAAAATGTGGACCAACTATAAATTTAATAAATTAGGGGCAGTGTTTTTTTGGATAACTTTTGCTGGTTATCATCATTATAAATTAATACAAATTTCCACTTTTCTGAAAAACCACAGCACACCAGGTGCCGTGATTTCACAGGATGCTTGTTGATACTATTATTCACTTAATACAGTCAAGTAAGGTATTCTATAATAATTGTTTTTATTTTTGAAAATGTATACTACATGAAATTCATATCGATTGCTAACAAAATGCGGTCTTACCAGTACTAATATGGTAAATTGGGGCTAGTATTCGAAAAGACATTTTTTTTTCAATGCTGATTGGGCGACCAGTGTTGGAAATTGATTGATATAAATATACCACTTTTCTTGAAAATGACAACACACTACCAGTAGGTGCCATAATCTTAAAGGATGTTTTAGACTGTCATTTACCAACAATCCATTAAGATATTTCCTAATAATTTAGTAGTTATGTTTGTTAATGTTTGCATATCCCTTCAAGAGCTCTGCACACACAAATCACATACATGTACATTTTACCTTCAAGGGATTTTATACCACCAGTTCTAGTTTTCCTTCATATTTTCTTATTTTTTTCATGTTTTTTTATTTAAAAAAAACCAGAACCCTAAAGCTATGACAAAAGTGTTAACCTTGATATTTCCAGTTTAACGCTATTAAAGTAGGCATCACTTAAAACCTCAAATATGCCCTTTTCCCCCCATATTATTGACACAGAGGACCATTCCTGCCATGCCTCATCTAATATACAATTGGTCCCTCAACAATTAACCAGCATTCAGAGTGTTCCCACGGCGACTGATTGATTTTTTGCTCTTACCCCAGCCTGTCCTTTTTCTTCGATTCTCTGCATTCCCAACTGTCTGTTCCTGCAGAAAATTAATTCAGATATTCCCTCCTGTGATCCTTCACGTATAGGCCGAGACTGTCAGTCGTTTCTAATCTTTTTTTTTCTCCAAATTTACCCCGGCTCCTTTGGCCAAATTAGCTGGTTCTATCTGATTAGGGTGGGCGGACAGAGATTATTGAACTGTTATAACCAGTTTACCTTGAGAGATGTCTCTAATGTTCTTGAGGGTTAGGTTGCTGTGTAATAAAATGGTTCTATTTTACTGTGTCTCGGAAGGGGGGTCACTTTCTTCTAAAGCTGTCTGGGATTTTTTTCTTTCTTTTATCTGGCGGTCAAGCAGTTTTAATAATTGAATAATTATGCGTTATATACATATAAACAAGTATGTAACAAGCACATGTTTATTCCCATTCATAAATACCTTTTGATTTTGTTCAACACTTTTAATGTATGTATGTGAAATAGCCCTTTAGCAATTGTTTATATTGTGCACCGGTACCTTGCGTGAGCTCGCTGAAATCATAGATTGCGCGTGTATCATTAATCGCGTGTGTATCATTAATCGTGCGTGTATCATTAATCGCGCGTGTATGTGCGGCGTAGATGTGGCGCTGATGCATAGTCGCCAGTACGGTTTGAGTTTAGGCCTGTGAAATACGGCGGCATTTGTAGTATTGTTCCTGCCTTGTGAGGTTTCAACAATAAAAGGGTAAAACGGACCAGCTTTGTGACACCGAAAAAAGTGTTTAAAACTAGCCCCGTAGTTTATCTGTCGTTTACAACTCGCCAGCTTTAAGGTATTTATGAATATCGGTTACAATTAATCCAAAACTAAAATGCAGGACCACTAAAATATCTTTTTTTTCTTTTCTGTTTGCCAACAAAATAAACTGATTCATGTGATGAAAAATGTATGGGGTGTAAACAAAATGAACAATTCATGGGATACCCACAGGAGGATGTAGGAAGCTGTCAGTTGGTTGGTATGACTTGCCTTTAAGCAAGGAAGCGCGTGCCTTGTCCAATTCTTCACACTGTCTAGCTCTCTGAAGCACCATTCCTCAAGATATTGCTGTCGGTTTAAGGGCTATTCCAAACTCTCCCCTGTCAAAGAGGCAGAGGTTTTTTTGGGGGCCTGTAGGTGTTTTTCCGGGGACAACAAGTGTCTGTGAGGGGATGATGGCTGTTTTTTTATTTACAGAGGGGAGGAGAGGGAGGGTCTCGGGGGTTGATGTTGAATGCATCTAAAATTCCACAGATTTCTTGCTTAAAGCTTCTGGTAGACTATTTGTCAGTTGTGCGTTTTTATTTATCGTTTGAAGCAGCAGCAAAAGTTCTCAAAATCTAAAGAAATGTGCCTGACAACTAATAATCTGATGAAGTTTTATCTCTGTGATAAATTCTAAGAAAACAACATTCTAATATTGAATTTGAATTGTGACCACAATTAGCATTCAGGGTGTGTTCTAATTTAGCCAATTGCAGCTACACTCGCGTCACGCAATCGATTGACCAATACTAGCGTCCATACACACTCGTGTGCGTTTTTAAATGCGTGTGCACTCCATTAACAATTTACAAACCAACTACAAAAGGCAATGTCCAAAAATTTGATGCTCTTTGGAAATGACGTTCTTTCATTATTTTCTTTAAAATGACAGCATGCCAGAAGGAATAACTTTACAGGGAATTTACGGCCATTAATATCTGTATATCATAAAGGTTTTGAACAATGGTTGGTTACTTTTTGGATAGTTGCAAAGGGCATACTTTACTTTTAAAACGAATATTTGAATGTTTGTATGGCATCATGGCTAAGGTTTGTATCTTTTTTCATTGCCACAACCAACATTTGTAGTTAAAAGAACAAAGCAAAATTCCATTCCAGAAAATATTAAGGCCAAATTCCTTATCAGTTCTTAAGGAAATAGCCAGTTATGTCTCTTCACAATATACTTTTATGCCTGTTTACTCAATATTCTTTTTGTAATAGAACTGAGATTACTGACCATATTTTAAAAATAAAATTAGTGATGTCTGAAAATCCTTAAGACGGCTTTGTCTCAGGATTTTCTCCTCTGACATGCAACAGGCTAAAGGGATTTATGTGCTGTCTCAGGAAAATGTTTTTCAAGCTGCAGTCGATCCCCCCTTAAAGTTAAACTTTTCATTAGAAATAAGACATGTTGCAGTGATTTGGAGATGATATATTTAGCAGTGCGCGTAGTTTTGAGATAGATTTATAGATGAGCCCAACATGGATTTAAAGTTAAGACCAGTTAAGCCACGTCCACTTAAACCAAGGAAGTTAGAGCGATTCTTAAGTTTGGTAGAATGGATCCCAGATTTAGTCCCGAGGCCAAAAATCCAAGTTTCCACCTTTGATATGCATATTGTGTTGTGCATTTAGCAATGGATATGCACAATGTGCAATTACTGACACGTGGACATGTGTGCGTTAGTTTTTGAACAACTTATTTTTACGCATTACGCAGTGCGCACTACAGTACATAACAGTGCAGTTGAAAGTTAACACTGCAAATGGAAATGGAATGGGAAATTTTGTGAAAAAAAATTCATTTCCCATTCACATTCCCTTTTCCGATTTCGCACGCAAATTGTTCTACCTGTGTGAAAATTGGTTTCCCACTTGTACTTGTGTAAAAAGATGTGAAAATCCTGTAAACAAAAATAAAAATGGTTTTCCAATGTGTGAAATATTGTTCACACCTTTTTACACTTTCTGAAATGAAAATGAATTTCTGGGAAGAGAAAAAGTGTGAAACCAAATTCTAACCCCAGGTTAACTTTCAATTGAAATGCTTAAAGGTAGTATACACCATTGGTATTGAATTATCATGAATGGTTGGATTTGGGGGGTTGTATTTTACACTAAATATCGTTTAACTAACCTGTCCGAAGTTTTACAATCATAACTGCCGAGAAAAGCACAAAAAACAGCGTTTGTTTTCAACCGGTGTCGAGCAGTTATTCTTATGTTATTTGTGTTCGCGATCGCGACTTTGTTTTTTATAAAATTTTATTTTTCAGAATAATTGAAGGATATCTAGCGCAATCGTTTTGCTGGATGCCTAGAATCATTATTTACTTTCAGATGAGTAAGATATTTTTTAATAATTCGATATCTGCAAATGGTGAATACTACATTACCTTACACATGGCTTTTCAGCCTCAAACTTCAAAAGACAAGTCTAAACATTTTGGAAAATTCACCCTTGGATTGTTTATTAGAAATGAAAATGAACTAACCGTGAAGCTTTTGAATAAAAAAAATACAATCGTGCAGTTCATTTATTATTAAGACTGACATTAATTGTATGATGATTGAATTGTGAATTTCGTTTTATCTTTTTGGGAGCTGTGTGGTAATAACTATGTCATTCTGTAATAATAATGTTGTAAATGTCCTTGTAAATCTGTTGTCGAATGTGCTTTGATGTGCCGCATAAAATTCAGCTACATGATCCAGTAGCTTTAACTGTTGAGAGATGCACGTTTTGTGGATTAATTCTCTTTTTTTTTTGCTCCGGGGCTAGTGATCTATTTGACATTTGCTGTCCAATGTTCCACTCTTCCTGTCTGGCATTTCGCTCACGTATGTCAACCATCCTGAGACTTCGTCGTCGGTACTGCCTTCCTTAACATCTGAACGTTGTGCTTCATCCTTGGGACTGGGGTTATCTTCGGTGAATCACTGATTATGTTTTCCACTTTTTTAAACAGCAGCTCCCTGCCAAATTCCTCTCACTCTTGCTCTCTCGCTCTCTGTAATCCAAGGAACACTCTGAATGCAAGAAGGGGGAAAAAAGAGAGAAGGATATAAACACAAGAACATGAAGCAAGAGTGTACAATTTCGATTAGGTACGGGGACAATTTTGAAAAGGGAGAGAGGGTATGCAGCGGGTGGAGTGGCAGGAGGTGTGGAAGGAGCTGTTTACTGTGCACTTCAGGAGTTTTTAACCTTTAGTGAAGGACGTTGTTCAGAATGTGATACTGAGCCAGAATCTAGTTAGTAGCATATGTTGCCAATGATAGTAAATCTCTTCCCTCAACCCCCCCTTTTGTCATGAGTGTATTAATGAGTGGAATGCTTGACATTAAGGCCAGTTTTGAGAAATGTACATGTACCACAAAAGCAGTGTAAAACACTGTACACTTTATGTCAAAGTCAGTCTTTTTCAGAATCCAGACCTGTTGATAGTTAAAGCACATTTTTTTATTGTTTTTCAGTTTCCTTGTCATTTTGAAAAAGATTAACTACAAATATATACATATATTGGAGTACATTCGACTTGCATGAACATGTTAAACTTTGGCAAGGTTGGCAATGTTTGCACAAGTATAGGTCACTTGGACAGACCACATGTTTTCCAAACCATGTTGGCAAGTACAGTCTTCCTGTCAGCTTGGCTGTTTGTCAAGATGACTAAGTCACACACAGCTGCCAGAGCTCAAATTTGCCATTGTCTACGTAAAAAAAAACAATCTCAAAGAACTTCACATACGGTATATTCTGACAACATTTCTCTTCTTGCAATGAATTTTTGAAGATTGCTATCCCAAAGACACTCAGTGTCACCATTTTACTTTTGTATTGACTTGCAGTTGTCACGTTTGCAGGGGCTTTGTAGTGTACATGCAACTTACAGTTCGTTTGAGAGAAATGCACCTCTTGACTAATTAGGCTTAATAATGAGGACATTAACAAATAATGTACATGAGAAACTACTTTGTACAATAAACCAGTACGGTATTCCAACTGCACATGTGCACAACAAGATTTGACGATTTTTCTTTCAAGAAACCATTTAATTGTATGCGTGCAAAAGCTTAGCAGGTACCAGCAAATTTACAGAGATCTTTGTTCAAAGAATGTTTGGACAGCAAAGTGTTTTAGTGTGTCTTGTGTGTCCAAACGTTTTGTTAAAACAGGTTTTCATCGTCTTTTTGAGTGCACGAACAAATTCACACAATGCAGACAGATTCAATTTGCGTGTTAAATTTGAATAATATCTGGTACACTGACTTGTTCACACAGCTTGGCACAGTTTAACTTTAAATTCTCCAGACTAAAGACACTGTTGCTATATGTGACCCGCTCCATCGTAATCAGGAATAAGTCGGTGGGGCCGTTTTACGCAATCGGTCGTTGAAGTGAACGCATGGGTGAAATTCGTGACCAAGTAGTTTTTCTGAACATTGTATTTTTACGAAGTGCAGTTATCACAGATTATTGTCATTAATGTCTTGTATGTAAAAACGATCAATAAAGATGAAAATAAAGAGGATTTGTGTTCGCTGTCCGTATGATTTTTGTCAATTCGGCAAATAAATACACACCTCATCTTCATCAGCCCATAACTCCTTAACCTAAGAAGATACACACTTACTGATACTACCGATTTTTGGGAGTTTCAGGTTTTTTTGCAATGAATGAACTTTGCTCAGCAGCCCCTCTATCCGCCACTGCATGTAAAGTGTATTCTGACGTGGATTCTAACTTATGATGTTACAGAAGCAAATTTGCATGAGCTCATACTTAGTTTTTGTCAGTCTCCTTGCTACCAGATTCGGGAAAGCTAGGATTGAGTACAATAATATTGGAGTACATTCGACTTGCCGATAAACTTTGGCAAGGTTGGCAATGTTTGCAACATGACATTTTTGATTGAAATGAACTCATTTTAGTACAGGAGTAGGAGTATCAACTCATGCACTCTTCTTGCAATCTCATAGTCCTGGCCCAAGACTGGATTTGGAAGCGAGCTGAGCAAAGAGGCATTCTGAGGTGCTGTCAACAAGAAGAATCCCCTTTACAGCTGATTCAAGATTGAATGCACCTACGGGTACTAGAAGACCATCTTTGTCTATGGAATCGCTACTGTATTACAATGTCTGCATCTTGACCTCAAGATTCTGTACATTCAGCTATCACAATATCGCGTCTTCTGTTTCCTGTTTTAGCGGGACACAAACTTGACAGCCAAATGACCAATCAACATCCACTCCAATTGGCTGGGTTGCATAAAAAAAGGAAAAAGAGATATGCATGTATCACACATTATATGCAAGGTCGACACAGGTACATGTACATGTGTAATGTATGATACTCCGACTAGGACCAGCTGTGCATTATTAAGAGAACAATAATCCTATTAGTCAAACCGTAAATCCAAACTGATTTCATGCACTAGCCGTAAAACTGATTATTCCTTAAGGCATTGTAACAAGTCTTACGCATCCATCAGCACTTTTTTCCTCCCCAAGTATTAAAAAATAAAAAGCCAGCATGATTTTAATAATAAATACATGTACATGTACATGTGCATACACACATGTACAGTATACATTCCATCAACTATACAGGGACATGCAAAGTATATACGTGTACTTGACGTGTACAAGTAGGTATGTGTGTAATATGGGCTTTCAGCGTGGATTTTTCAGGAGCAGATGGTATGTAAAACAGCTGCACGACAGATCGCTTTCAATCGCAAGACTTTAATATCATGTACAGAACAAATTTGTTATTGCTTCGTGTCGGATCACATTTTATCATGCGCGAGTAGTATTTAAAGGTAGTGTAATTAGTATACACCATTGGTAATTGGTTGAATTCTACTGTTGTTGTAACATTTATTTCAACGTTGCCATTACAATATATATGTACCATCTTATATAAATTACAAAAAATGATTGAAGAAGTTGATAGAAACTATGTATACACACTAAGTTAAATATACGGTAGAAGCGATATTAAAATTAAGTGACAACATTTAGGTATAAGGTTAAGCGTATAACGCTTTTGTGCCCTAACCTATGGACAGACAAATATACAAACAGAAAAACCACACAAAGGACCACAAAATACAACGAAAAGACAGACTAGTGTGAGAAAAGGCAGAATTATCAGTTCACAAATACGACCACAATTATAAGTACAAATCAAGGAATCGAGATTTTAAATTCTTAGAAAAAGAATTATCAGAAATTGATGGATTGGGGGAGGGGGGGTTGTATTTTATAGTAAATAACGTTTAACAGACCTGTCCGAAGTTTTACAATCATGGATGACGAAAAACGTGTTTGTTTTTAACCGGTGTCGATTAAACGATATTTAACGATATTTACTCCAAAATATAACCCCAAATACACCTATTCGTAATAATTTAAGCAAATAAAAATGGTGTATCCTAACTTTAACACATCAGACTGTAAACTTGCAAATCATTCACATTGTACAAGCATTTAATATATAAGCTTGAATAACAGTTTGTTCGGAGAATCTTTACAATTTCAAAAGTTCGTAATCTAACCTATCTTCCTCCCTCCCTGAAGCTAAAATTACACATTGTATCTACTGCAGCGTCTTGTTAACTTAAATCTCAAAGGACCCCCTATCTACACAATTCACAGACATGAAATTGTCGACTGGGGTAAAAAAATCATAAATGAATTATCAGAGAAATCTCCCGAGTGATTGAAATTGAACTTTTGACAAAAACAGCCGCGAGCATCTCTGACAATTTCTGTGTACGTGCCAGAAGAATACACGAACAAACAGCTACAGACGGCATCATAAACGGCACTGCTGCAAACCATTTATACAGGTATCTAATTTCCCCAGAATGAAAATTTCATCAGCTAGAACTTTAACAATGGACTCCATTTTAGCAGCTAATGCAAATTGCAGCAACAAAAATATGTAAGACCCGAGGCCAACAAAAAATTTAAATAATAAATGTTGAATTCAAAAGATGTATGAAAAAAAAAGAAAATATGCATTTGCTTATCAACAAAAGACAAATTTACTTCAGTATTTTACATTGTTAGGATATTAGGCCATTCAAAGTCTACATTTGCCTAGTTTGTATGTATTTGTTAGTTCATAAAGAAAGGGAAAACATTGCACGTATGTCACCGTAATTAAGTTTTTATATCTTCGATAATCTCTTAATGTCAGATGAATTCATTCTTCAAAATAAAAAGTGACAAGAGAAGAACAGTTGATAATAATGTTTGCATCATATAAACATTTCCTAGGTCTGTTGCAGGAGCATGCATAATATACTATCTGAGCAATATTCAATATCAATCTCTTTATAATCAAAGGTGACACTGGTGTCAAGTTTCCAGAATTGAGTTGTTTTTCTCCCCAAAATGTCACTAAAACAATTCATTTTGGAGGCATTTTCCCTGCATTTACTTAAGGTTTATTCGTAAAATATACACGTAGCTTTTCTGTATATTTCATGAGTATGCTGGTATTGTGTTGCTCGAATTTGTATTATCCTTAAGTAATAGCGGATCAACTGCAAATGTTTGCCTGAAAATCCCACATTTTCCCATGAATTGGGCAATTGCCTGCCAATGTCGGGCATTCATCAGCAATGCAGACATTCACCCACAAAGCAGCCGAGGTAGTGAAGGCAGTGTGGCAATGCCTCAATGGTATTAACCAGTTTGCGCTGGGATTATTTTAACATCACCGAGCCGAGGCGCAGGATTATTTTTTACGAAACTTGATCAGAGGCGGGTTCAGGCCGATAGTACCGGGAAGCACACCCACGCATTTATGGCCTTGCTCGCTGCTGACAGACATTTTCAGCCTTGCTCGTGTCGTGTTTATGCGTCATCCGTTTTGACTGGGAAAAACTTTGCATGTATGTACGTCCTCCGGCGCGAACTGGTTAAAGGCAGGATACACCATTTGCAGATATCGAAAATAGTTACTTCCGAATTATTAAGAAATATCTTACTCATTTGAAAGTAAATAATGATTCTAGGCATCCAGCAAAATGATTTCGCTAGATATCCTGTAATTATTCTTAAAAATAGAATTTCATTTAAAAAAATGCCATCGCCGGACGGCGATCGCGAAAAAATCCCACAAATAACCTAAGAATAACTACTCGACGTCGGTTGAATAAAAAATGTTTTTCGTGGTTTTTTCGGCATTCATGATTGTAAAACTAAAGACAGGTCAGTTAAATGATATTTACTGTAAAATACAACCCCCCCCAAATTCCCCATTTTTACAAACCCAAAACTTTTGAGGGAGAAAATTTCCCTGAATTATGTACATTGTACTCTACTTATAAATTTTAAAATGGCTAGACTAAAAATACTTGTAAGCCTTTGAAAGCATGGATTTGTTCATTCTGTGCACCAAGTATAAATTATGAAGTATCAAGAACAGTGTACGTGTATAGATACCGGTACCTGGGTATCATTTCCTTTGGAATTCTGGCTGTAAGCTTCGGAATTTACAAAGGCAGATTTGCAATAACCACGTAAATCCCTGTAAAATGCCCAAAATCACCTTGCAAATCGATGCACCACCCAAAACCGCCTCCGCACTATATATTGTTTTATGGATTCATCAAGGTACAAATAAAAAGAATTAAAAAAAAAACAGTGTAATTCGGTGGCTAATGATTTACGCGCATGTTGTTAATATTACCAAAAAATTTCCACATTAGGTAAAAAGCCAATTCACAAAGGGACAACCGCAGATTACTCTCTATATATTTGAATTCTTCAGATTTGTTTTCTCGTGTTTGTATTTGATGCGACAGATGTGTATCCATATGCATAGTTAGCATACAAAAAAACATGGAGAGGACTATTTGCACAATTGATCAGCACTCCTGCTCGTTGTGACAGGTTGACGGGTGTAGGCCACAAATCAAAGAACTACCCTTGTCATCGTTGGCATTTGATTGCGTATGTTGTGGCAAGAATGGGACAAAAATCCGTGTCTACGAATATCAAACGCTGATCCGGAACCTAATGAGACTTGTTGCACATACAACTTTAATCATGGTATCCTAAAAAATATGATGGAAAATTTGTATTTTCCTTGAAAAAAGTGCACATGCCAGTTCTGTACCTGCAGAAGTTTGAGCAGCTGTGCTACACAAGCTGCTTCTAGGCTTTATTACAAGACTGCCAGTATCGTAAAAGCCGTTGGTGACGTAAACGGAGCGTTGTTTATTGCGTCTCATTACGCAGGCGACATTTCAATTACTTGACCTCCCCCGCCTTTTGAGATCTTGATCAGTATAAAAAGCAGCATGTTCAATCGTATTGCGGCGGCGCTCATAGGCAATAATGATACAGGCGTGCCGTAAAAAAAGTTCTTTGTTTTGCACATTTTCAAGGCGAGAGAAGTGACACAAATGTATCATCCAATCCCAGAGGATAGGAATATGTAGGATATGAAAGAAAAAAGAGATGCTTTTACAACTGAATTAACATTTAGGAATTGTCATTGTTAATGGATGGCTGATAGTTATAAATGTTTCTTTACGTAAACTTCTGCTCTCACGAAATAATTATTTTGCCATTTGTTTTATTAATAGAGAAGATGAATAAAATATGCTAGTTAGATTATAAATCTAAATAACATTAAAGTCTTGAAAATAATACATAATGTGGTCTTTTTTATTGTCGTGTCTGTTTGTTTGGATTTTCCATTTATGACCTTTTGCTTGCAAATTATTACATTTTAAAGATATTCTGAAATTGTACAAGAATTCAGAAATTGCTTAAACATTCTAAATTCTTAGAATAATATTGAGGTCACACTGGTGGACTATAGTCAGGTGGGTTCACTTGTGGTAAGGCCAGTTAAAACGTACTCAACAGAGAGGTAAATGCACTGAACAGAGAGGTTTAATGCAACTGCATATTTATGAGGCGTTCTGGCAAAATGAGACGGAACTGGGCACAGGACATAGTGGAGACAATGAATAATAATGCAGAAAGATATTTGGAACAAGCATTTTAAAATGGATGCAAACAGTCAGATCCATCAAAGATATTTCCAGATTTTAGGGGGCAGACAGGCCTTACGCTGAATGCAGCAATTACCCCAAAACAAATTAAAGGGGGGGGGGTTAGAAGAGCAGATACTCAATTAACTCCACGAGGGTGCCTTCATGCACAGCTAAAGCACGTAAAAAAACTCCCCATGTTCACACGCAATATTCAATGTCAACTATTTTTAGCACCTATTTTTTTTTTTTTATGAAATGAATATGGGTTCTTCCTGTTGCTGTAAAATTGGTTTTTGGAACAATAGAAAATTAAACGATGTGGACCATTTTGTAATTAATTTTTTGGACAAAGCTTTTCAATTTTGTATCTACGATTGTTTGTCCTGTACTAAGTTTATCTACTGCAAACGTTTTTTGTTAGAGTTTTGAACCGCAACTGTCTGTTTGCATCTGCAGCCTTGCAATATGGAGCAAGTTCGTGTGCGAACTATAGTTAACCATTAGTCAGTCTCTGCTTTACCAATGCGCATGCTCAAATGCAGTTCGCTCGAACGGCTCTAGTCGAACTATTGTAAAAAGATGGCAACCGCATATAAGTAGAATAAGTCATAACGTTAGCCATGGTTGTTCAAAAACAAGAAAACAATAACATTAGGTCTGCCAGATTTTCACTTTACGTCACTGCCTTTTCCTCCGTCCGACAACTAACATCATATTTTCCACGTCACTGGTTCTCTTCATGTTTTCTTATGGAAAGAGGCTATTGTCAACCAGCGGCAACCGTGCCCCGGGGTCTGGTTCCAAATAGTCGACTAGATAGTCCAACCATCCTGCGTTCGAGTCACGTTAGTCGAACTATGGTTAACTATAGTTTGCGCCCGAACTTGCTCATAGGTGCTCCATTTTAATTTTATGTTCTAATATAATAGGTAGATGTGGATATTGCCATGGGATGTTTTCCAGTGCCCTCTTATGACTACAAATGTACATACATGTACAGTTCATGTATTTTCCTTTTCTGAACTACTTGTAGTGCAGTCTTTCCGGCTTCCTTGTCACGGTCAATCACTGTTTCAAAGACAAGTGCTGCGAGAGATTTGACGAACGATTTCCCTGCAAATTGTAATGAATGCGCCTATCGCTTGTACAAGTAGCTCCCTCTTCAACAGTTTCAATAAATCGATTACCGGTAGTAAATTCAGGTTCTTGGTTTTTTTTGTTTTATTTCTTTGGTTGTCTGGGGGTACTCCTGATAGGTTGCTGTTACAATATATTTGCGGAGGGCAAAACCCATTTTAAAAATTACATCTCTGCAATGCAAATCATGTATTCTACCATTTTTGTTGCATGTAACTTAATGAGGCTTTGCTGACAGGTTAAGTGCTGTCAATATTTAAAAGATTTCTGTGAATGTGCCGGTAACATTCATGTAACATAAATGGATCTGGACCTGAGGGTTGTATTCAACGTATGTTGAGTTAACTACACAGCAAGTCTGCCACCTCTTAAGAGCATATTTTGAATACCACAGCCACACGGAAATGCAATTAGATCACAGGCCATCACAAATTCTGACGAAACCCTAACCGACGTTTCCTCGGTCGGAGAGCTCGAGCAGTTCTGATGCAGGAAATTGCCTTTATTCTTGGCACGCGCATGGAAAAAAAAATGTGCAAGTGTTCAGCTACCTGTAGTTGCTGTCCAAGTGTCGTTTGGATTGCAGGCTTGTATTGTTTGTTCCTCTTTCTTTTCCCATTTTTTTTTCTTGTCTGAGTTTTTCATACCGTTGCTGTAAGGGTTTTTCAAGGGTTTGCGGGGATTGGCTTGCATCTCAGTTAGGGAATGAGATGAGATCCCGTTACCACCTAATGGGTACAGGGTTCGAAGGTGTCGAACATGTCTTCCTGGGGGTTGTAATAAAGATGGAATGGCCCCGAGATTGGCCAAATGGGTCTTTGTTGTAATCCTGACGGGGAAGGTTTTTGGATGAAATGCATCAAGGAAAAATACAAGCAGAGTTATGACAGATATGAAGGGCATCCCTGCACTGTTGTTTACTATGTTGCATCTTAAGTTGGAGCGTAATACTTGGACCCTGGCAATATGTGACCGGCTCTGCAATAAAGGGTATTAAGTCGCGCTGTGCACTATCATGTAATGGACTACTCAACGTTGAGAGGATAAACATTTCATCAAAATGTGATTTACATATTTTGCCATTAATGACATCTTTAACACCAATATTTTCAGGTTTTATTCAAAAAAATGTTGATTTTGATGATTAAAGTGAAAAACACGCCCATTTTGTGTTCATCGTTCTGTTGTTCTACAACAAAGCCGGCTTTTTCAAAGCCTGTTTTCTCAGTTGTGTAATTTGAACTCCAAGGAAGTAATCAAAAGCAAACATGTCATAACTCCAGAACGGAAGTAGCTATGGAGCTCTATTATATAAGCTTACGCAGTGGGCTTTCCAACCATGTATATAACTCAATTTCACTATTTTGTGACATAATACCCATTATTGCAGAGCGGGTCACATATGCATAGAATCTGACTGACACTAACAATCAAACACAAATGTGAAGTTTTCATTGTGACATGAAAAAATGAATAATCTATCTAATTGACAATTAATTTGAAAAGCGATAAATAAATAGGGCAACGTGTTCCATTTCATTGTGGCAAAACAACTTTAATTTGATTCTTTTTTGTTTTCTAACCTTGCATATTAGGTATGCAACTCAGTGGTGGATATGGCAGTCATGCAGGAGGCTCACGGCCTTATCATGGACATGATGGCAGACTCCAGCCTGCCGCCCAACGTGGTCAGCGGGCTCAAGACAGTCAGCTCGCTGCTAAGCCCTCCAACCAGCTACAACACACTCCAACGGCCCAAGATCAGCCCCTTAGTGGCGCTGAGCGAGAGCAACTATGGTGCCTCCGATATCGACGACTCGCCCTACGTTGGGGAGCGGCCACTCTCATTGCCTAAGGTATGTTGGAGGCGAGGGGGGCCTAACTAGAGCTTTTTTGTCTTCCTTCTTTGGATTTTGTTTTACCCCGCAGCTCGTAAATGGAACAGCAGAACCTTAAACTTGCTATGAACATCAACCCTGATACAGATGGCCCGTAAAGTGCACTACAGTAGATTGTCTCAATTGTTCTTCCTGAATTTATCTTTTGAACAGTTATTCACAATCATATGATGGACCAAACAAAATTAAACAAATAAAAGGAGCAGGTTTATTTGAGATAAAAATTATTTGCACACTACCTTACATGTATTGGTCCATGTGCATTGTACATGTACATGATAAGCACTCAATTGTGTACAACATTATAAAGCGCACATACTGGCGCTCACGGCACTACAATATATTACAAAATATTGCACTGCTTACATAATTTTGTTGATTATGCTATGCACATTAAATGTGTACTACATGTAGTATGTGTACAGTGAATTTATTTCAAGAACAGCTATTAAAATGAATGATCATGCTTTTCTGCTGCTCACTGCTGTAGATGCAACGTGCAGTGTACTTTATCAAAAGTTCATTCGCCCCAGTTAAGACGTTTAGGCAAGAGAACATCTGTTCAAGTTTCAAAGCCAGTTAAAAAAAACGACCTTGTAATACATGAATCATTAAATTCATGAGTATATGCGAATTAAACTTTAGTAAAAACCTGGAAAAGATTTATTTATTGATACAAACATGCTCAAGGAAGAAAAGCCTGCTGCCAAATGCCCTGTATAATTCTTCTGCCTGAAATGCTGTTGTTTGCAGGAAAAGTTGGTAAAAAAAGGTTTTGCCTGGTAGTTGTTGGCACATTTTTAAAATTATTTTGTTGTTATTTAACGAATTCAGACCATCCACTGGGACTCGTCAATGTAATGAGACTATAAACTGGTTGAATTAAATTCCAAGAGCCTTAGTTGCCAATGGAGCACAAGTGTTGTGAGTACAGAACATGCCAGCCAAATGAGGCTTATTGGTGATATAGACTTGGGCGAATATCCTGAAAGCCTGCAAAAGTGCTACTTTTATCATGATTTTGTCCTCCAAGGACCAAATGTTGTCCTTTAAAAAGAAATTGATCGTACTTTTTTTCTATTTATTTTTGCGCTGGGGCTGCTTGAAAACAGTGTCTTTCCCAGTGGTCTCCCTTAACTCTCACTTTGTAACTTGTTCACATTGCAGAGGTTACAATTTGTACACAGACCCCACATACATGCAGTACAGGAACTAATGAATTATTTGGTTATATACTATTATCCAGAGGTTAAGACGTAGTTTGCCACCAAGTCTCATACGGCGGATGTCATCAACATGGACAACAACTACCTCAGCTACAGGTTTGTAATCTTGCCTACAAAAACAAATGTTAAAAAATATTGTGATGCGAAATAAAAGCATTTGTGAGCTTATCTGCTGTGATAAGATTACAGAACCACAAGATAGGTAGTGTGCTCACTGTGTTGGTGGGGGTCGCTCGATAGTCTCAATAGTCTGAAGGTTTGATTGTCCGAAGGTTCGACTGTCCGAAGGTTTGATTGTCTGGAGGTTCGATAGTCCGAAGAGTTCACTATTTTCCCAAAATAGAACAAGGTTAAATAATTCGAAGGTTTGATTGCCCGAATCGACAGTAATATTTTTAGTTCGAACGAACAGTGAAATTCGATAGTCTCAATTCAGACTATCGAACCTTGTGTGCTTTCGGATTAATGAACCTTCGGACTATTGAATCTTATTTAGATCTGTACTATTAATATAGTATTATGCTCATTTCAGTACTCATAATTAAGGGTGCTCTTACTTGCGTGTACATCCAAGGCAAAGGGACATTTCTTGGTTCTACATGTCACGGAACATGCTGGTTGGGGTGCGTATAGGAACAGCATACCCGACTGCTGATTTCAAGAACTGGTTCCGAGTATGGGATTTGGTACCAGTAACCAATTTTACAAATTACCTAGTAAAGTTTTAGACAGTGAAAAATGAAAGGTTTTGAAAGCCATTTATTTGGACTTGAAAAGTTTTCAAATGAAAACCAGTCTATGGTAAACCCAAACAGATTTTTAACACACGAAATGTGCAGTTTAAAGGTAAGACATATGCCATTAGTAATTGCTTGAATTATCATGAATAGGTAGATTTGGGGGTTTAATTTATAGTAAATATCATTTAACTGACCTGTCCAAAGTTTTACAATCACGGATGCCGAGAAAAGCAAGAAAAACAGCAATTGTTTTCAACCAGCGTCGAGCAGTTTTTCTTTGTTATTTGTGTTTTCCCAGCGATCGCGTATTTTTCTTTATAAAATGTTATTTTTCAGAATAATTACAGGTTACATGTATCTAGCGCAATCATTTTGCTGGATGCCTTGAATCATTATTTACTTTCAGATGAGTAAGATATTTTTTAATAATTCGGTAGTAAATATTGTTAATATCTGCAAATGGTGTATCCTACCTTTAATACACCATCGAGAGCTAATGCCAGTCTTTTACGGTACCCCTGTTTACCCCAATGGGGTACCTGGTTCCTGTACTATCCCCAAACGTCTACTGCTAGTTGTTGTAATCTTTTCTCCAGAGCAGCGAACATCGAATTTCGAGACTTAGGAGAAACGCTTCAGCAAACTTAATACCAGAGCCACCTTGTATTGCACGCTTTCGAGTCACAAGATGCTGCACTTGCTCGCGGGCATTTCACCTATAGTTCAGTACATGATCATGTGCATCAACGTTTCACCGCTCTTTGACTACAACGCAGGTCCAAGCAAAGTGCACTTCCTCCAGGCAGTATGTTACAGATATCGTTTTATCTTTGTAGAGTTTTTCCCATCGCCATGTTCTTTTTGTTCTTTGGTTTGGGGACTTGCTCATGATGCAGAAATGCTTTTCTTTTATATTGCACATAACTTTTACATGTACTTGGTGGCTCTTGAAGGTACTTGGTCATCGGTGCAAGTGCCTTAGCCATCACGTAGGCCCGTGACGGTACCCGTTCTCCGGGAATCACTTGATCCATTAGTAATTAGGTACAGACCTCAGTTGGGATGTTTTGGCCGCAAGGCATGAGGCAGGATAGATGAAAGTTCAGCTTAAAGTGACGTGTGGGTGTTGACTCGATGGCAATTCAGATTTCAACGTTGAAGATCCTGGAATGCAGAGCCATTTGTTGCATCAGATGTTTTTATCTTTATTGCAACAACTGAACCAAACATTGCATCTAAAACTTAATTTGGACCAGGCTGTTGTGAACATTTAGGAAGTAATTTGAAAAACAAAACAATTGTTTGTAAAGTAGTTTTAGTATTTTTAGTGCTAATTTACAATGGTTTATCATGAAAACATGACTTCTACCAGAATACTTCACTGATGTTAATGACTTTCACTCAATATTCAAAGGAATATTTATGATATTGACCTAATATTCACATGAAATTTAACAGGTGATTACTTAAAGTTTAATGGGTTTTAGAAAGTTCCTTGAGTTGTTTAATTTTGTATTCTGCTTTGCAGATCAAAAATGTGTACTACAAAATTATTAAGAAATATCTAGATTTCCTTTAATTGTTCAAAAAAATATATATATTATATAAACAAAATTTGCAAAAAAAACCAAGAACAACTGCCCAATGCCGGTTGAAAATGAACACTGTTTGCTTTTAATTTTTTTTTATCGGCATCCGCGATTGTAAAACCTTGGACAGGCCAGTTAACCAGTTCGAGCCGGATGACTGATATAAACGCAAAGTTTTTCCCAGATTCAAAACGGATGAAGCATAAACACACGCCACGAGCAAGGCTGGAAATGTCTGTCACTAGCGAGTAAGTCCGGAAATGCGTGGGTGTGCTTCCCGGCACTATCGGCCTGAATCCCACCCCTCGGCTCGGGGATGTTAAAATAATCCCGGCGCGAACTGGTTAAACGATATATTTACTATAAAATACAACCCCCCAAATCCACCCATTCTTGATAATTATAGCAATTAAATATACCTTTAATACATGTATGGCCCATCATGCGCGAGCCGCAGGTCATTTCACTTCCAATAAATAGTAATCTCAATTTTATATCGTCTGGATTTGGTCTGTATTTTAAACCAGAAGGTTCAGAAGCAATCACACAGGTCCTTTCACTTTCAATCGTCATATCAGGTTGAAAGCAGGTAGCTGTCCCCAAGAAGATACTGCGCACCGATCCTTTTCAGGAAAGCATCAAGCTTAAATTAAAGGAAATTTAGCACATGTATACTCTATTTTCCAAATTACCTGTGTTAGTCCAAGGGCGGATCCAGAACATAATTTTTAGGGGGGCCAACAAATGTGATTGCAAGTGCTTAGCACTGTTGTGTTAGTCTCAACTTCTTTTTCATACTTGGTTACTTTTAACATTTGGATGTCTTTATGTTTGTTGCCTTCAGGCCTTCCAACTCTTGAGCCACAACCTCTACGGACACGGAGTTCCTCGTTCCGCCACACGCGGGAAAACAATAACTCCGCCACACCCAGTCCGTCAAGCAGCCGATGTAGCAGTCCATCCCCAATCCCCCAACAGACCAGTGCTAGCTCAGCTAAGGGTCGTTCCTACTCAGTCGGAACTGGTGTGGTCAGCCCTAGGGGGCGCTCTCCAAGCCCGCTGCTTTCCCTGGACACGCAGAAGTCACTGCAGAAGTCGCTGGGTGCACGGCAGTCGCTAGGCCTGATCGGCCAGACAGATGATGCTGGTGCGAACTTGCTGGGGACAGTCGAGGGCGGGCTCTCCCCAAGCTCCGAGGGGGAGTACAGCGAAGAAGACGAGACATCTAGCTATAAGGAAATCCTGTCAGGGAGCCTGACCATTCCTGATCTAGAGCAACAGCACCGTGAGGAAGACGGTAGTCTCACGGAAGATTCTGTGTCCAGCCCGCAAGAATCTACCCCCGCTGAGCAGTTCACGGACTCTGACGGCAAGGGGGCCAGAACGAGCACGCCCCCAGTCCCCACTCAAAAAAAGAGGGGTAGCGTGACAATTAGTGAACATGTGACTGTAATTGAGGATGGAATCTCAAGGCTGGTACCAACTGATGAATGTGAAACACAGACTAATGGAACATGTGAAGGGAACCAGGTATTGGTAAGTGCCAAACCAACAAAAATAAATCTGACAAATAAATTGAAAGCAGTCTTTCAATTGCCTATGATAAAGCATCCCTAATCCTTCGGAGTTCTGATAAAAATCTTACTAATTACAGATTATTAACCACAGTAGGTGCAGCAAAACAGTGAATAAAATCTGTGGTATCGTGTTAATTTCTTGTCTTATGCTGAAACTACAAGATAGTGCAGCCGGTTGCCATACTCTGTAACCTGATCCTGCCACATGTTTTTGCACATTACCATCAAGACACATCTTTGTTTTTTATCTTTAACATCCACTCCTTGCAGCCCGAGGTACACATACAAGAAGACTCCAACAGCGTATCGTCGGAAGACTTTGATCCGACGTTAACAGAATGTCAAGAGTACCTCCAGAGGGTGGACGAGTGGGACTTTGCCATCTTTGAGCTGTACCAAAAATCCCACGGCCAGATCCTTAGCCAGGTAGTCCTCAGGGGTTTCTTTCAAAACATAGGGGTGGCAGAAAATAGGTGTGTAACCAAAACTGCAAGACCAAGAAATGTAAGGTACAATTTAAGGTATGAAATAAGGAAGCTAAACTTTGTTGTAATACAATAAAATTGTAGGTCACATCTCCTTACTGTCTCATCCTCCAACAAAATCAAGCAAATAAAACCATTCCCCATTTTATTATACATGTACGTATAAGTTGTACACAAAAAGGTAGATTTAAGAAAAACGTCATATTTTGTTCATCCCCAGTTGATATCAGTGGTATGCCCAAGGCATTGAAAGTAACACTGTCCCCAATAATGAAATAATGATAATGTTACACAGGGATTGAGGGATATTTCATATAGTTCTTATAAAACGAGGCTCATGCTTCATAATAAAATATGTACATAGCCCTGTACTCAAATGCTTTGAATATCTTATATTGCAACCTGCAGGCAATGTACGTACAAGAAGCAATTTTTTTGATGAATATTAAATAAGTGTTTTCCCGAAGTACGTGTTCTGATCAAATGAAACTACATGGCAACCAGTGTTAAATGCTGACTAATCCCCCCAGGAAATTAAAGAATAGATTAGGACTTTTCTTTTAAGTGGTCCTGTCGCACTTGTTCGTAAGTATTTCTTACCAATGTGAAGCATCTTTTGAACAAAAAATGAAGGTTTCAACACGCACTGGTGTAATAGACCATTTGCTCAATTGCGCGAGAGCATTGTTTTACATCATTGATATGAGCAATAGCAAATTCGAAGATAATTCATTTAAGTTTACACATCCCTACAGTTAAAAAAATTGATTTTTCAAATGTTTATTTTTTACACCCTTTTAATAAAATAATATTGGCTATTAAATTTTTTACAAATTTAGATATTTTTTCAAGTAAAAAAACTGGTCCATAGAAATTTGATTGCATAAGATGAATATCCATAAAATGGTAATTTACTAAGGATTAAGTGTGATTTTTTGGGGGGTCTATTTGCATATAATGAATATCCATGACGGTAATTTACTAAGGCATTATAGGTGATTTTTTGTTGTTACTTTATGTCAACCTAAGTTTATCTATAACGTTCGAACAAAACTATAAATCACCCCTTGTACTCTGCCTGAATTTAATCTGCTGCATCCCTTATCACTCTCTCAGGTTGCCCACAAAGTTTTTACTGAGGCTGGCATCTTTGAGACTTTCAGGATACCGGTCCGAGAGTTCATGAATTACTTCCGGTCATTAGAGAACGGCTACAGGAATTTACCATGTAAGTACCCACTAGACAAAAATGCCAATATTGAATTTACATCACCCCAATGCAAAACATTTTGGTGTTTTACCCATGCTATTAATATGTTGATGCAGGCCTAAATAGCAATGTCACAGCCAACAAACAAGATTTTCCATCTCAAAGGCCCAAATGTCCGCAGGCTTGTATATTGATAGTCCAAGTCTGGTTTCCCGTCCCGTCAAGGTGCAAACTCATTTTCTGCTTCGTCGGAGAGGGCAGCCCCCCCTCCCCTCACTTCTTTAATTACATCGTTACATCATCATAAGAATCAGGTGCACGGTTTCAGGTGCTATACCAATATTCTTGCAAATTTAATATCTGTTTGCTCAGGTAACGTCATTCGCCTTCTCAGTTTCACACATTAAAAGGGGTGTGGGGGGGGGGGGGTGCCTGGGAGATATTCCCATCCATCATTCATAGTTCAGTGTCTGCCGAGCCCTTTAGTCAGTCTAGCTTCCCCGGGGTTGAATTCTGGGTCTCAACAACGGGCGGTGACCAAGGGATGCTATCATTTTTCTGAAGAGACTTTATAATGGCTGAATATTTGTTCATTTGACCCACATTTGTTAGCTGTTTACAGAGAATTAAGTATAGTGGGGAAAAAGACCCATTTTTGTACTTGAACAAGTCCTTTTTTTTTTTCCTTTGAAGGCCTTTGAGTATTGATGCTGGATATTTATCGTGACTTTTGATATTTAATCATGCAGTTTTCTCTTGGCATCACGTTTATTCTTCTCTTGCGATTCAAGAAAAGGATGATAAAAACCAACAGCGCTGAAGGGCGCAATACATTCTCCAACCATTTTGTCCTCATGCACTCGTCACGTAAAATGTTTTAAAAACATGAGAAAGATAATGATTTAAGTGTGTTATTTCCTAAGTTAAGCATTCTTTTATGCCTGGAAAGAGCTAGCCATTGGTTTATTATTCGTAATTCGCGCGTACACAGAAATACCTTTGCTGTGGGATTCTGCCCTGCAGAGAAAAGGGCCTTTACTTTAATTTGGCCTGATGGGTCTGGTGGCTGACATTGGCAGGAGGGTAATTTTCCCAGCGAAGTCAATTTAGTTGATTACCAGTATTAATCATTTGCTCCTCGGGTTCAAAATTGCTTTTAGTACCTGCAATAAACATGCCTCAAGGTTTTCAGTTCCTTTTTTATTTCTTCCTTTTTTATTGCCCCCTTCTATCTGTTTGGTGCCTGCGTACTCATGCAATGAACATTTAAATTTGGACGAGACAGCATTGTCGTCGCCTGCATGTTGGCATGGCAACGATGCCATTTTTGATCAATATTAAGAGGCTGACATGGCTTGCCTTCCACTTTGCCAAAATTTGCAAACATTCGGAATTATTTGCGCAAGTGGAAACTGACCAGGCCCCCAGTGTGCTTCAATAAGTGCGAGTACCAGCAATATAAGGCACATTGAGCAGAGCACCGTTGACCAATGTTCACATAATTGTGCGTACAAACTAATAATTAGTTTGCAATAGAGTTGCAAGAGTAATTTGCACGGGGCTTTCAGACTCTGATGTGTGTTGTTGTGTTTGATGAATAAAGTGGAAACAAAATGTGTGTACATCATTGGGTTAAATAGCCAACTATTTCAACTCAGTTTCTCTCTCAAGCATATTTACACCACATTCACGCACACTGACTTTTCACTGCCCGGCACCTTTTAATGGCGGTTATTGTCAGATACTGCTTTGTATTATTATTATTTACCGGTAATCCTGTTTTCTCAGTTGTGTAATTTGACCTCTAATGAAGCAATTAATATGCAAACATTTTATATCTTCAGAGTGGGCGGGGCTATGAAGCTCTATAATATACCAAATGAAAGCTTATGTTGTGGGCTTTCCAACAACATAAGAAACTCAATTTCACTTGTTTGCAACATAATACCCATTTTTGTGGAGTGGGTCACAAATTCTTTACCAAGTGGGCGGGGCTATGAAGCTCTATAATATACCAAATGAAAGCTTCTGTTGTGGGCTTTCCAACAACATAAGAAACTCAATTTCACTTGTTTGCAACATAATACCCATTTTTGTGGAGTGGGTCACAAATTCTTTACCAAGGGCAAACAACCACCACAGTGCCAAATCACAACCCTGGTTGTGCTTGGTCTTACATCCAAGCAATGTACTTGAACATACATGTTTAATTTGTGTCAGTGCCTAAGGAGATTTCAGAAATTAAGGATAAAGAAAAATTCATAACTGCCATCAACAAACACTTCAGTATAATTTGTAAGAAAGAAACTAAGTCAACCAAGTAAACAGCTAACATCATTTCCATGCACACAACCAAACCCTGCCTGTGTGACCCCTAAGAAAGAGTGTTGGTGCAGTATCCATCAAGACATTTGAGACAAGACGAGTTTTTATCACCTAACATTGCTAGTAGTGTCATCGTCAAACGGGGATAATGGAAAAATCAATATACAGTGTTCATGTATGACATATTTCTGAGGTGCCTTGGGAGTCTCATAAGTAAACCACTCAACACTCTCAACAATTCCCAAACGGAGCGCCAAAGACAGAAATGGGTCGAAGGGTTGGAGAAGGGAAGGAAAGAACAGGAAGGTTGACAAGCATGTAGACAGACAGACAGGCAGGCATGTGCAAGCAGGCAAACTGACAACTATACCAAGAGTCTTGCAAGTGCCCTCATTCGACTCGAAATACGGCATATTCTGAATTGATTGAATTGAGTCATTTCCACATTGTACTCTGGGACTAGCATTACTACATCGTACAATACCTTGTCTTACGTTTTAAATGTAGTAAAAATGTACGTGTGTGATTAATGGACCAAACTCTTCTTTTTGTCCCTGAAGAAGATCTTGTTGAGATCAAAATATTAGGCCCTCTTAACTTATTTGATTAAAATTTCTAAGATGAACAGTGGGATGATTTAGAAGGGTAATGTACTGGTAAGAGTGGGTCCGATTTAAAGAGCTGGTAAGCACAGAAAATAGTTAATATTAATAATAATAGTAGGCAATTCTTATATAGTCCACGTATCTACCAAGACTGGTACCGTACTCAAGGCGCTGTGTCATTGGTCCATGAAACATTTCGAAAACCATCACATCTCCCTGGTGAAGATGCAGCGCAATGCTGTCGTTTCGGCATGAAGCAGATAATAACAACCATCTCCGTCCTCCGTCCTCGGTCGTAATTAAATACAAGAGCTCATTTATTCCTGGGTGGGAAAAAGCAATGAGCGAAAAAGTGCCTTGCCCAGGACCGGGAATTCAATGCTCCAGACAACTCAACCACGGCACTCGTACCCCCACTTGAACCCACTAGAACCTCCTCTAGTACCCACTATACCCACTACTACCCACTAGCCCCGGTAGCTATGCGGTTGGTTTTCCCAGTCCCACCGATTTTGTTTTTTTACCTGCAGTTTCTGAGCAATTGATCTGCTAAGCAGCTCAAATAATATCAGCTCTTTTACTGTTAGATTTTTTTGACAACCCAACAAATAATTCTGCCCTTTTTCTTCTCTCTTCATTAGATCATAATCGAATCCATGCTGCCGATGTACTCCACGCGGTATACTACATGTCCACGCAGCAGATCCCGGGCTTCAGGCAAGTCAACCCAGAAGACTTGGATCCTCATTCAAGAACAAGCAAAGGTTAGTCTTCATTTTCTTCCTTTGGATTTTAAATGAAAATCGCAAAAATATTGAAAGCCACTCAAAGTAAGCACAATTTAAAAAAAACAAAAACGAGGAAAGATTAGATATTAATGTTACCAAAGCCACAAAAACATTTTCATTTATATTATAATGTTGTTGTTTTTTTGACAGGTTGTAGCACAAAGTTGTGCAATTTGTTTTGGGTTTCATGAGTGGGTCATATTTGTACTACTAGTGTTAATCTAAATGATCACAAGTCTATAGACAGGCGATGTAAGCAGCCTGTGTGTTTAAATGTCCCTCCCAGTGTTTTCTTTTTTATAGACATTGAGGGATGCTTGTGACAGAGTGCATAAAGTAGACAGTGGACCTTCATTTTAGCTAGAGTGCCTAGAATCCCCTGAAGCTTAATAGCAGACGAGGCTTGAAAGCCCCAACCTAAAAAGTCTTAGCGGCTCATCCCCAGTACCGCACCGTTGTCAGTTCCTCTCAAAACAGAAACAGAAGTAGACATTAAAGCAGAAAATAGCTCCCAGCATTCAGTTCCGAGGGTACGTTTATTTACTCATGATTACTCAATTCCTGTACTGACCTCGGATATTGAGATTGGTAATGAGCTTCGTCTTGCTGAGGCGATCTTGCAGTTTCGTGTTCAAGGACTTGACAGTGTGACCTGTTGAGACTGTAAGCAGGCATTGCTTGATGTCTTGTAGACTTATTTGTGTAGGGGGGGGGGGGGGGGGTTACAGACTGTTGTATGGTCGGCAAAACTGTGTCCCCGATGGCAAATATGCTGCAACAAATAGTGTCCTCAATTGTCTGATGTGTTAAATGTTGTACAGTTTGAACAGCGCCGCATTAGTAATGTCAAGCCAAGCTGCTGTCCCATAGATTTTATACCTGTCCAATGGGCTTGGCCCGACAGGGAACAATTATAACACTTGTATATAATGCAGCAGTACAGAATATTATACAGAATAATATAACAGTACAGAATAATTATACATGTAAACCCAGTATAAAATCAATCTCCATTGTCTCTTTTTTTTTCCAGACAGGGTAGATTCAATCTATAAAATATGTGGTTTTAAAATGTGCACTGAAGCAATAACTTGAAGAAAAGCCAAACTCTGAATCATTCACCCTTTCTGTGTCAGATGATGGGGACGGCTTTGCTTCCTACCACACACCGACAGTCACGCCCCGTGCCAGTATCTGCAATGACTCCAGCTATGGTATCTTAGCCGGTAACCTGCCTGCTCTAGAGCTGATGGCACTTTTCACAGCAGCTGCGATGCACGACTATGACCACCCAGGGCGAACCAATGCTTTTTTGGTTGCGACAAGTGCACCGCAGGTATATCTTCGTTATTTGAAATAATATTAAGAAGAAGAAGAAGTAGTGCAGGTTTTAAAACATATTTCCTACACTGGGGGCTGAGGTAACTAAAATGAGATTGAATGAAGAGGTAACTAAAATGAGATTGAATGAAGAGGTATGTTTTGAGAATCAACATAGGGTTGTGATCTTAGGACGTTTGTGAGGGGCTGCAACAGAAAAGCTTCCATCACTATAAAGAGAAGAAGGATTGTTTTCCATTGTTAACATAGTGTATACATGTACATGGATAAAACAGGTGTACATAACATAATTTAGCAGGTAGACAACTGATTGGCATTAATTTTGCATAGCCCAAAGACATTGTTCTTACAAAAGGAATCACAAATGCCGAAGCTAGCTACATGTATACAGGGTCTTGCACGAACAAGGATTTCAATGATATCAAGAGAAAGCTTACAGTGCCTACTATACGATAATCAAACCTTTTTTGCTGGCGTTTTCCGCCTGAACTCTTTAACAGGGGCCAATTTCACAGAGCTGCTAGGCACACAAATTTGTTTAGCATGAAAATTTGTCCTTGGTAAAAACAAGGTTACAGACCAAATTTTCACGTGATCTTTAAAGTTTTCGATTAATAATCAGCTGTTTTTTTGCTTAGCATAAAAAACACATAGAATTTTGGCTGAAAACTTGTTTTTAATGAGCAAGACTTTTTTGTGCTAAGCAAATTTTTGTGCTTAGCAGCTCTGTGAAATTGGCCCCTGGTCTCGGCCAGACAGTTAAAACAGAATTAATGAGTGTCCTTCAACCATATACATTGTACGGTTGGCTACTACCAATTTCACTTTAGCTAATAAGCATACCATTACAAAAAATGATTAATATTTGTTTTCAAGGCCCAGCAATTAAACCGAGTTCACTAGCTCATTAAGCATTTTTAATCAAGCATTTTTAATTAACAGTTCTCATGGCTTATTTTTGTATCGCCTGAAGTTCAGGAAGAAACTATACGATCACTATTTATTTACGTAGTATGTAGTCCGTATCCGTACTATTGTATCTTTATGGGCGTGTCCAGTCATTTTGGTTAAAGTTTTGAAAATTGGTTTTACCCGATATATCCAAAATTGAAGTCCAATTGCAATCAAACTTGGGTCATGCATGCAATATTGTAACCTGTATACGATGGTCGTGTCAAAGGTTAAGTACTGAGATCAAAGGCCATTTAAGGTTAAGTTGCCAAAAAGGCTTAAATTGTAAAATTTGTCTCGTTTGAAAACTTGAGGTACATTAATTGCAATCAAACTTTGGTCATGTCAGAGGTCAAGTACTGAGGTCAAAGATAATTTAAAGTTAAGTTGTGAAATAGGATAATTGCAAAAGCAGGCGAGACAACATCCTTGTTTAGTACCCTCACCCACAGACGTGGGAGCATAATTAAGAGTGGAAGCCCTCCAGCCATGTGGTGACTCATTTTGCGTCTTGGTTGTCAGGTTTCAGACCAATTGAATGCCTGAGGAGTGCAATGAGGTGGCTCGTGTAAACATGTCAGACGAGGGAGGGACAATTTAAATGAGGCTGGGCCAATATCATAGAATTATCATCGTTTATTAAAGGTAGTATACACCATTTGCAAAAAAAAACACCAAAAAACAAAAAACTTATTATGAAAAACCTTACGGAACTGTTATTAAATAATGGTCACAAGCATCATGTGAAATCATGGCACCTGATGCGATATGATTTTGAAGAAAAAAAAGGGGAATTTTGTATCAATTTTAAATGATTGCTGGCTGTAAAAACTTTCAAACACTGGCCCAATTTATTGAATTCGTGTGAAGGAAGTCAAGGAACCAAACTGCAAGAACACAAAAACTTCAGCAGGTCAGCGTCACAATATTTACTATAAAATATTAATCCCCTAACTCATCCATTTTCGAAAATTACAACAAAGTCAAATTATGTCATTTTTATCTAATATAAATGTTGCAACCTCAACAAGTCTTTTAACTCTAATGACAATATTTAAAAAAATATTTTAAACACTAGTATATCTTTTGGTAGAAATTGCAATGTTAGTGCAATTTTTATTATTACCATGTGAATCCACAGTTTTGCACATTCTTGGTATGTAACAATGACAATCACTTTTTTGTCGTCTTTGTTGTCAATTTTATTATCCATAACAATACCCTGTTTGCTTTCTGTCGCATCTTTGTTATTTTTAAACTGTTTTTAAACTATGAGATAAAGTGGGTAAGTCAATTAACCTCAAAGTGGATTTTTCTTTCTTATAAGATCTACACAGTCGCTGAATTCTTTTTTTTTTAATTACCTTTCCGTGCCTACAGCACAAAAATGAGATCAAATATGTCAACCACTTCTGCAGAATTAAACAGGATTCTTTCTTATGACAAGGAGAACGATGAAAAACAGACCAAGAACAAATTTGCTTAGTTTTGCCAAGTTACATAAATTTGCATAAAGTTTGTCAGCTTTATAAAATTGGCCCCTGTCACTGCAATTTCTCTGTTGTGTCCTCCCTTTTTACTCCTCAGGCAATTCTGTACAACGACCGCTCCGTCTTGGAGAACCACCACGCGGCCAGCTCCTGGAGTCTCCTCATCTCCAAGCCAGAGTACAACTTCCTGTCTTGTCTGGAGGACAGCGAGTTCCGTCGCTTCAGGTTTCTGGTGGTGGAGTTCATCCTTGCCACCGATCTCAAGAGGCATTTTGACTTCCTGGTGGAGTTTAATGCCAAGGTACAAGAAAATCTGTCAACATTTGAGAACCTTGTTGAATTTTTCTTTAAATGGTTTGTGGGCAGCCCAGAAGCATGCATGGTTAAAACATGTGTGTCCGGAAAACAAATACTGTGGTAAGGTGAAATTATTCCAAAGGTTTGCACAGTTAAAGTCGGCATGGGTGGATGCTGATGGTGACACCGCCTGACAGTAAATCTCTTGTGTGGATGCATGCTCTTTTAAACCTAGTTTCAATTCAATTTGGATCAAAAGTCATCCAGACTTTCTTGCAGACTTACTCTGCATTGGAATTTTTCTATCGTACCTACTGCAATATGCAAAAATGTGAAATTGTAGACAACTTCTTTATAATTCTTCCCAACTTGCATCTGTTAATGTTGTTGTTCAGTTATTCCCCTAACTTGAGTGTCATGTTGGTACAGTCTTTCACCCCTGTGACAAGGGTTCGAATCCCACCAAGCACACACATAGATTGTGTTGTCACTCTTCACTTTCCCTTTTCTTTGAATATCATACTGAAAACAATTCTACCTGAAACTGACAATTGTTTTCAGTCTACTATTTAGGAACTCCTGTACTCGTTGAAAAAAATTATAAGGGAAAAAATAATAATAAATGATTTACCGTTTCAGGTGAATGATGTAGATGCATCGGGCATCAACTGGGCTTCCGAGGATGACCGTCTGCTGGTCAGCCAGATGTGTATCAAGCTGGCCGACATTGCGGGGCCAACGAAGACCTTTGACCTTCACTTCTGCTGGACCATGGGCATCTCAGAGGAATTCTATGAACAGGTAAAAGATGCATTGAAAAACTGATTAGCAATCAAAGTACAATTTGTACATGTAGGAGGCGCAACAATCAATCACATTGCACACACCACTGGCTGATCTAGCTATTTGCACTTAAAGACCATTTGTCAGTTGTGCATTTTTATCGTTTGAACCAGCAAAAGTGCCCAAAATCTGAACAAAGGTGCTTGCCAAATTACCTGATGCCCAAATCAGCATTCGGGGTTCATTTTCATTTAGCCGAATGCTGCTACGTGTGTGTCACTACCAATATTGATGAGTTAGTCTTGCATACGCACTGTGGACCTCCGAACAATATAGGTCCACACGATGCGGGAAGAGGTTACGGTGTGTGGACTTGCACACGTCCACAATCCGTTTTTCAGTTTCCGAAAAAGAGCGCTAGAGGAAAAACGGGTTAGGGTTATATATAGAAAAGATAGAAGGGACAGCTGAGAGGCCCATAATCCTAATTTGAGGGTAAATTTGTTTTGGGGAAGCGAATAAAATAAGTATTTAGTCAAAGTTTGTTAACTACACGAATACAAAGGAATGTCCACAGTGCGTATGTAAGGTAAAGCTGTGTGCCCATGTGTGTGTCAGTCCAACGCTTGCACACATCGTTCATGTATCAGAAACCAACTTCTAATGTAACTTTTCAAATATGCATCTCTGAGACGCATGCCAGAAGGAATAATTTCACACGGTATTTAGTGTTAATAATATCTTTACAATAAGCTTTTTCAACAGGTATTTTGGTTGGTTACGTTTTGGATAGCAACTAAATGTATACTTCAGCTACAATTGAATGTAATTCTGAGTTCTACAGATTTTCAAATGTGGAACGGGTCTTATCTCATTTAATGCATTCTAGGTTTGGTTTTACAACAGTTAAAACAAATACCCTGAGAAGCTATTCAGTATGTATGCACAAAATTTGGACTTTTAAAATCCTTCTTCCCCCTTTTAAGATCGATTTTTGGTTCGGTGTTTATTATTCATCTTTTGTCGTTCGTTCGTAGGGTGATGACGAAGGAAAACTGGGTTTGCCCGTCTCTCCCTACATGGACCGGGGGGCTCCCCAGCTTGCTAAGCTTCAGGAGGGCTTCATCAACCACCTTGTGGCACCTCTCTGCAATGCATATGGCTCGGCTGGGCTGCTTCCAGGCAGGTGGCTGGACGAAGATGAAAATGAAGGTATTTCTTGATCCGTAAATGCACTCGTCAGTACTGTGCAGTATTCCGATCCGATCCGTAGCGCATGTATCTTGGTTTTTTTAATAACTTTGGTCAAGGAACATTGGTTGAAAAGTTTTCAGTTCTTAACTTTCTTCAATCTACACCTTTAGAAGGTTACAAGCATATTCAGATCCTATGAAGGTTACAAGCATATTCAGATCCTATGAAGCGAAGAAAGTGTTTTGAGAAGGATGTCATGTACTGAGATGTATTCTCGAGGTTGGCAAGATGTCATGAATTGGCAAGCCCGTCGACAGCAACATGCATTAAACCTGTATAACTGCATAAAGTATCGGAGATAAATGAGGTTCCTAGTCTTCTTGCAGTTAACTGATTTTGTGGTGGTTGCTTTGGTTTTTATATTTGCTTTTTTTTATGGGGTTAAGGGTGTTTAAATCCCATGTAGCAACCCTTTTAGTTGTCTGTCAAGTTTTGTTTAAGCCAAGAAAATTTCTATAAAAAAAAATCAATCACAGCTTGTTGACTTGCAAATGGATAAGAAACAAATCTGGACGCTTTCTGGGGCAGCGTTAAAGAAAATTCGAAGATTGTGCCTTCCTGTCTTTTTTTTTACCTCGGTTGGAAGATCTGTTCTCATGTACGTTGTCTTTGACCTTTTGATTTTCAGATGAGAAAGCAGAGCCTGGTGAAGAGACCGCCCTCCCTCTGCCTCAACAAGAGATCAAGGAAGAAGAGGACGACATAGAAGAAGAAGACACATCCAGTGAAGGGGGACTAAGTAAGTATTGCACTGTTACCTGACTTCCTGAAACTTATACTGCCTTTTGCAGTGGCACTGGCAGCCGCTAATCTCAATTCACAACATTTGGGTGCCTTTGTTGAGCTCACACGTGCAAATGTTATATGAAAATGTTCGGGTAGCCATTACGTGATCCTTGTGTCTGCCACGGTGTCAGCTACCACTGCCCCAGCTCACGAGTGGGTCTCTGGTTGCTGCCTCCGTGTAATGACGTCAACGGGACAATTTGTTTGATAGGAAGATTAAAGATGGCTGGAAATTGAATACGATGGGAGTATAATGGACAGATTTATGTCACAAATTGTTCCCAATTATTTACAGTGTTCAATTACATATAAATGGATATATTTTAAAGTCCAGCCCCAAACAACCTTTAAATAACTATTCTAAATCGATTGAATAGAATTTTGTGCACTCTGGAACTAGCTTCGCCAGGCTAGCAATGGCTCCGTCAAGGAGTCAGGGCAAATGCCATTTGGTTGAGAGAGTAATAAGGTGCACATTTTTATCTGTCGTAGTGGAGTCCAAGCTGAGACTGAAGAGTGCCAAGACCAAGCAGCGTAAGATGGCCAGCATCCTAACCAGGCACCTCAAGGAGAACCACGACCACTGGATCAAAGTCCTGAAGGAAGAGGAAGACGCAAAGAGGCGGGAGGAGAAGAAAGAGGGAAAAGATGACGGGGGCGGGATGGCCCCGATCCGGGAAGACTCGGAGGAGCACAACTCGGATGACCACAACTCAGATGACAAAGGAGACGAAGAGGAGGAGGAGCAAGTGGAAAGGCAACGGGTGAAGGAGCCCACGGAGAAACCCAAGGGGACAACGGAACGCAGGAAGAGCCAAGAGGAACTCCGAGCCTCCACGATCAAGCACAGGGTCAGCTCAGACGAGGAGCAAGACAGATAAGAGTAGGTGTGGAGACAGAGGGGATCCCGCCATTACCCTTTGGCACGTAGCTACAGCCCAGGAATTTCATCCCGGTTTGCATTTGTTTTGTTTTAGGCTTATCTAAGATTATACAAGATTTGGAGGAGTCAATCTTCGTTTGTTGCAGTGGAAGAATTCTATTGTAAATATCGAATGTGGTGCAACCGTGCCAAAAAAAGTTGCAAACATCATTACATGAGCTGCAAAAGTAAACGAGAGAGGAATGTAAACGTGGACCTGCTTCCATAATTTTTGCCCCGGGGGGTTTAAAAAAAGTTGCAGCGAATTGCCCAAAAATATGAGACAGGTGTAAAAGGCCACACATAATTTTGGTCTCGGTATGCCGTTATACCCGAAGCTGTTTATGGACAAAAATTTTGAATTGTTGTACCTTGGCCAGTTTAGGTAGGGTAGCGGTTCTATACCCTGCCTTCAACATCTGATAACCTGGTTCAATTCCTGCTAGAGTCTCTTCGCAGATTTTTTTTCCATCTCCAGGTTTTCACTCCAACTCTAAAACTTTTCTTTTCTCCCCCTAAATTCAGAGCCAAGGTGCTGAAGCACTAATCAGGATTGATAAGAAATGTATATAAAGTAATTAATATTGATGGTCTAACCATTGTGTTTAGTGGCCGAAGAAAACCTGAAACAATTGCAAGCTAGTATTAAATAGTATTTTGTAAAATAAAAAAAATATTTGTTACATGGTATTAACCAGGATTAAACCAAGATTTGGTAAATGGCATGCCTAGTGTGGTGCTGGTTAAACATTAAAACCTGTTTAAAGTAGTGATCTCTAACTAGTTATCTCTAACCATTTAGTTAGCTATTTCTTGCAATTTTAAGGTAACATGCAAGATAGGTCAGTATTGTATTGAAATAATGATCATTGTCACTGCGAGTGCTATTAAAGGGAAAAAAGGCATACAGAACTAGTATTTGTAAAAAAAACAAGTGTGCAAAAAACATATCATTGTGTGCTTATTGACGAAAAACTGCCCACAAAACTGGAAAATGATCATCTACTGAAATAGTCAGTAATTGTATTTAAAAAAAAGATTGTTGTGTCTATGTGTACATGTTTATATCTCAAGAGTAACATAAAGAAAAAAAATTTGATCGTAGTTTTTTTAAGTTATTATTTTAACACAACTAGTGCTGCAAATGTTATTATTGAAGATTAGTTTTTATTAAGCGGGCCTTAATTGTTTGACATTTGTATCATATTTAACAAGGAACTATGTTCAGGACGAATGCACTGTTAATATATTAGAATATTAGAAAGTGTTTGGAAATGCATGAAAACAATATGGTTGAGCAGAAATTATAAAATACTAAGATAAATACTAAGGTAAAATCTAACCTATTTTTCTTTATTATGCGAAGACAAAAGTTACACATATAAATAGTTATATTCATATAGAAAGTTATATAAAGTTTGTTTTAAAGAAAAAATGGTTTTAAAAGTATTATTTAAACTATGAAAGCAGCAGCTTGATCGTTTGTATTTATTTCAAAGAAACTGGTTTGACCTCAAAGTTATCCTGCACCTGAAAAATAAATGATATAATTATATGAAAAAAATCCATGTCAGCTTATCATCAGCCGATTTCACAAAACTGGTGCAAGTTGCGCAACATTTGTTGGTAAGTTGTAGCATAGCAACTGAAAATTACCTATTTTAGCAGCAAATCGTGATCGCCGTTTTAAAGTTTTATAAGACACTCTCAGCATTGTTTGAAGTTAATAAATTGAAATGTTTACCTGTGACAGCATTTTTGTTTGTAGAGTTCAGCAAAAAGTCGGGCGAAACTATTTTCAAAATGGCAGGCAGATCTATAGGTGATTCAAAACTAATTTGTGAAAGAACAACATTATATATAACAGCCATCATAAACGCTGTTATTGCCCTCGTCCAGGATGTTTATATTTCTTTAAAACACTGCGCAGCAACTTTGTTGCGTAAACCCTAGGCATTGCGTAAGCTATGTACTTTATCGTGAAAATTGGCTGCAAGTTCAAGACGACAAACTAAAGATGTCACTGTGTGAAATAAATAGTTTGGTTGCCACAGGAATATTACTTTTTGGCCCTGCAAGGAGTTTTAGGAGTGGCAGTAAAAATTACAAAAATAAATAAAAATGCCTCTAACAATATATATACAGATACATGAATGTGTACAGCATTTAAGAACAAAAAGAATGACACAAAAAGGTATTTGAAAATACAGGGTATATTGAATTCAAACAATTATGACCAGAGGATTTCATTTGTTTTAAACACAAATTAAGGGGGTTGGGATGTAAAACTATTTTTATTTGGCATTGTCAATAAACTCACTCGTAAGAATGTCAGAACAAAAAAAACAAAAAAAATCCAGGAAAGTATTAAATAACTTTTGGTTTCAGCATTTATTTATTTGAACAAGTGCATCCTTTAGGGATCGAAAGATTTAAGAATATTACTTTTGGTTTGATGATGTAATCGGTTACACATGAGCATAATGATGTAGTTGGACAGGTTATGGTAGACAAGGTTATGGTAGACAAAACTGAATGTGATACAGAATTTTTTCCCGAAGGGAGAACAAACATTTACATGAATGTTGTAAGTGTGATAAAATTATTGAAAGGAAATCAGTAAGTTAGACACTGCAGTAATAGAAATACACTTACTTTTACTTTCATTTTCCCAAAAATGTATGTAGTTTTTGCATGGTAAATAAATGTATCTCAGCTTAAAAGGTGGGATACACCATTAGTTATTGCTTGAATTATTATGAATAAGTGGATTTGGGGGGGTTGTATTTTTTGCGAAAATATCGTTTAACTGGATGCAGAAAAAAAAGCACGAAAAGAGGCATCTATTTTCCACCGGTGTCGGGCAGTTGTTCTTTTTGTTCTTCACGATCGCCGTCTGGATCAATTACAGGATATCCAGCGCAATCATTTTGCTGGATGCCTAGAATCATTATTTATAGGTGTATTCTACCTTTAAAAGCTAATAATTTGAAGAGAAAAGTTCTTTTGTGTTTATATTTTCTTTGTATTTCGTTTGTCTAGTTTATGTTTTTAGGACTGATTACAAAAAAAGTATATTCTAGTATTCCTACAAGGAAATAATTCTTTGTATTGTGACTAGAGGGGTACATTTTTTGTAACCCCTTAATTGAAAATAGTAAATTGGTGAACATAGTATTTTGAGCAAAATTGGTGATCCTATATTGCATTACTATGTAATCATTTCTGACGAGGAACATATTTTAATGTTCTATGTAATTACCTAAAAGTATTCCTGCTGGACAGCAAATAACTTAGTAAATTTTTTCCCTGACATTGAGTGCACGATTAATGTATTTATTTATTATTTCTTTAATTTGAAACAATACTCATACAAAATACTTATTTGTAAGGCATTTTGGCAAAATGAGACAGAATTAGGCAGAGGTGGAAAGAAAGGTTTGCGGGAATTTTAAAAAAGAATAAAATTATCCTTACAATGCTGTCTGTTGCACTTCAATCAGACATTTTGGCCGAGTTATGGCTGTTTAATGTTTGCATTTACATGTATTGACATGTAAACAAAGTAAAATACTGAGTAGATGGCCTTTAAAGTTTTGAGTTTTGTATTTATAAAAATAAATATTTTTTTTTTCTTGAAAACACTTTTATTCCACTTATTTTATACTATCTCTTTGACAGATGTGTAGTAGACATATAAAAAGTTACAAATATGAGTAAATCTGAAGAAAGAAAAACAAACTCATTCATTTTTTTTGTTTTCAGTTTTCTGCAGTTCAGTCTGGGCCCAGTTTGGTTTCATTTTGCCAAACATTAAAAAAAAAAAAACATGGATTTTATGAACATTAAAATTCATATTGAAATTGGTAGATTTAAGGCAAACCAGTCCAACTTGGATTTTGCAGATCTTAAACAAATTATGTTAATTTTAAGATTCAAGGCAGTTATTTTTCTGATAGGAAACTTGCTGGACATATCCCATACCTGTGCTACTAAACAGTATTTAGTGTTAATTTTCTGTATAAACCCGGTGAACACTTCCACCTGTTGTGCCGTATTTTGTTTTTCTTGGAAACATCTAGATTATGTATATTTTACTATTTATTTATTATGTTGTGTTTAACTTTTGTACATTCAGGAATCTTCTGTACATAGCTAAAGGCAAAACAATCGTGACTTCTGCAAATGCACTGAGATCATGAGCTTTCCTTATTTGCAAAATAAGATTTTGTATTATTCTTAATCTTAAATATGCCATTTTGTTTATCAAAATACAGTGCATTTTCATTGGTGTCAGAATGAATGTCGAGTATTTACTTGATAGCAAAAAACCCACACCAACATTTGGGGAACATTTGCTTTAATAATTGCGAGTGTCCTTAAATGTGCCTTTGAGTTCTATGAAAAAAGTCATTACTCAATACTGTGAATCTGGATTTCTTGCTATGGTTTATGCATTGAGTCATTATAGCTCCGTGGCTGGCTGACTGTAATATGCCTCATCCTTCTGATGAATATGCCGTGATTCAATTAATGTCTGGTACATGTATTTCATCCCAAATAGGTAATCAGTTCATATTTTATGTTGGGTTTTCTCTTCAGCCCCTACCTATATCTGCTGTGTTTTTTCATGTGGGGTTTTATGTGTAGTAATATTTACCCTGCTCGTGTAGTATTTCAGTTCATTTCATTTCATTTATTATTTCTCAGGTGAACAAGAACATGACAAAATACAATGTATAAGTAACAAAATACAATACATAGAGTAACAAAATACAATACATAGAGTACAGGACGAGACTGATAACATCCCTGAAGGATTGCCAAAAAGCGAACCTAATCACTATCTGGTGGCTCTCCCATAATGCTATCAGTTAACGACAGTTACAGTTAAACTTACAGTGATCATTTTTTGGTTATTTTAGTATTACATTGGCGCAATAGTGTACAAAGTATACCAATTACCAAAATGCCACAAAAAAGACCTGCAGTTTAAACTACCACATGCACATATTTTTATGGTGTAAATAAAGTCCACGTATAGTTTGTATAATTGTAGATCATCCTGAGCCACGCAGAGTTTAACGGGCTAGGCTCTTGAATTGTCGCCCCGAGCCACGCAGAGTTTAACGGGCTAGGCTCTTGAACTGCCGCCCTCAAACCCTGCGGACATTCGCATCAATCATTGAACAAGTTGGCCAATGCATGATGAACGTCTGCACCCCTGGTAAAATGACAATTTCTACCACTATACTTAATTTTATTAGCGTTTACGTAGCTTTTCAGTCTTTTGTGTTTCTTATTCTGTAAAATATATAATAGCAAAGCTTCATTTCACGTTCTGTACGTTAATTTCTACAATTTTTTCGATTAATTTTATTTTTTACGTGGGAGGATGAACAGAATAATGTCCAAACGAATGGACTAATATAAATGCGCGTTGCGGAAGAAGTTGGTTCGCATACCTTGGGCTGTTTTCCGAACCCAAGCTTTGTCTTCGTTGCAGGCTTCATTCATACAGTTTAGCAATAGGCTGTACTAGCCGGAGACGGAGCCAAAGCCAGGGGTTTGGGAAACGGCCTTGGTCTGTAACGGAGGGTCTGATTGGCTGCATGAATCTTTGCGCTAATACCACGGATCTTGCCGAATGGCCGCAGGGGTTTGACGCTGGAAAGCTCGTAAAAGCGCTGCGTGGCTCAGGTTGATTGCAAATCGGCATTGTTAAGGTTTTTATTTTAGGCTATGGTGATTTGTCAATGATAGTAAAAACAACCCAAAGTTTCAAGGTTGACATTTTCTGTCCCATTTTAAAACAGGGCAGCTGGGATCACGACGAACTTGTGTCGTGTTTAAAAACAGTCCACAATAATTCTATTTATGTGTGGATTATTTTTGTTTCGTATTAAAAGTTGACTTTTAATGGCAAACGGATTTGATTTCATTTGCATGACTGTGTGCGCAATTATGGAGAAACTATTAAAAACACTCAACTGAATGGAAGCTGTACAATGCTTTTTAGTTATTAATTTACAAGAGTCCTAAAGTTTGTTGGTTACACCACCCGTATTCTGGAGTTGAACTTGTCTACAATTTGTTTTATAAGGTTTGCCTAAGATGAGTCGTATGTCATGCTTTGAGAATGTAAGTTTATCATGCATTAATGCACCCTGACGAAACCCAGATAAGTGCATTCCACCTCAAGAACAGGGATGCCAACCACCAACTAAGGATCAGCTCATGGGAAAAAGCTGAAACACAGTCTATCTAGGCGTCACACTAGATCGCTCCCTTACTAGTACAAGAACCACATTGCCAATATAACGACAAAAGTTGGAGCCCGTAATGGCATCCTCAAGAAGATAGCCAACACCAACTGGCTGACTGATGCCAGAACAATCCGGACAACAGCCCTTGCGCTAATTGCTTCTCTGCTGCGGAATATGCATCACCAGTATGGAGTAGGTCGGCCCATGCGCCCAAGATTGACCCAGCTCTAACTCATCCTGCAGAGCAATCACTGGTTGCCTTGGGCCAACTAGTAAAGTAGAAGACCTCTGCCTGCTCTGCGGTATTGCCCCACCACACGCCAGAAGGTTGGTCTTGTCCCAGAAAGAAAAGGACAAACAAGAAAACAATCCACTTCACCCACTCTTCCACCAACAGCAAGCGGCTCAAATCCAGACACAGCTTCCTGCACACTGTAGAGTTAATACTAGCCCTCACAACCAAAGGACGACCTTGCGGTCTAACCACCTCCAGGCTCCACATAAACTCTCCCTCAGCCCTTATAAGGAATCCTTAGCATCCAGCTCTAGCGAGACTTGGCCTTTTGGGCTAAGCCTCAACCACCTAACATGGTTACGGACCGGATGCAGAGTCCTAATGCAGAGGTGGGGTTTCGGAGACGAACAGACTGCGGCCAGGAACAGACAATGGAACACCTGCTAGTCTGCCCACTCCGATCCTGCCAGAGCCACACCCAAGACGACCTGGAAGTCGTGAATTGCCGTGCCAGAGCCTGGACGAGACTTGAATTGTGTATGACCCGATAAGAAGATGCATTCTATTTCTCACCCGTGCCGGTACAGGGAAAGTACCTACCGTACCACGGAGTGCGTATAGTATGATATTCATCCGCGGACTAGCACCAGCTAGACATTCGACAATCATTTCTACTAGGCTTTTAATTTAAAAAAGAAATAGGAGAACTTGACCACCAATATGCACGAAAACATGGTAAATAAAACTAAACGAACTTGGTCGAAAACAATCCCGAAACGTTGAAACTATTTGTTTTCTGTCTGCGGAAGAGTCATTTTTGTGCTGCGTGCCATCATCACACGTGCAGGTACGGTAAGGTAGGTGGCAAAGGTGTACGTGGTTTTGCTTGTTTTTTAAAGTGCGTAAACACATTTTTATTAACAATAATCGTTCACTGATTGAGCGGCTGCCAGATAATAAAAAGAGCCTCCAAATATTAAGCCACATTGTTTGAGTTTTCCAAATGAGGGAGGGTTTGGGGTTTGGGGTTAGGGGCGTGAAATGTAAGCAACTAGCTAATGATGAAGGCAAGTCGGGCGCCTACGTCGGCGTGCCAGCCTTCCTGCCCTGCCAGCCTGCCTGCCCTGCCAGCCTGCCTGCCTGCCCTGCCAGCCTGCCTGCCCTGCCAGCCTGCCTGCCCTGCCAGCCCTGCCAGCCTGCCTGCCCTGCCAGCCTGCCTGCCCTGCCCTGTCAGCCTGCCTGCCCTGCCAGCCTGCCTGCCTGCCCTGCCAGCCCTGCCAGCCTGCCTGCCCTGCCCTGTCAGCCTGCCCTGCCCTACCAGCCTGCCTGCCCTGCCCTAGCTGCCAGCCTGCCTGCCCAGCCTGCCTGCCCTGCCAGCCTGCCTGCCCTGCTTTCTGCTAGATGTTTGTTCCTATAACATGTATAATCTACAGCATACTTGTTTATTATTCTCTTTTTGAGTTTCTCTACCTACTCTTATTTTGCTTTAGTTTTTTTTTTAAGTTAAAAGGAGGTGGGGCGTCCCCCCCCCCCCACCCAATGCCCCCTGGATCTGCCCTTGTGTACTGACTCTAGAGGTCACAAACCCAGATTGAGGTGGCACCTATTTATTGATCCCATACTTTTAATTGCTTGGTAAAGTCCCTTAAAAATTACTATAACAAAACGCTACTACATCATGTACTACAGATCTTAACTGACACGCTTCTAAGAAATTTATTCTAATTTTTATATACTAATTTACACTTGGGGGCTGGTTTATTTCCAAGCAATAATGAGATTCACCCCCCACCCCACCCACCCAGAAATAGAGTGGCAAAGGACAGAGACTCTTTTTTAATGGACATTTTATTACCAGTTTGCAAATTAAGTTTTGCTTGAGTGGTTTTTCTTAGATGTAAAGATGCCATGATGAGACACATAAAGGAGGTGTTAGGCAGAGGAACGGCCCCCTTCCCTCTTTTGTGTTTGAAATTGTGTTCCTGGAATCTCAGGAATTCTGTTCACTATCTTGGAGGGATGTGTAGGTGTATAGTGTTCCTGGAATCTCAGGAGTTCTTTTCAGATTTCTTGGAGTTGGAGGGATGTGTTAATTAGGTGTAGAGTATAGGTACATGGACAAGGGGGGGGGCACTCTGCCTATGTGCTGGGTATTGATATGCTGTGTATATACTCAAAGCTAACAATTTACAAACCTTTATGGTGTGTACGTAGTCCCCCTAGTTGTATGTACATGTACAATGTACATACATGGGTGGAGTTGCTTAATTGTGCCCTATATGTCACGTACATGTACACCTAGGGCGTGGCCCACGATTTGCAAACAGGCAGTTATGTCAGCATCTGTAAGTCTGCTTTTTATTTTGTTTTGTATTAAATATTAGGTTTATATGGTGCATATCAAATGTTTTTGGAAGATCAAGTGTCATTCTCAAAATAGTGAAAATAACTGAGTTAATATTTAGGATTGGGGTGTAGTTTGTTTGCTCATTTTTAGCCAGGAAAGGTTCTTGATATTTAGCCGGCTCTGGTTAAACTTCAGTAAACGCTATATTTGGCCATCCGGCTTGTACAGCGCCCTCTACATTATAAAAGATGTTAAATTACATCGCTCGTGCCCACTGTCTATACTGGGTGCTGGGAAATGCTGCGCTAATGCATCTTCTCAGAATTCTAAGAAAGAAGTCATGACCTTTTGAATTGCAGGTAGCACGCGCAGCTGAGCGGCAGGACTGGTGACCTTCGTTCACAGATCGCAACAAATCCAATTGGAGCTCGAAGCGCATCAGCGTTGCCAGCGCCCAGTATGGGCAAATTAAAGCATGGAGCAAGTTGAAAGCATTTGGTCTGATTTATTAATAATTTTAAATTGCCTCTATTCATTTAATTGCACAGAATGATATTTTTTTTTCTGATTTGTTGTGGCTTTAATTTATATTTTTTAGGGAAATAAAGTTCAAAATTGTAAAATGGTCAGACTCAGCTGTCTCTTGAAAAAAATTAAGTCAGAACGAAAATTGTTGGTGCAGAACTAAATTTTCTAACTAAAATAAAAGGCACTGCGCATGTTCAGTACTTAGACGGCAAACTAGCGTTTACTGATATTTCACCAGCACCGGCTAATATCAACTGCCTTCAAATTGTTTTGTTCTCGTGGGGAACTTAATGCGGTCCGGTCCTTAGTGGACCACTCAAGCCCAATATCGATCCTGTGTGGTTAAGCTTGCAGCTTGGCAAAATCTGTATACGTATTTAGATTGGAACCAGCCATCCGACACCGGCTAGCTTGGTAGTCGAGTGGTAAGACATCTGCACTAGAAAGCAGGACGTTGTGGGTTAGAGTCCCACCGATGTGATTTTTTTTCTTTCTAATAAGCTCTCGGAACAACACTGAATAGGCAAAACTTAATAGGCCTATTCAATTTACATTACCTCCCGACAAAAATTGCATCTTCTGAAACGATATCTATTCTCTTGCAGGGAATTGCTAGAGGGGAAACTATAATAGCCAGCTTGACTGAGATGTTTCACAGGGCCAGCTCTAAATCATGTGAATCTCCCAATAGAGCTGGAGTTACTCAAGCTATGTTGTGTAGTGGTAAGTACAATGTTGTGGCATATCTCAAGAGGAACACACATGCGAGAGGTTCTGGCAAAATGAGACAGAACTTAGAAGAGGTTAAAATGAGGTTTTTCGGGTATTAGAAAAGATAAAATTATCTTTACAATGGAGTTTGTTGCGCTTTAATTGGACATTCTATTAACAAGTTATGACTGGTTAAGTTCGCATTAGGTATCAACATGTCGCAAAAGTAAAATATTGAGAAAAAGTTTTGTACATGCAGTAGGCATACCAAATAATACGAATATCAATAAATATTAAAAAATTAAATCACCCAATTTTGTTATTTTGCAGTTTTATCCTCTATGCCCTCTGCCCAGTTTATCTTATTTTGCCAGAATGCCTCACTTTATGTGATTCAATCAAGCAAAATTAGTCTAAAGTCAACTTCGGTCACTTTGAGTTTCTAATTGTATTTTCATTTGTAGTGAAAACCCCCATGCATGTTAATAGGACTTTCGGTTCAAAAGATACTGACATGTTGAGTAGTGACAAATTGAAAAGAAAAAAAAGGAGAAAACCAGGTTCAAAGTTGCAATTTGTTTATACATGGTGAGTCTTTTAGCAATGATAACTTTGGTGCAACGTATAGCAATGAAACATGTCAAGGTAAAAACACTGCGTCAAATATGGACATTTATCAGCTTTCTGGGTTTTCCCAAGAACTCTAATTTTGAGCGATGATCAAATAACCTCAGTGTTCAAAAATACAATTTGTTTTCCTGTTCCCAATAAATTTATTGTATTAAAAAAAAAAAATACAAAATTCCACCCCCAGCACACATCACAAAATCCGAATTCCTGACATATCGATACATTTTGTTTGATCGCACTATATTACCCAGGTTGATCAGTCATTGCAGGATGAAGCCCGCGCGACAACGAACGAAATGCAGAACCTGACTTAAGGTACTTGGCAATTTACCTATTTTCGTTTGCGAGCTAGTATATTGCCGGCCATGCATGCCCCTTAGAAAACTTTGCACATGTCTGCATGTAGGTGCGATATGGGCAGCTCGGTAGCATTATTGCATTGCATGTGCACTTTCAAAGCGTTTGCTGTACGTAACTCTGACCGGTTACTGGAGATGCCTTATAGATTTCCGAGTCAACTTTTCTCGTCGTGTGCAAGCAGATCGACTTTCATTCACCCAATGGTTGCGGAAATGGAAACATTTTAACTTTTCCATTTTCTATCTGCTCATTACGCGTATCTGCATTGCAGGTTTCCCAATGACATTTTTTCACCGTGTTTATGAGCGTAACTCACCACTTAGGAACTTAATTTACAGAACAAACCACAGTAGACGCGTGCTTGCCATGCCTATGTGCTGCGAACAAACGAATGAAAACGTGATATCTGGCCCGGCATTTGCATTATAGTTAGAGTTAAATTTGAAATACGATAACATATATTGCATTTCAACAAACAGGGCGCACATGCAGACGATTGCATGTTTGGAATTTGTTTTCTCCAAGGTTTGGAATATCACGTGATTTGATAATGCTTGTGAACGGGTTACACACAAACCGCTTGAAACTTAATTTAGAAGAGAATATCATATATCAAGTACAAGTGACATATGCAAGTTTATTGTTTTGAACAAATGGATAACTAACAAATTACTGTGGAAAATATAAAGCCTATATACCCAAGATAATTTGACCAAGCATTGTGGAGTTTGGTAGCCTACCTATCGTGTTTATTTACCACATTCTGGTTCACCAGATCAACTCGGAGGCCGAGAGTCTAGCGAGCCTGTTTGAAGTCATGGAGATATAGTTGCCAAGAAACACCAAGCCGTGATTGGTCTCCTGGAAATACGTACCACTATAGAGACGCAACTAAAATTGTGTAAGTTGACTTTTACAGATAGTTATACTGGTACATTTTGAAAGATTGTAAACTAAAATTACAACCTAGGGTTATGACAAAGAATTCTTCACTCACAAAACCCCACTTTAGAAGTTAGAAAGGTTTGTTGCCTTGCATTATACACAGATGCCTGTATACCATAAACACAGATGATGGTTAAGATTTAAGGGCCCCTCTTTTTATTTTTGTGGTTCTCATTTCTGACCGACCCTATAATTTAGGCTCCTGACCAAAGAAAAAAAAAACTTTTTTATTACCGTCGTTTCTATCTTGAAACCCAATCACTGAAAAAAATTAAAAGCTAATGAAAATGATTAGTTTATGTACGCAAAATATAGCGTACAATTACACCCTGGAGCTTGTCATTGCTCAACTTATCAAGCTTGATAAAATGTCACAACAAATTGGTATTTTACCCGTGACAGAATTTTGAGAGTTACCACTCGATTCTGCAGAAAGTTGGAAAAAGATTATTTTTAAATGGTGGGTGGAGGTTTTTCAATCACTGTATCATAAAAGAACACAATCAAACACAAACAGCCGCCGTAAATGCCATTATTATCCGCGTCCAAGATACATGTTTAAATTATTTAAAATGTTGTGCAGCTATGCCAGGTTTCATGAAACGATCGTAAGTTTATTGTTGCAGCTACGCAACTAATTTGTTGTTGCGCAAGTCCTACGCATGGTGTAAGCTGCGTACTTTTTTGTGAAATCGGCTGCTGGGAAATAGCAAACGGGGATCACTCGTAGAGGTTGCAGCTTATAATTTACACCTAGTCAGCGTTCACTGTTTTGTTGCAGAGACTTGTTTGAGCAGAAAGTCAAGATTGAAAAACAAGAGATTGTCGACACGAAGACAACGGAGCAGCAGCTACTCACCAAGCTTGAGTAATGATGAGTACAATTTTGTTTTTTACTCTTCTGTCAGCATGTGCAATTTTGTTTTTACTTGCCGGTTTCAGTTTTTGAAAGTGAACACTACACATTTGTGAGTTGTTCTGGAAAAATGAGACAGAACTAGGCGCAGGTCGAAATGAGGGGTTGTGAATACAATTCTCCTCACAATGCTGTTTGTTGCACTTCAATCAGACATTCCCTTGACAAGTTATGGCTGTTTAAAGTATGCACTTATCGTCGTCATAAAAGTAGAAAAAAAGTAATGTATTTGTGAAAATAAAAGATGCCAATTTTTTTTTTCTGAAAAAAACTTTTATTTCACAGTGGTTTACTATTTCTTTTAACTGTGTGGAGTAGACATATTAGAGATTACAAATATCTAAGAATTTTTAAATCGTGAACATATTCACACCCATCACTAATTTTTCTCCTCTATGGCCTGTTGCCCATGCAGCTTCATTTTACCAGAACGCCTCGCATTTATACGAGGGGTGATTGATAAGATTGTGGCCTAAGCTAAGATATAGGGAAGTTTTAGAAAATCAAACATGTATTTATCAACAAAGTCCTATCCTAATTTAACCAGTTCGCGCCGGGATTATTTTAACAACGCCGAGCCGACGGGCGGGATTATTTTTAACGAAACTCGATCCGAAGCGTGTTCAGGCTGATAGTGCTGGGAAGCACACCCACGCATTTCCGGCCTTGCGCGCTGCTGACATACATTTCCGAACTTGAACTTGGCGTGTTTATGCGTCATCCATTTTGAATTTTGGGAATTTTTTGCGTTTATATACGTCATCCGGCGCGAACTGGTTAACACACTTGTCCAGTGGTCATGGAGCGTACGAATCCCTTATGTGTAGAAGCCATCGTCTTGGTGGTCCTGCATCAATTACATCATCGTCCGAGGCAAAATAGCCCGGAGCATTACCCTGGTTGAAGACCATCCTCTTATCCATGTCCCACACAAATCTTTTTGATTTTCTCCCGTAGCTGTTTCAGATCAGCGTAGTAGGCCCTGTTGGAAGTGTGACCCTTTTCAAACTTTGTGTAATCATTCAACAAGTTGAATTGCACGCAAATTCAGTGAAAATTTTAAAGCTTATCTCCTTCTACCTAATTAAAGGCCACAAACTTATCAATTATCCCTCGTATGTGTAAGATCGTTCTATAAATTTGGGGTCCACCGTTTTTCCTGTACCTTTAGCATCTGATTTTTATGATTTTTTGTTGTTGTAATTTTGGATAAACGCACTCCAGAAACTTAAGCAAATCTGTTTTTTGACAGTTTAGTATTTGATTTTTCAAAACTGCATTTGATGAATTATTTGAATTTTTGGAACTTAAACTGATCAGATTTTAAAGGTGCTAGCTGCAACTGCATGCCGTGCTGGTCCATAAATTTCATGGAAAGTGAGCCTTTGCTATAATGGGCTGCTGGATTCACTGCTGAAAGGTTGGAAACCATAAACTGCTGTCGAAAAAAACAGTGACAAAAGAGTGGCATCTGACAAAAAATCACTGCAACTTAATATAAAACACGCCTAAAATAACACACCAGTCGTTTGTCCATGCATTGTTTTATTTTTTATTTTTTATAAACCGTATAAATTTAAACTGGCAAATAGCTATTACAATATTTGTGACAGCCATAAAACAACTGAATTTACTCAACAGTTAGTTTGAAGTCGTTATTAATGACAGTTTGCAGTAACTGGGACAGGAAAAGTTTCACACTTTGGACCCTAAATTTAGAGAATAACCCTTGTATAAATAAATAAATATACGTAATTGTTGTTTTTGCAAACGTTTGCAAAAATGTCGAAGACAATTGTTTGCGTTTCAATGGAAATTAAAAACATTTGTTAAATTTAAAAAGAACTTTGCTGACTAAAGTACTCTGGAAGCTAAAATAGGCCTTATTCACCGGTCGGCCATCTTAAATTTTAAGCCAAGTAAAATCTTAATTTTTGAAATTGCAAGAAATGAAAGTAATAAAATCAAATTAATTAGAAAAATTAATACCAGTCTGCTCTGATGAATAATGAACAATTTGTAATTGGTGATACGTTAATATTTCCATTGTACACATAAGTGATTTTGAAGCAACGACTATGTCTCGCGGCAATGTCGAACATGTGCGTGTGTAAACAAACAAAATAATATGCGATATGTTGCGCGACTTTTAAAATTATTAGTGCAAAAAGACGCACGACTTTGTCGCGTAATGTCAATGTGTTTATTTAATATGCGCGTATACATGTGTTTTTAAATGGAGGATGCTGCGTAGCACTGGTAGATGATATGGAGATGAAGTAATAAAGAAAAATCAATACTCCCCAGAAATAAATTGCTGCCAAGCTTTCGGTTTGTCATACCTTCTTCTGGGCAATGTCGTTATGGCTTGTTGTATTTAGAACGCAGTGAATTCCACGTTCATCTCATCAGGGAAGTGCGTGCCCAGCTGCAATATGATGCGCTGTTATATCTCCTTGCGTTGTGCGTCAGAGTTGGTAGTTGTCAAGACGCACATGCTCATGTCATCAGTAAAGTGCGTGGGGGAGTCGAAGTGCTGAGAGACCGCCAGGCCAGGCTGCATTATCTGGACAATGCGCTATAGTTCGTGAATTGCCATAACGACCGAGGATCCCCTATTGTGTTTTCCTTTATTCCTTTACTGAAACCTAACCCCATTGCTTTAGCGCTTACCGGAGCGATCGAGGACAAAGTAACCGTCCTTCGAGGATCTTTTGTTCCCTTTGTTTTCTTTTGTGTTTCGATCCTCGATCGCAAAAGAAAACAAGCACATGTGTTCTGTGAAGTGGTCGGCCAGATGACGCTTAGTTTCACCGATGTAGATGAGTTTGCCACATTTGGTGCAACTTATGCAATAGATCAGGTTGGTCGTTGTACAAGTGTAGCTATCCCGGATGCTGAAAATACCCGAGGGCCGGTGACTGCGAAACAGTTATTAACATGTCGACAAGTTTTGCACCTGGGCTGACTACAAGGGGTGGTGATGTGGAGATTACGCGTGGTATTTGGTAGTCTTGAACGGAATATGCTGTCACTGATGGGCTTGTCTCATCTGAAGAGCACAATGCATGGGGTTAAAGATTTATCGAAGAAGTCACAGGTAGCCGGGTCCTCTCGAAGTGTTTTGAAATGCCTTAGGAGTTACGACTATCTGTTGCAAACTGGCAAATTGAGTGGGTGACATGTGAGGACAAGTGGAATTCAACCAACAGTGCTGGATTGGGTGTGGGACATCGCAGTCTTGCGGCTGAGAGTGGAAACTCGTTTCAAAGCAGCACTGGTGACAGAGGGTGGGTAGAATTCTTCCATCTCATGGGCGTGATGTCGAAAATATTAATCACTACAGAGACGTCTAAGACGGAAGAACTGGCTGTAGGGGATGGAGTTCTTGCAATTCCCAGGGTTAGAAGACTTGTAGTGGAGACAACTGTGGGAGTACGTAGGTTTGTAATGACTGTGGTGCTCAGTTTTTGCTTGTCTTTAATCCGTACATTGATGTTGAGAAATGTTATAGAAACTTGAGAGATATCCGAGGTGAAGCGCAGGGCAGGGTAGAACCCATCGGCCAAGTCTATGAAGTCTTGAACATCCCTAATGGTGCCAGAGGTAGCCCTTAAAAAACAAGGGCCTCACACCGGTAAATTCTGACATCATTCTCTCTTTCTGAATACCAACCTATATAGGCAAGCATACAATGTAGCTAGGGCCCATGCGGGTGCCCATGGCTACCCCTTTAATCTGAAGGTAATGTCGGCCATCGAAGGAGAAGTTGTTGAGGGTGAGGACTAACTCTGCTAATCTCATTAAGGTGTGACACACCGAAAGCTTGTCAGCAATTTATTTCTGGTGAGCACTGATTTTTCTTTATTACTACCGGTACATCTACACGTGTATATAAATACGCAGACAATATCGCTCGACAAAATCGTGTATGTGATTCAGGGAGCACGATCAAAAATGGCTTCATCATGAACTAAGATGTATTGCATATTGTTTATGATGGGTTATGATGAAAGTTGTAAGTTATAGATTGCATCGCAGAACCCATCATAAACAATATGCAATTAGGTACTTGAGTCAGCAAGTTTAATTTACTATTACATGTACTTGTATAGGATGGAGTGTGCGTCTGACGTAAATTCATGTTGGGTGTTGCCTTTAGTATTTTATGAAAACTGTATAAACACTTATGTCCTTCGACCTCCTGCTTTCTCAAGCAAACATCTTACCAGAGAAATTCAACATCATAAGGGTTTAATTAAAATTGCATTTTAATTAAAATTGCATTTTAATTAAAATTGGAAAAATTTGATATTTCTTAAATTTAAAATCATAAGGAGTTAAGCTTGCATTTTAATAAAAATTTACCATAATTTGATATTTCCTAAATTAAAAATGGTAAGGGTTTATGCTTGCATTTTAATTTAATTATAAGCAGATAAATAAATGATACACACATGAGGAGTTATGCTTGCATTTTAATACGTTTG